>OY735235.1:17804768-17829768 GCA_963457665.1 Thysanoteuthis rhombus
GGGAACATAGCAAGCAACTATAGACCAATCACCTGCCTACCACTTATGTGGAAAATCCTGACCGGGCAAATAGCAGAGAGAATATACATGTCAATGGATAGAAGGGGGCTACTACCAGAAGAACAGAAAGGGTGTAGGATAGGAACCAAAGGGGCAAACGATTTACTCTACATAGACCAGATGATCTTAAAAGAAGTAAGGAAAAGGAGAAAGAATATCGCAATGGGATGGATAGATTACAAAAAGGCATACGATATGATTCCACATAGCTGGATACTCGAATGCCTTAGAATGTTCAAAATTAGCGAACCGGTGGTTAAATTCATTGGTAATTCAATGAAAAACTGGAAAGTAGATTTGACAGCCGCAGGGGACAAACTAGCCGAGGTAGGGATAAAAAGGGGAATCTTCCAAGGAGACTCGTTGTCCCCACTATTATTTGTTCTAACAATGATACCGCTTAACAGAATCCTGAGAAACAGCAAAGGATACCACTTCTCTAAAACAAAAGGTAAGGTCAACCACTTAATGTACATGGACGATATTAAATTGTTTGCAAAAAACAGGGGAGAGCTTGAGACTCTGTTCAACGAAGTAAGGGAATATAGTGAGGACATAGGAATGGAGTTTGGGATAGAAAAATGCGCAATCATGGTGATGCATAAAGGAAGGCTTTCAATGACTGAGGGAATTGAACTTCCGGACAACAACAAGATTAGGGCATTGACTGCACAAGACCGATACAAGTACCTAGGTGTCCTTGAATGTGACACGATAAAACGGGAAGAGATGAAGGAGAAAATTAAGAGAGAATACCTCAGAAGGATAAGGAAAATATTAGAAACCAAATTAAATAGCAGAAATCTAATAAAAGGAATGAACACCTGGGCTGTGTCAGTAATTAGGTATACAGGACCATTCCTAGGATGGACAAAGGAAGAGCTCCAATCAATGGATAGGCGAACAAGGAAACTTATGACGATGCATAAAGCATTACATCCTAGGGATGATACAGATAGGCTATACGTTAAGAGAAAAGAAGGTGGTAGGGGGCTCATCAGCATAGAAGATTGTGTCCAGAGAGCTAAAGTAGTCCTAGATAGATATGTGCAAACAAATAGTGAAGAAATCATAAAGAGCGCGAGGGATAGTGCGACAAACAATAAAGTAGAAAACAATGGAACAGTACAGCAAACTAGAAAAGAAAAGTGGGAAGGGAAAAAATTGTACGGCGAGTTTAAAAGACAGATAAAAGAAATAGCAGACGAGAAATCATGGACGTGGTTACGAAAGGGAAACCTTAAGAGAGAAACAGAATCGCTCATCATTGCAGCCCAAAACAAAAGCATAAGGACAAACTACATAAAAGCAAAAATCGACAGAACACAGACAAACAGCAAATGCCGCATGTGCGGTGAGAGAGATGAGACAGTAAACCACATAACTAGTGAATGTAGCCAACTCGCCCAGAAGGAGTATAAGCATAGACACGATAGAGTAGCAACGATGATACACTGGGAACTAAGTAAACAAATGGGATTCGACCATGGGGAAAAGTGGTATCAGCACAAGCCAGAGGCAGTTTTGGAGAATGACAACCACAAACTACTGTGGGACTTTGACATCCAAACTGACCACCTCATCCAGGCAAGAAGGCCGGACTTAGTAATAGTAGACAAAAAAAGGAGGGCCTGCCAAATAGTAGACGTTGCTGTACCTGCAGACCATAGAGTAAAAAAGAAGGAGGGTGAGAAAAGGGAAAAATACCAGGACCTAGCAAGGGAGTTAAAGAAAATGTGGAACATGAAAACCAGGGTAGTACCGGTCATAGTGGGCGCACTAGGAACTGTCCCCAAAACGCTGAGGGAGAGACTGGAGGAGATCGGGATTAGGGGGAGGATAGAGACCGTACAGACCACAGCACTGCTGGGCACTGGACGGATACTGAGGAAGGTGCTAGAGATATAAGGACTGCAACGAGGCGTAGCTCTGTCATGATATGCGAAAGAGAGAGGAGACGTTAGCTGAAGACCTGGGGAGACTTATTGTCACTCAGCCTTCAGCGATAACCACTGGGCAACCGGTGTGAAACTGTAAATCGCAGAATTACTGCGATCTATGAGTACGAGGAGAGGAGGGCTGGAGACTTGAGGAGACTTGCTGTCACTCAAACTCCAGCGGTTACCACCAGGCAACTGGTGTGAGATTCCATCATAATAATAATGATGATGATGATGGTGGTGGTGGTGGTGGTGACAACAACATGGGGCCCATTAAAGAGAAGTCTGAAAGGCTATATCGAGTCAAAGGCAAAGGTATTACTCAAATCAATCCAGATTCTATCAAAAACTAGAAAAGAAGAATAATGAAAAGGATGAAATTCCAGACAAAGACCATACAAAAACATTGTGGGTTGACATTAAAGAGAAGGGAATAAGCCACAACAGGGATGCAGAAGGAATTAAAGATACGAAGAGAAGAAAAGCGAGCAGCGAGACGATTTATATTTTAACAACAGCAAAAACCTAGAGGAGAATCCACAGAAAGGCGAACAGGAAACTCTCTGGACCATATAGTGTTAAGGAATATTGGTTCAAGGTATTTAAAGTGCTGCATGGTGTCTTCGGTAAGTTATGGAGCAAGAATATTGATCTGGACGAAAGCTTTGAGTGTTAGAAACACCGGGGAAATCCCAACTGTGAACAGACTGTATGATGCACTGAGTGACGTAGGTAAATATGATCCCTACATAGGAGGGAGGAAGAGGAATCCTTAGAATTGCAGATTTTGTGGAGAACGAAGAAAGAAGCTTGTCTCTGCGTATTTCTAACACAACAGAAAGGTTACTTAATTTAGTTATGCGTTAAGGGAAAGAATCAAAGGAAGGAAGAAATACGCTCCCAGTGGATAGACAAGCAGTTACTTGGTAAATTATTGTGGGGTCACAGAGTGTATGAGAAGTGAAAAGTCCTGGAGATGGATTTGGACAGGGTTAGTTTTGTTTTTTAGGATATAGAAGTCTTGAATTTTGCAGTGCAAAATTAAGTCAGTAGAACCAACTGGATAAAAAAAAAACATGAATAAAAATATGAAATAAAAGAAAAACATATCTGAGAAATTCCATGATAGTATAGCACACGTTGCGCATTCGGCATTGTGCCAGTATGTTGAGTTGATTGAAAATGTATTACCACAAACCAGAAAGCGCACAGGAAAATAATAGGGTGAAGATTTTGTGGAATTTAAGCATCCGAACAGATCATGTGATAAAACAGAGAATATCTGATGGATGATAGTGTCCACAGAAGGGAGGAAATGTCAAATAATAGATATTGCTGTACTCGGGGATGAAAGGAGCAAGTGACAATGGAAAATTATAGTGACCTGGGGAGAGAAATCAAGAATATTTGGAGCATAGCCCACGTATATGTATAAGCGATAATAGTCGGAGCCCTTGGTATGGTATCAAATAATTTGAGAGATTAGCTGAGGAGGTTAAAGTTAAGTAGTAGTATAGAGTTATGGCAGAAAGCGGCATTGCTGGAAGCTGCAAGATTGATCTGAAATATCCGAGAGATCCAAGCTTGCTGGGTGCCACTTCCTCCTTGGGGAATGAACTGGAATCCACCAAAACTGAGATAACAACTGGAATAATAATAATGATGATGATGATGATGATGATGATGATGATGATGATGATACTACTACTACTACTACAATTAATAATAATAATAATAATAATAATATTAATAATGATAAGAACCGATACCGAGGAAAGTGCTAGAAATTCAAGGACTGCAACGCTAAATGTCAATAGTGACCCATCAGAGGAAGAGAAATGAAAGCGGAAACTCAAATTGTAGCACTGACATGATAGGTGAAAGAGAGAGGAGACGTTAGCTAAAGACCTGAGGGGACTTATTGTCACTCAGCCTTCAGCAATGACCACCGGGCAACCGGTGTGAAACTGTAAATTGTAGTATTACTGCAACCTATGAGTACTAAGAGAGGAGGGCTGGAGACTTGAAGAGACTTGCTGTCACTCAAACTCCAGCGGTTACCACCAGGCAGCTGGTGTGAGATTCCAAATAATAATAATAATATTACAAATGATAATAATAATAATGATAATAGTAATAATGATAATAATAATAATGATAATAATAATTATAAAGATAATAATAATAATAATAATAATAATAATAATAATAATAATAATAGCAATAGTAATTTCACATCAGTTGCCAAGCCACCAGTCCACAGCAGTTGCTTGGTTTACAGTTTCACACCAGTTGCCCGGTGGTTATCGCTGGAGGCTGAGTAGCATTAAGTCTTCTCAGGTCTTCAGCTCTCCTCTCATCTCATCTCATCTCATCTCTAACCCATCATAGCAGTTTATTATTAATCCCAAAATGTAATAATAGCTATAATGTGACTGGAAAAGAATGCATGAATAAAGTCTTCAGAGAGAGTTACAGTTAAACGAAGAAATACACAAAAAGTCCAACAACGTTTTATGACTGGGATAACGATGACTTGTTTGAATCAATGAGGAAAACAGTGATCTTGGTGAACCAGTTTGACCCCTTCTTTGGGTGGAACATTTTTTAAAGAAGCAAAAATGGGTCTCGGGCCGATGGATGTTATTCTCAACAATAATCACAAAAAAAAACGAAAAAGAAGAACAAACAAAAAGCAATTTTGATTGATCTGAAAATCGAAGACACGTGACCCCTGAATCTGAAACAATCTAAAAAAGAAAAAGAAATACGAACAACACCCGCACCCCTAACAACAAAAAAAAGTAAATACGCCCAAAGTAATATGAAAAAAGAGGACGAAAAATGAAGCCATAAAAAAAATATGGCGGAGAGGCTAACTGGGGCATGCGCGTTTCTGCCCTCTACTTTGAACACGGTGGATGAAAGAGAGAAAAAAATGGATGAAAAGTTAATTGCCCGGATGAAGATTGAATTGAATCACAGCGTTCGCATTCGACAGCAACCTTTTCCCTGGTCATAAAAGTACGGATGTTTTCTAATTACTAATATTTGCTTAGTGTCAGTCCGAATTTTCGCCAACTAGATGGGTTTCCCATGATTCATCATGCGTGTAAGAATAGAATTACCAAAATAGTGACTATGAACAGACAAGATCTGAAAAAAAAGACTGGGAGATTAAATGTGTAAGTATTGTTACACGAGCGAATTTATCTCTGTACGTTTGTTTTGAAAATCACTATTCTGCTTGCTGAGTATTTGGTTAATCTTAAACAAGAATGTGTGAGTTGCTTAGATAAAGATCAAATAATCAAAGATGGCGAAGGTTTTATCCTTCTTTTTGTGTGTGCATGTGTTTGTTTGTACCCCTGTTATGATACCGTCTACGGAATTGGAAACTTGCGTCAACACTCCACTAGAAGCTTTCAAAAAATGTTGGTTTTTTTTCCAAAAAAAGCTTATTGAGATTTCGGTGTTCTACTTTGATCAGTTTATTGAAAATATCTTGATTCCCCAGAAATCTAGATTTTGAGGGGTTTTTTCACTTTATTTTAGATGTTTTCCAGTGGAGAACACTAGTTTGATTAAAAATAGAATTCTGACCATATTTATTTTTTGATGGAATTTCTGTACATGGCTTCAAATTTAGACACTTAGGTTGTAATCTTGGAGAACCAGTTTGACTCATTCTTTGGGTAGAACATTTTTTAAGGGAGCAAAAATGGGTCTCGGGTCGATGAATGCTATTCTCAACAATAAACACACAAAAAGCGAATCACTTTTCATTTTAAGACCCGTATGACTTATTTATCAAAGAAAGTAACGACATTTGAATATATTTATTTTGGACTAATTGCGGAGTACAACATCTTGCAAATATCTCCTATTTCTAACCGCAGATTCAAATTCTTCCAAGATGATATTCAATCAAAAAATACATTCAGCCCCGGTGCTCTTTCTCGTCAGGTATTATTCTTCATTTCTGGGAGTGTTTTCGGACTTGTTTACGAGAAATCTTTCTCTAAGAAAACCCAAAAAAGAAAAAAAAAACTGGGAGCAGTCAAATCTGGAGGACATGTCGGCCAATTAATTTCTGCTCCACGTGAAAATGATTTGCGAAGCTAGAAATGGGAAACATTTGCCGTATATATATATATATATATATATGTATATATATATGTATATATATATATATATATATATATATATATATATATATATATATATATATATATATATGCTTGCGTGTGTGTCAGAAAAAGGGACATATATCTTCCGAGACGATGCGAAAGGAATTGACGATTTTGGAGAAAAATACTTGAAGCTGATCGATGCATCTCATTTCTTTTATTGATAGCAGTAACTAACGCTTCATCCGAAATTTTGACTTCTTTGGAGCTCCTGGCAAAGCATGATGTGAGAAAACGATGTTAAGTTTACATCAATCAAAGCCAAATCACGACGTGTAGTAGCTGTTTTTTTATTGTTATGGAAGCTATTTTGAAAACCGAAACAAAAAACAAAAGTTGGTTTGACAAATCCAATATATACATATATATATATATAAGTTGATTTAGTTGAGCGAAATGTAAATAGAATAATGGGAAGAATCTAGGAAAACAGACCCCCCCAAATGTCCTAAATAGGAATCTAAGATAAATCGAATCATTTGCCTGTAGATGTCCAAACAGGGCAGAAACAAAATTGTATTTGCGTAGCAAATTTTTAGTTCATTTATATATATATATATATATATATATATATATATATATATATATATATATATATATATCATTGGCCTTTTTAAAGTCATGATAGACCATCTTTAATATCAGCCAGTTCTCTCGCTCCTGGGCATCACGGTGCAAATACTTCCTGAACTTGTTCAAATCACCTCGCCATCTTTTTATTCGAATATGATCTCTGGAATACATGCAGTGAATCGTGATGTTTAGCTGATGTCTGACATTCAAGCAACATGACTAGCCCATTGCCATTTGAGCTATCCCTCCATTCGATGTTGAGCATAATCCACTCCAGATTCCATAGTTTGATAGCCAGTCTCCTGGTTGAGTCAGATGTTCCAGCTCCGTGGGTAATTGTCAGGGAGACGCATTGATTATTCTTTAGAATGATTTAGATGTAACGGTGTGGTTTATGATTGCTATTCACTTTATAAAGACTAAACCACGTTGGTTTCGAGAGTTTTTGCACAATCACCGAAGTAACTTTGTACCAGATAAGATGAAGTATATGGTTATAAGTGAAGACTAAATGATCCCAACAAAATTTCCTTCGGGGATATTTTGTATAACTATATTTTATTAACGAAAAACAGCGTCAACCGTAAACTGCAAATGACGAATACAAGATACGAGAGGGCAAGTGAACTGAAGTTATGAGTGATAAGCTATTTTACTCGATATACAAGCCTGATTGCTGCAGGGCCAAACCCTGCTCCCATTTCTATTCTGACTGGAAGTGATTACTACAACTTATGTATATATAATGAATAAATTCGTGGACATCTAAGCCTTGCCAGTTTAGATCAGTTGATAAGGGAGCTTACTGATTACTTGGTCATGATTTCAGATCGCAGTTGGGAAATGTTTGTTTCGTACATCGATTTGGTTTAATGTGAAAGAACAGACAAAGAGAGGAGAATTCAATTCTCTAAATCCGGTGAAGTTTGTTGTTGTTCTTGTTTTAACAGTAAGACGGTGTCGACTTTAGCGTCCGTCTTGAACTCAAGTTAAAAAAAATGCAATTTTGGTATTTTCCATTTCGTGAATCTTATTATGCAATTTTTCTCCCTGACTGAAATTGAATACAATTTAATCGAGTTGGTGCATGACAGTGATTTTTTTTGTAAAGAACACATTTTATTAAAGAATTATTGTACGATATTGACAATAAACATGGCGTGGTAATCAGACATTTCTGGAAATCTTCAAAACTGAAGCTAATCGAGGAGACTTTGAATGGGAGATGTTGACGAAGTTCATGTTGCCATGTTCACTGTACAGTTATCAGCTGAACTTTTAACGGAGAAGATTGAGAAAATAATGTCGTGATATTGCTGTCATGTTGTGCAGTTACCAACATGGAATTCGCATACGTGTTGAAATAAACATCATAAAATAGAGGAGAGATGGAAAAGCATATGAAAAAATATATTGTAAAGGAAAGAAAGAAGGTTTGAAAGAAGGCAGGAGAAAGGGAAGGAAGGAGGAAGTGAAGAAATGAAGAAGGAAGGGAGGAACAAAAGGAGGTGGAAGGACCAGATAAAAAGAGCGAATAGTTTTAAGAAAAACGGCTGTGACTAAAAAGAAGAACACCGAGCAGGAAAGAAATCGAAGAAATAAAAGAGAGAAAAAAGAGAAAGAATATAAAGAAAAGAAATGTTTATTCGGATAAAAGAAAGACGGGTCTGGTGAGTCACTCAACAGAAAACGATAATGATCAATTTAGCACAAACATACTGTAAATTAAATCCACCATGAAAACCTATCGGGGGTTAAATATAAATGCTTTTAGTGGACCTAGTAAAAAGTGAATGATTGAATTTTCAGCCCTCTAGCACCATTGGTGCAGCTTGTACGTGTGATACATACATACATACATGCATACATACATACATGATAGCCAGCCAATCAGACCGACTTGAAAACTGAAGAAACCTATGTTCACAGTTTTTCTTACATAGAAAGAAAAAAGGAAATGGCGTACGAAGGAATAACAGGCTGAGGAAATCTCAAAGAAAGAAATCGTTTCAAAAAGTACAAGATAGAAGAAAAAATAGAAATAAATCCGGAAGGAAAATAAGATAAGCCTGGGCACTGCGTGGTCAAACTCCACTCCTATTTCTATTCAAACCAAATATGATTACTGCAACTTCCGAATTGTAGGTATAATGAATAAATAAGTAAAAATATAAGATTTGTTAGTTTAGCTGAGTTAGTAAAAGAGAGTCTCCTAGCAATCACTTGGTCCTGATTCCAAATATCAGGGTCGGGAAATGTTAATTTTATAAATTAGTTTGGTTTAACGCGACAGAATAGACATGCCGTAAATAGTTTACCCCCACCCCCGAATTAGATCAGGATTATTTCTTGCTGCAATGGCGGTGAAAAAAAAAACTCTAACTAAACTCTAACTTGGACCTAGGTTTGACTAAAAGAAATATATTCGAAATTCGAAAGAAAGAAATCAGGCTAAGGAGACAGAGAGATAGAGAAAAAAGTCTGGAGATTTCTCTGAAGCTATTTCTTCACAAAGCCAGATTAACCTTATGCTGACTTGCAAGGACATTTCTGTATTCAGATTTGAAAAAGAAAACGAGTTGTTATTTATTCTATCACAAAAGTACTTGGATATTTTACTCCACAAGTGATTTGATATAAAGATTGAAAATTTCATAATGGTATTATTTTTTTTTGAGTCAAGTCATTTTTGTTTTCCTTGTTTTTCACGGGTGTAAATTTCAGTTGCAAGACACTTCATAGAGAGAACCTTATTTTACACCCGTGTGAGCATAGATTATCTCATTTTCAGTGTAACTCTAGAATGTATTTGTATATATATATATATATTTGCTGAACATTTTTTCCTTTATTCGTTGAGTAAGCAAAACAGTGAGGTAATCAAATTGGACTACAAGTAGCAGATTGGTCGGCTTTTGGAAGGTGTTGGTTACTTTATAAAATCATTAAAACAATTTCCTGGCATTATTTTACCTTGAAAATATCATCATCAGAAGTAGCCTTTTAGCGTCCGTCATTAAACATAGACTTTCCCCAAGATTAGTCAGGCCTCTGTATCGTGGTTGTCGTGGAGCTGATACTCTCTGAATTTGTCGAGCTCCTCACCCCATCTTATTTTCTGTTGGCCACAATTTTGCATATGATCTCTAGGGATCCATGTTTATAGTCGTGATGTCATTTGATCGTATGTCATTCTTGTAATATATCCTACCCCTTGCCATTCGAGTGTTCCAATATTATCCTGGACTCCTGGCTTTTCTCTAATATACTATACATATTTGTGATCTCTCCATGTGATATTGAACATGATCCCCCCCGCGACCTTTGCATGGTTCTCATTTTTAGGGTCAATCTTTTGATTAGATTCCATGTCTCAGCCCCATAGATAATTATCAAGAGAATACATTGGTTGTGGACAATGTGTTTTATGATTAATGGGATTTTCTTTTTCTTGGAAGTTTCAGCTTGCTCTACTGTAAACTTGCCAACCTAGAGTGATTCTTTGCTTGATTTTTTTTTGTTGGGGATTTCTCAGAGATTAGGAGTTAATCCAAAGAAGAAAATGCTGGAGATTATTTGTGTAATCTTTCCTTTAGTCTTCATTCCGTTGTACTATTAATTCCTTCTTTTCTTTTCCTTCATTCATCATTGCAAGAATGATTTTTCGTAACTCTTTCAATTTTTCTATCCTATTTTTTTCTATTCTCTTTTTTTCATTAGGATATTTCCTGTTCCAATGTTGCATATTTGGAGAAAACCTGGACTTTTGGTGTGTAGAGTAGCCTGTCATAATTGTCATGTAAAATGATTTTCTGTCCTTTATACAGAACTAAGGTTTCGAATGATTTTAGATACTTCTTATTGATGGTGACATTATATTTCTAAACCAATATCTATTGCTATTTATATCTTTATCCGTTAGACATTTTATATTGAAATTTAGATCTATGATTTTAGATCAAAGATTTAAAATCTATATGTTTTTCATTTATCAATCAAATTTATCGAGAGCCGTTGATCCAAACAATTTCAAACTTCGTGCTGCAATGCCTGATATGCTGATAACTGTATATAGTGAATATGACCTGCAATGGCCAGTTGTCGAATTATCTATACCCATGGAGATTTCTCAAGCTATAGCTAAATTTTCAATCGGAGCATTCTGCTTGCCTTTTCTCTCTTTTTTTTCCTTTTCTTTCTTTCATCCTTTCTTTATCTCTTCCTTCCTTTCTTTTTTATTCCTTCCCCCTTTCTTTCTTCTCTCTTCCGTCCTTCCTTTCTTTCTCTTTCCTTCCTTTATTTTTTTCTTCCTTTTACCTTTCTTTAACATCTTCCTCTGTATTTTTTTGGTAGAAATCTTCAACCATAGGCATCTGTTAGATGGGGACGGGGCATTCGCACCCCCAAATAAGACCTTTTTTAAAAGAATTTCAACATTTTTTAACACACATTTCATATTCATTGATTTTCTCTTGTTTTCCAGCTTTTGTTAAAACAACGTTCCAGCCAATTCATTCTGCAGCCTTCTTGAGTTGTAGTCGAAGGAGGGAATAAGAGATTTGAATGCCCGTATAGCAACTAAAGTTCTTATGTCATTGACACTTCACCATGTTGTAAACAATAGTTTGTCTCTTGTGTCATCAGCAACTTCATTGTCACGTTTCTACAAGCGATCTTTAAAACCAGGTCTATCACTGTCAGCAAAAACTCCAACAGATTTCTCAAGTTCTAAGTGATTTTAGCTTGATGGCTAGCTGGATGGCAATCTTAATATTTATTTATCTATCTATTTAACAATCGAGACCATCAAAGGCGGCTAAGAGTTCTATTTTTTGTTATTCATATGTGCGGGAGCTACTGTTTGTTTGTTTTTACTAGTGCCCCTGGCCACACTGTTTTTTCTATAGACTTGAAAATTGGCATCAGTAGACTTATTCTAAAAATCATTATCATATCTTTGGATAAAAGCTATTTTTCAACTTATTCTGATGGGTTTATTCGTTTACGTGTTACAGCGCTCCAGGTCGTATCGTTTTGTCTACGGACTTGAAAATTGGCATCAGTACACCAATAAACTCATTGTAAAATGTTTTCTGATAGGTCTATTTATAACTTTAGATTTAGAAGAATCTAGATGTTTTGAGATATTTTCTACTCACCATGACAACGCCATTGTTGTCATGAATAGAATTTATTGTGACCATATTTACTCTTCGATTGAATCCTTCTACAGGTCAACACATTACGACGCTACAGTTGCTCAATTATTTACTGTGATGGAGTGTCTATCTAGCTTTTATTCCTTCCCACGTATTCTATCCGTCTTTTGTCCTCCGATTTTTCTGCAATTTTCTCATTTAAATGTCCTCTTCCCCCAAATATCTTTCTGCTTCTTCTCGCCACCGTTTAAGCTCTTTTTGGTTGTGATGTCCAATTCTGAATTTCAATTTCTCTTGAATTATTGCAATTTTAATTTCGCCAACGGCCATAGGATTGAATCTGTAATCCTTTTTTTTCTCTCTCAAATTTTCACTTGCTCGAATTAAATGCCACGAAAAGATTTTAAATCATTTTCTATACAATAATCTACTTCCTACTTCTTTCTCCACACATGCGCACAGACAGTTATATACGTACAAATAAATACGTATATATATAAATATATATATATATATATATATGTATGTATATATATATAGTCTAGAAAGCTTTACTTATGAACATAAATAACTATATATATATATATATATATATATATATATATATATATATATATATATTATAGTCTAGAAAGGTTTACTTATGAATATAAATAACTATATATATATATATATATATATATATATATATATATATATATATATATATATGAGGCAGCCACGGTGTCTTTTGCTGGTACTGGGTCACTGTACCAAGTCCAATGCCAAGAAAGTCTGATATCGCTCATGAGATGCACAAGGCCCGTTCACCTGAGCTGATGTTTGATAATGGCGTCTTTGATTACGTCGGCTAGAGCTTTTTCAACGGCTGCAATGTTATTGATATAGTTTTTTCATTATGTTCATGATTGATTGAAGCTCCTGGTGGTGAAAGCACTCAATTTTCTTGATATGTTGACGGCACAGGGTCAGTGTTCCGCTTTTCGTAAAGTAAGGTTGAAACGAAAATACACACACACCACACACACACATTGTAACAAAAGACAGGGTGTGAAACTCTAATTCATCAGGTGGGTGCCAAAGTTTCCTACAAAAACACTGTTTCCAGCTGCGTATTGGGTTTCTAGTTTAGGAAGAGAGCACGAGAACTTTCACACGCACCTGAAAATAATACTTATTGAAACATCATTTTATTTATCTCCACGATTCTAATGAGATAAAGTGCTTCATCGTCATCTTTCTTCATAAGCCGGTGTTCGGTGACTTAGTAAGACCTCCAAAATAAGAATGCAAGCGTCTTTCGCTTGTTGTTCAGCTCTTACTTTACTTTGTTTTGGTTAAAAAATATTCACAAACACCTGTGCACGTGCGCGCGCGCACACACACACACACACACATATACATATATATATATATATATATATGTGTGTGTGTGTGTGTGTGTGTGTGTGTGTGTGTGTATGTATATATATGTATCAATATATATGTATATATATATATATATCAGCAGTAGTAGTAGTAGCTGTTATATATCCCCGTGCTGGACACTCTCATATCTCTTTTCATGACGAGCATGGTAGCGTCAATTTCCGTCATGTCTTACCGGCGAACTTTTTCGTCTCTACATTTCGTGCTCAGTCTTCTGCTATTGTGTTTCTGTCCTATGGAACCAATCACCTGGTCTTCTGCTCAGTTTGTTGTCCCTATGTCTCGCTATGTGTCCTGCACATCTCTATCTTAGTTGCCCAATTGGATCTACGATAGCTGTCACTCTGGTCCACCCTAGGATCCATGTTGATATTTTTCTATCACTAAAGATCATTTTTTCAACATTGCTTTTTCAATGACCTTAGTAGTAATAAGAGTTTATTTTCATGTGGTTTTGCACTCGTACGCCATACGTGGTATTATGCATAGATCGTATACTTTACATTTTAAGCATATTTGTTGCTTGTTCTGCAGTATGTCCCTATTTATACCTATTACTATCTTGCCAATCATCATTCATTTACGAGGTTTTTATCGCCTGACTTTGGTTAATGTATTCTTTAACTTTTTTTAAGGCTTCGCTGTCAAATCTTATGGTCTTTTGGGGGACTTCAGCATGGAACATTATTTCTGCTATCAGCAAAAATTATATTTTTTCTAAAGGGAGGAATATTTTTAATTGATAAATCTTCTTTGTTTATGAGATGATGTTTATTGCGGTACATTTCGTTTTATTCAGATAAACCTGACATAAATCAATTGATTCTAGCAACCTTTTGCAAATGATTTTTTTCCATGGTTGGAAACCCTTTGAATACGGCCTCATGCCAAAGATTATTTATTCAAACAGATATTCGTAAATGATTTTAATGTTTTCTTGGACAGGCCTAAGGCAGTACGTCAGTATCATTACCATCATCTTCAGCAGCAGCAACAGGGGCAGTTTTTTTATCATACGTTTTAAGTAATTCATCAAGCCATCTCTTTTCTTGCCGGTCACAGCTTCGTACATGATCTATGTGGATCCACATTGTGAGTCAGGATGTCTAACGGTCGTCTGACATTCTTGCAACATGACCAGCCCATTCCCTTGTAAGTTTTCAAGAGGTTTCTATGATTTATCAGACTTTGACTTTATTTTAATACACCGCGCTGTTTTGTGTTCTCTATCTGGAATATGCCTTCTCACTTAAGAATTAGATTAAAATTTGTATTTTTTACATTTTAACATAGATACATAAATAAGTAAATATTAACTCAACATTACTACTCTGAATATCATTGTGAACGCAACATTAAATTTCTTAGCAGTCTGTTTCAATCATTCATCTAAAATATTTTAAAAATTCTCAAACACATAACTGTTTTTCATAAAAGACAAAGATATGAATAAGGTGGAATGACGGAAGGAATTGGCTTTACAAAGCCCATGATGAAGAGGTTTGACAATTCTTTAGGAAGGTCTATGTCCAACAACGGACGCTTAAAGGCTACTGCTGCTCCTGCTGCTGCTGCTGCAGATGATGATGATGATGATGATAGAGAGAGGGACTCGACCTGCAGGACTTGTTCTGCCTATGTATGAATTGTATCAGCGTCATCGAGGATGTGGGAGGTTTAAGTACACATGGGCTATTGTTGTGTACGGCTTACGGCGCCTGCTATTGCCTGGTGGTCGGCAATCTATATACTGACCAGATTCGACGTTGCTTAACTTAAGTGATCTCACGAGAGCCAGTGTGTCCTGTGTGATTAGGCCGTAATCCCTTAGCCTCGATGGGAAGATCCTCAATTCTAATCCTTTCGTAAATTGCTTAGTGGAGAAGCATTGAGTACCATTATTAAAATCTTTGGTGTGACTTTGCGGTGTACAGAACCCCAACCACTCAGATGTAGATGGGCTCTCTATCACTGGGACACAGTGATCGGTTGTTAATCTTATGACAATATATAAGTAACAAATTTCACGCTTTGAGTGACGAGTTTATAAAATGGTGTTGAGGAAGAAATTATTTGATTTTGTGCTGAATATAGAAGAATCATTTATAAACACTTTCGTGGGTGTAGGAGCAGAGACAGACTGACATTGATATAGGCCGCTGGGGATAAAGGGTTTTCGGCCTTTCAACCCATTCCATCCAGCCTGCCATTCTATAAGGATATATACAATCTTGATCAGTCACTAGTTTTCAAGACCCTATGATATATTGAGAGATGTAGATCTCTTTCGAGACTATTTAAAAAAAGGAGACTTCTGTTACCTGGGTCACTGTCCGGTTACTCGACTGCTCACTCCGCCAGGGGGCAGGATTAACCTATTACTCCTTTCACTCCAAGTGCTATATTTTGTGGCACGCTCATCGTCAACCTAACGCAGTCCTTTGAGGAATGATATGACGGTTACGATGCAAAACCTGAATAGATATGAAATTGGATTCTGTCAAGTAGTTCAATTTTCAAATTGCTATTAGAAGATCACGCACCGTTTTCTCCCTCGTTCTCTAGCTATGTTTCCCTCTTCCTCTATCTCTGTTTCATTCTTTATGTTTATCTTATTCGTCTACCTCTCTCTGGCTACCTTTTTCATTCTTTGTGTCCCACATGGGTGTGAGTGAGTGTGTGATCTTTCTTATCCACATTATTTTTTTTTACCTTTGATTCAATCAGTCCTGAGATTACTATTGGGCAGTTTGTCACTCAATAGAAGCTGTCATGTGACAAACATCCTTTGGCAACACTCAATTTTTGTGATGATCAATTAAAGAAATCGGACAGAAGTGTGATCAATGAGTAATTTACCTCCCTAGCGTTCAGTAGGGTCACAAAATATACAAATTTCCAAAACTGCAATGGTCAACGCTACTGAAGACAAATTAAGATATCAAATTAGCATACATTTACCTTGTAAATTGAACCCCTATCTATGAATTATTTCAAAGGTCGATTTTTTGAAATTTTCTTAAAAGAATGAATGATTAAAATTCTCTCTTCTCTGGCTCCATTGGTGTGGTCAGTGCATTTGACACATTCACGCTAAAATAGATAGCCAGCCAGCCAAAATCACTTGAGAACTTGAGAAAACTGATATGCTGAAAGTTTGGGTTGACAGTTTCTAATTGAGAGAGAAAACATGCAATGTACACAGGAAATAATCATGTTCAGCATCATATGGAGAGATCACAAGACAGGACATTATATTGGAGAGAAAACAAGAGTCGGAGACATCGTAGAAACCATAGGAAAACCCCAATGGCAATGGTCTGGTCATCCAGCAAGAATGTCAAACAACTGCTGGACATCATATTTCACGACGGTGATCCCCACAAAAGCTTTGGCCTGCAAAATAAAATAAGATGGCGTGACGAACTGGGCAAGTTCAGAAGATGGTGGCCCTGCGACGCCCATCTGGCGAATACTGGGGAGGGCGTATGATGGACTATAAATGCTGGTGATGATGTTATTGACTGTAAATACAGGTATTTGTTTGAATAAGCAAATTTTGGCATGAGGCAACATTAAAGATGCTTCCGATGGGGGATTCAATTGGTAAGTCTAGCAAGATTCTGGTGTTCTGTGACAGGTTCGATAACGATGAGGATGATGATGATGATGATGATGAGGATGATGATGATGATGATGATGATGATGATGATGATGATGATGATGAAAGAAGAAAAGAAAAGTCAATCGATGGATAAAACGTCGTTTTCCCCGAGCAAAGTAATATGTTTATTGAATTCGTGATTTCCTACTATCTGTTGGTTGAAATAATCTATCCAATGTTATTATTATTTTTTCCGTTCTTGTTATCTCTGCATGGAGTATACCTGAATCACCAGCACTCTAAAAACCATTGTGAACGCAACATCAAATTACTCAGCAGTCTGTTTCTATCATTCATCAAAAGTATTCCAAACTTAGATTGTTCAAATACGTACTGTTTTATTTTTTTTCAACAACAGACAAAGGTATAGATAGAGAGGAGTGCCAGAAGAAATTGGCTTGGCGACGCTCATGGTAGAGAAGTCTGGTGAATCTTGACGAAGAACCATGTCTAACGATGGACGTCAAAACACTGCTGGTGATGACGTTGATGATAGACAGAGGTACTGAACCGGCAGTTCTTGAGTTCAGCCTATGGATGGATGGATGTATTGTATCAGCGTTCTTCGTTTGTACGATCAGTAGTTTTAGAAACCCTCATCCAAAACTGTCAACATTGACATATGTTACCTCAGTGGGCCCGGCTGACTGGCTGACTACGTGAGTTTCCCGCGTACAGGTAGCACTAACAGAGCTAGAAGGCTAAAAATTTAAACATTCACTCTTTGTTATGCGAAAAATAATGACGGTATTGGATTGTTGTTCTAAAATTATTGAAATCTTATTCCCAACGATTCTTCCATTATCTGGACTACTTTGCAGAGCAAATGAGGGGAGAAAAAAAAGGAGACAACTGTTTATAAGTGGAATTTGAATTGTGGGTAGGCAAAATAGTGTACTATTTCCTGACGTAGAAGGCCAACGTACGGAGATGTAGAAAATGTCCTTGTTATATCTGGAAAAATGTAGTTTGTTTTCTGAAAATTATCCTCAAAATGAGTTTCAATGGGGTTTCGATTTGCGTTGTGAATTTATGCTAAATTGTATGGTAAATGTATGCATGCGTGTGTTCTTTCTCTTTTGGAGTATTTTTGAAATTTGATACGTCGAGTCCTGAAATTGGAGGAAAACAGACCGGAAAGTATTTCGTTATTACTCAACTGAAACCATCACGGTTATTTTTTTGGGGGGGGGGGGCAGATTTTTTTACTGATCACCGCCCAATAAAACGCAAGAAATTCAATTACCTACTGATCATCCTTTTTTTCCCATTTTTTTTTTATTGATCACACTCAACACAGTATGCTGCCAATACACGTTGTTCACAGGACAGTTTATATTGCATGACGATTAGACCTACCGTTCGTTTTATTTCTTGCTGAGTCAGTATTTGATAATTTTCTTTGAAGAAAGTTTCGAACATTCAAAAACTAAAGAATTTATATCGAAACAGTTTTACCTAAAAACACAATCTTTCACCTTTGACTCTCGACGATATTCTCTTCATTTCGATATCATTCTCTCGACTTTATTAAGCTGATGAGTATATTGTAAACTAGTTTAAAAGAATCTTGTTAAATATCCTGCAAATATGCATGAATATATATATATGGATAAATCGTTTGATTTGTACAATTCAAATAGAAGAAAAGCCCTGTCTAATGATACATTCACTCTGTAATAATGAGAAATCATTCCAAATAGAGTTTCTAAATAGTATAACGCAATTCGTAACTCTTAAACTCTTACACCCCCAACACACATATACGTACATATGTATATATATATATATATATATATATATATATATATATATATATATATATATATATATATATATATATCGAGAGAGAGAGAAAGGGGAGGGAGATAGAAAGAGTAGAGATAGAGAGAGTAAGAAGCTATATAGTTTTAATCACTAGGTATATGGGGAAAAATTCCGAAGTTTCATGTCATTCCAGTCATTATTCATCAATATCTATTAATGTAATTTACGTAATTTTTGTGTGATTTTATGATTTACACAAAATTTAGTATCATGGTACTATGCGTGATTTGTTCTTGTTGGGATTATTTGTTGTTTACCTTGTAACCGTTTCGGGGATTTAAAAACAAAACAGTTATAAATAACAGGCACCCCAGTAGTTGATCGAAAACCAAGCGTGAACGCTGATAGACTCAATTTTGCATACTCTCTCTCTCTCTCTCTCTCTCTCTCTCTCTCTCTCTCTCTCTCTCTCTCTCTCTCTCTCTCTCTCTCTCTCTCTCTCTCTGTATACATATAAGCTTATGGACTAAAGCAAAAGTACTAATTGATTAATTTATAGTATATTAAATGGACCAATAGTGCTTTTTTCACCCCGACACCGACTGGAACACATTTTCCCTTGACACTGTATTACGTCTTTCCAAAGTTTGCCGTTTTAAAAACATAATCAAATAACTTTCTTCAAAAGTTCCATTACCCTCAGAAAAACAATATTTTTCAATTCAAAAAAGTGATCTTTTGTGCTTTTAATCCAAAAAAGTCAAATTGAAATGAAACGAAGTTTTTCTGAAGATTCAAAAGTTACTTTCGACAAGGAAAACCTATCGATGGTAGTTTTTATGTAAACCAATACATTATTTTGTAAAGTTACTTACCAAACAAAATAAAATTTTGTTTTCAATCCAATAGCTTAAAAAAGTCGAATGAAGATGCGTTTACAAAGCGGTCAATCTCAGGGCTCAAGAAGTATATTTCATCCGTTTCAATTTGTCTTTTTCCCTTAAAAATCAAATGATCTCAAAAAAAAAAATTCTGAAATCGTTATAACTATGATGAATGGGGATATAAAGTTTAACTTGACAATTTCAAACGTCACGAATTGTTCCAAAATATTCATCATCCGATTAACAATCAGACTTTTTGGGGGGCTATTTCTGGTACCACCAAAACAGCCATTCCCTTGGTGTAGACATCGGATACGAGTTTTCATCTCATCTATTAATCGAATAAGAAATTCCTTGACAGTTACCATTGGTCATTTCTGTGATTGATGTTATGCAATATTTGAAAAGGGGAAGCCGTGCTAAAACAATATCTCTCAATTTCGGTACATTGTAGCATGCATATATATGTACGTATATATACTTATACGTATTAAAATCTTAATAGTTTCTATGATGTCTCAGACTCCTGTTTTCTTCTTTATATACTGAGCCGTCTTGTGAACTTTCCATGTAAGGTTGAGCATGATTCTCTCATGTGCACGTTGCATACTTTTCAGTTTGCAGATCTGTCTCTTGGTCAGGTTCCATGTTTCAGCCCCATAAATGTCTATCGGGAGAAAGCATTGGTTGTATACTCTTCTTTTTAGGATTATTGGGATCGACTGGTTTTTGAAAGTTGAGCTTGCTCTGCCAAGGCTTGCCATCCTAGCGTGATTCTTCGCTTAATTTCCTCCTCTTTTGAGGATCTCATGGGGATTCGTTGTCCTAGGTAGATTTAGTGTCTATCTTGCCGAGTTTTGCATCTCCTATCTTAACAGTTATGTTCTTATTCTCAATATAATTGTTGCACATGATTTTCGTTTTACTAAAGTTCATGTGTTGGCCGACTTTTTTGCTTTCTTCGTTTAGTTCATCACGACTCACAACATGGATCCCCAGAGATCACATGAGAAACTGAGGCAGGCACGACACAAGCGAGATGAACTAGACAAATTCAGGAAATGATGGCTCCACGATGCCCACGACAGAGAATTGTGGCGAATCCTGGGGAAAGCCTATGTCCAACGACGGACGTTAAACGACTGATGATGATGATGATGATGATGATGATGATGATGATGATGATGATGATGATGATGATGGTGGTGGTGGTGGTGGTGGTGGTGGTGGTGATGATGATGATGATGATGTACGAAAATTGATACAATATTTTTTTAAAATTCACAATGCTTTTTGTTCCTGGGTAATAAGTGTTATTCTCTTATACAATATGTCTAAAGAGTACGCGAAATGTCAACTATTCCTTTCAAACATAGCTTTTGTGGCCATGGAAAAACCAGACCTGTGATAATTTGAAATTCAATTTTTTATCAATTGGACAAGAAGTGAATTTGTGCATTTTTAACACAAAATTACACATAAATATCACTATCCTGGCCACAAAATCAAAGCTTGAAAGCAATCATAGCAACGTGTATACTTTTCACACATAAGAAATTGAAAAAATAACACTCACTACCTAGGGGAAATAATAGCATTACACGGTGTAATCTTTTATAAAAATGTTCTACGTATTCATATGACAATCAAAATAAGAACCTTCTGTGTATCAGAATCAGAAAACCATTTTCCTTGGAAGAATACACAACTAAAAATCAGTATTTGAAGAGAAATTGGATTTTGACTTTCCAAGCCAATCGTATAAAATCGTGAACAACAATATCGATGCTTTTCTTTAGCAACGTACTCTGGAGATGGAAACAGGTGCAAATAACTGAAAATAACAAACAACGAGTCTGCTTAGTCACTTGATAAAAAGTGTCAGGTGACCAAGATCTTTTGGTAGTATGCTTCGTTTGGGGTGATTAATCAAAATATTTGAAAAGGGGCATGATAAATGAATAAGTTTCTTTTCTCGCTTTTTTTGTTTGGTAGTAATTGCTAGGAAATCCAAAATTTTTAAAAAGGCAAGCGAGAACCCTGTAGAAGGCAAACTAAAGGTCATATTTAGTTTGGATATACATTGTAAATTGGCCCACCTCCATTCTAAAACCTTCCAGAGGATTTCGAAAAATAATAATAGTTTTTTCTAGTCATAGTAAGGAGTAAATGTTCACATTTTCAGCCCTCTAGTCCCATCATTGCACCCTATATGCGTGACACGATGATAGATAGATAAATAACCAGGTAAAATCACTTAGATACATTGATAGATATATAACCAGGCAGAACCACTAGGATAGATAGATATATCGATAGATAGATCGATAGATAGATCGATAGAATCACTTACATTGATAGATAACAAGGCAGAATCACTTAGATAGATAGATAGATAGATAGATAGATAGATAGATAGATAGATGGAATAACAAAGATAGATAGATAACTAGGCAGAATCACTTAGATAGATAGATAGATAGATAGATAGATAGATAGATAGATAAATAGATGGAATAACAAAGATGGATAGATAACTAGGCAGAATCACATAGATAGATAGATAGATAGATAGATAGATAGAATCACTTAGATGGATAAATAAATAGCCATGTTGAATCATTTCAAAACTGAAGTAATGATGAGAGTTTTCTCTATGGTTTCCAATGTACGATTGCAAATCAGTATAAGCAAATGGTTCGGCATTGAACTTTTCGAGCCAAATGCATAAAACCCCAAACAACAATATCAGTGGGTTTTGTTGTTTGTTTGTTGTTTTTTTCAATTTCTTTTCTTTTTCTGGTGCAACACACACTGAAGATAGAAGCGAGAGCAAATTCTTGAAAAAAAGAGAAAGCAAAAGTTAAAATTACTTCCATCGACGGTGGAAATATTATTCTGAGTTCTCACCTAAGTATGATTTGAGAATTCTCCCTGGCTCTATGTGTGTGCGTACGTGCGTGTGGATGCATCGAAATAACTCAACAACTGGCCATTGCTGGAACTATGCAACGTCCACAGAAAAGAATCATGACCAGCATCTCACGAAGAGATCACAAGACAGCAAAATATAAGATAGTGTAACGAACTAAACAAATTCAGAAAGTATAGAATCTGGCGAATCTTGGGGAAGGTTTAAAAATGAGAAACACTAAAACGCTGCTGCTGTTGTTGGTAGTGATGGTGGTGGTACTACTAATGAAGATGATATATTAGCCGGCACAATAGGAATTGAAATATTGGGTTTGAAGATGTTTGGATCGGTGGTTCTTGGGAAATCTTATTACAAAAAATTTAAAAGAGACTAAAAAATTGTTTTTTCTCTAGAATTTTAGATATATGGCAATAGTTCTAAATTAAGAGATAAAATATCTAGATTGGATCCCCAGATATCATATACGCAACTGGTCAACAAAAAAAGATGGTGTGACAAACTAAAACAAGTTCAGAAAGGAAAGAGAGGTCTGTTGAATGTTGGAGAAGCCTATGTTTAATAACGGAGGCTACAAAGCCGCTGCTGCTGCTGATGATGATGATGTCATTGATCCATGTTTGCAAAAATCTCATTCAGACGGATTCTACATTGTTTTGCGTTACAATTTCCGTGATTCTTACAGAAATAATATTTAACTAACCGGTAGAACATATGTCAGGATTATGCCTAGTTCCTCCAGTTCCAAATATTGTGTCTCCATCTGGCAGCAGGGAGACAGGTCTAGTTGGTCACTCAAGCGTCTTTTGGCAACATGCCTAGTTGGGGTGATCAATAGAAAGATAAAAAAAGGGGGTGATCGTTGGATTAGTTACTTTTCCCACCGTTTGTTGAGTAACGATCTCTGAAAAGTCTGAATCCCCCAAGAGCACACGTGAGTACTACTTGACACAAACTAAGAGGCCAATTTAGCATGAACTCGCATTGTAAATCGAACCCCAACCAACAAATTTATTTTGGGTTTGAATTTCCAGAAAGCCAAAACCCTTTCCTTTTTGAGATATGTGAGGACATCTTTTAATTTTCAGCCATATATCTCCGCATGGAAATACCACTTAAAGACTGAATCACTTAAAAACTGAACAAACCTAGGTTGCCTAGGTGGACAGTTTTGGTTGACAGTGGCTTACAATCTTTGTTATTCGTCTCCTTGATGTTTACGTTGGATCTCGAAAAGACCGTTGGGGTGCAATGCCGCCTTATTCGGTTGGTCATTATCATTTAATTGTTGTCGGTAAGAACACAAGCATTTTTCAATCTCTGTCTAATGCTATTCGTCCTAAGTCTACGTTACAGATGTTTTTAATGTTATGTAAATGCATACTCCCAATAGTCACTTATGAAGCTGAAACATGGAACCTAGCCAAGAGATAGATCTGCAAATTGAGAACCATGCAATGTGCACATGAAAGAATTACGCTGGGCCTCTCATGGAGAAACCATAAGACAGCACAGAACATCCGGGAAAAGATAAGAGTCAGAGACATCATATAATACAGTAAAAAATCTCAAATGGCAATGGGCTGGCTATGTTGCAATAAGGGCAGACAACCAATGGACATTGCGACTCACGACATGAATCCCCGAGATCACATGCAGAACTGAGGCTGGCAGAATATTAGATGGAGAGAAGAGCTAGACAAATTCAGAAAGTACTGGCTCTGCAACGCCCATGATTGAGAAGTGTGGCAAATTCTGGGGAAGGTCTTTGTCCAACGAAACACGTTGAAAGACTGATGATGATGATGATGATGATGATGATGATGATGATGATGATGATGATTGACTAAGACTCTTGTGTCAATGTGAATCGAAACAGTCGCCTGGTTCACGCCTTATCAAAGGTCGAGTGCATCTGAAACTCAGTTCAAGCAGTGACTGCAAAGACCCTATGACTTTATATTCTTTTACTATAAAGAAAAGCCTATCTTTCATCATCATCAGTAGCAGCAGCCTCAGGTCCTTCCCTAAGTTTCGCCAAACCTCTCTATCGTGAACATAACGTTGCAAGTACTCTCAGGACTTATCTGGTTCGTCCAGCCACCTTATATTTTGTCATTTACGGTTTTGCATGTGATCTCCAGGGAACCGCGTTTTGTCCGGTGGTTATCAGCCATTCTCACAAGGGGATCAGCCTATTATCATTGCCATTTTCTTGGGGATACAATAATATCTCGAACTCCTATTTCTCCTCTAATAGACTGTGCTCTCTTTGGAGCTCTCCGTGTGATGTTAACCATGATTCTCTCTTGTGCGCGTTCCATGGTTCTCGTTTCAAAGGTCCATCTTCTGGTTAGGTTCCATGTGTCAGCTCTGAAAAAGAAGTGCTGTGTGATATAAAGG
>OY735235.1:17837268-17899768 GCA_963457665.1 Thysanoteuthis rhombus
AAACAAGGAAAATACTTTCTTTGATATATTTCTTCTTCCACAACACAACCAATGACAAAACGATTTTTACACTATCTATGCATGAAAAGTAGCTGTAATGAAAGATGTATTCTGATGCACAGAAACGGGCAAATGATGTTGTCAATTAATCTTGCAGGGATTTCATAAACACTACATAAGTGTTTCTCCCTTTGGGTACCAGTATGAAATGGTTGATTGATGACCCAACCCTCGAGCAACTACTATAGTGTTGCCCATTGGAATAGCGTAGCTGAGACGGACAAAACCCAGCGATCCCAAACAATTATCTTTGTGCCTTATTACAATATCCTGAAATTACCTCAGTCGAACTCCAGGACCCTCCAGCATCGAACTCACATTGCCTATGACTTTCATCGTGTGAAGATGCACTTCTATGCAAAATCCTTGCCATCTTGACTAACCAGTTGGTAAGAAATGACCACAACTAACCTCAGGTCACCTTAATTGCCTTTGGCCTCCACCTATTTCAGTTACATTATTGCAAAATCGTTGCCCCAATAGGAAAATTGAGTAGAAATAACCTGGAATGAACTCCAGTGAACTTGAAAATCCTCCAAAGTCAACCTTGCTTTGCTTGTTACATTTGATGGGAGTAAATGTACCGATATACTCAATTTCAGCATCCTTGATGCAATGTTGTGGCCCACAACCCTGAGAATTGGCAAGAAATTACTAAGAATGACCTCTGGTGTCCTGAGATGACCTCGGATAGTAATAAATTAATCTAACTTTCTCAAATCTATTCATAAAAAAAGAAATACATTGTTTTAATTTGATCATAAATCTTTCATGCAGATCTCGAAGAAGAGAGATACAGCTACATTCATTTAATCGAGAGGTTATTGAGAGGGGAAAGTATGACAGGATTGTCAAAAAATAGTAATCACTTTGGGCGGTTGTGGACACGCTTTTCAAATTTTGTGATACTATTTCCTCACAATGCCCTTTCCTTTTATTCAATAAACACTTTCTTATGATCAAATTAAAAACCACATATGTTTTTTGTTAATCAAATTTTGTAAAATATAATTTTGATGTAGTCATGAACTTCTGATTGAATTAGAACTGCGTACTTATTTTTGTAAGAAAACATTAATTTTGATGAACTGATCGGCTTTGTTTTAATGAGAGTTAGATCAAATGTAAACTATTCAAATTTGTGTAACAATGTTAAATAAACTTCTGATCAAAACAGAACTATGTATTTATTCATGTTCTAGTAAAAAGGTTTTTTTGAAAAAGCGCTTTGATGTGATTATTGATGTTTTCATTAAACTAACCTTTGATCAAATTAAAACTCTGCTCTTATCTTTTTTTGTAAAACGGGTAACTAAATGAACTTTTGGTTAAATCATAACCACCTTTTTGTTTATTTAAGAAAAAATATCTGAAAAAGAAGTAAGGTTGCGATAAAATTACAAATTGTTCGGCGATATATCACTAATCTTACTCAGATTTTTCAAAGCCAATGAAAAGGTTATGCAGCGTCATAGACTATGGTCTAATGCAGATTATATGAGAGGCGTCCAAAAACTGTTTTCCGTTGTCTTTCTTGGGTACGAATTGCCGATCTTTGACAAAAATACTCAAAATACATAAAGGTTTTAGTAGTAGGCTTTTTCTTCCTGCAAATAGTATTCTAACAAAGAGTGAACCAAGGGACAAGGGAGATGATCCATAAAAATATCCATAGTGTTAAAATTTGTTTTTTGTTTCTTTCTTTCTTTCTTTTTTTTTGTTTTTGTTTTCTATAAGGCTTCTTGGGAACTGCTGATCCAAACAATACACTGAATTATCTTGTGTGTTCACTAATTTATCTGACGAAGATTAACTTCGTACAATGACCAGTTATCGAGTAATAGCGATGTGCACTGACAGAGATTTCTCCCATTTCTTTCTGTAAGAAAAGATATATCTACATCTATCACAAAAGCATATGAAGATTATTAGAAAGTGGAATAATCGATAAATTGTCCTGAGGATATGAATGAATAAAAGGATTGTTAGTTAAAGTAGGAGAGAAAACGGTTCCATCGTTTGGTTTAAAGGTTTTGGAAAACCTTGATAGTAGAAGGGGAAGAAATAGAAGAATCTCTCAATATATTCATTTAATCATAAAGAAAATCTTCAAAGCAAATAAATAATCTTTTTCGAAGAAAATGGTTATGCTTGCCCTGTAGAAACAAATTTCAAAAAAAAGTTATTGAAAGGAGAAATTCAGATAGATAGATAGATAGATAGATAGATAGATAGATAGATAGAATTAGTGGATACACAAACGAATTCGAATACGTACAGTTTTCGGTTTAGAAATAGAGAGAAAAGGGAAAAAATGATCTGACCTTAATTTGACATTCACATATCACCAGAGGTCAGTGCCACCCATCTCATGGGTCATGTTTCCCTTGTACACACATTTTCAGACTGTAATGTGCAGCAGTCTTCCATAGATTTGAAAATGCCAACATTAACCTAACCCTCAAATAACCTTTGGGGGTCACTAGAGGTCAGTAACACCTGGCCTATGTTCAAGTAACACTGGTACCTAAATTTGCAGCCGGTTTTGAATAGAACACAGCCTTTAAAAACATTGAAATGGTTTTATCTTATGACTGAAAAATATATTATACTCTCCATCAAAATTGAGAGATCTTTAACTTCTTCCTCCCACAACTGACGATTGGTTAAAAAATCTATTCGAATACAAATTGATAAATTTGAATGAAAAAATTATTACTTCCTTGGGATTTGGAACGCGGCCAAGGGATTCGATTTACTGCAACTTCAACCCGTGTTATTATTGCTAACAATTTTGTTTTCAAACCGCCCGATCTAAAAACAGAAATGTAATAGATGGTGCAGAATACAGTTATGGGAGCTTGGAAGTCAGCACCACCCTTCCTATGTTTATCTTGGGATCAAGTTGCTTTTGTACCCAAACTTGCAGTCTGTAGGATTTAACCATTCAGGAATCTATGAGACATACACTTATAAACATAGAAACTTGGGAAATCGTCTAATATATATATACATATAAATATATATATATATATATATATATATATATATGTGTGTGTGTGTGCGTGTGCATGTGTGTGTGTGTGTGTGTGTGTACGTGTGCATGTGTGTGTGTGTGTGTGTGTGTGTGTGTCCGTCTGTCTGTCTGTGTGTCTGTGTGTCTGTGCATTTATGGAAGCGTAGATGAAATCAAAATAGATAGATAGATAGATAGATAGATGAAATAACAACTTAAAGAGATAAATCCAAAGAGATCGGTCAAGCAATCTGAATTGATCAGAGTAGAGATAAAAAGGCTGACAGAGAGAGAGGGGCAGCAGAGATATATACAGACTGGAATAGATAGATATCCAAATACGATCGTACATCATATTTGAGGTAGACTCGCCATCACAGTGAATTATTGAACAACCGTAGAAGATGTGAAAAGAATTACATTAAAGAATAAATATGGTCAGAATAAATTATGTTTATGAAGTCACTGTCGTTTTCCACAAGAGAAAAATCTAAAAATTGATTTTAAAAAATCATTTAGAATTATATAGATTCTGGAGAAAACCATTAAAATAAGACCCAAGAAGTTGTTTTTTTTAATTTTTTAGAAGGTGTCTGTTGATGTACTGATACCAGTTTTAAGTCCATAGACAGAACAGTATGGTCAGGAGCGCTGGAATGCATGAACACATAAACATATAACATGGGATCGATCCATCCATCATCTTTGATGGCTACGGTGGTTTAAGGGGAAAGATTAAAAGATATGGCAAACATTAAAAAAATCTGATAAAAGACAAGGCTGGCCGTTGCAGGGTCGAATCTACTCTAACATTTATCCTGACTGAAGATGATTACTGTAACCTTTGTATCGTATATTTAATAAATAAAAAAAATCATATCATAAATTTTTGCAAATATATCAGACTTATCAATTTAGCTCAGTTGGTAAAAGAGCTGTCAATCAATCGCTTGGTCGTTATGGTAAGGAAATGTTGATTTCATATATCAGGTTGCTTTAATGTGATAAGGCTGATAGAGAAAAGTTTACTCACTACAATTAGGTGAGGATTGTTCTTGTTGTGGTTACCGTTGATGTGGAAAGGCATATTTTTCTATAGCTACCTAATTAAACTACAGATTGACAATAACCCTGCCTCCGACTGGGGTTTGACAATATGGAAATATTACAAAACTGTCAACCGTAACTATCAACGTAGATTCGTTTTTAAGAAGGTGTTTGGTTGTTTATCACGAGTAGAGGCTGCACAAATGGAGCTAGATGGCTGATAATTTTATCATTTACTCCTTGTTATGTTAACAAAAGATGCTTTTATACTTTTATCTCTCATTTGAGTATGTTTTTAGCTGGGGGTTCAGCTTGCAATGCAAAGTTTAATTCTAAATTCCCTAGTTTTGTTCGCTTACTTTTTTTTGGAAAATTCAGACTTTTTAGTGATTACTTCCCATTGATAGACCCTTCTTCGAATGTTTTAATTAATCACCCAACACAACATGCCCAAAGACGTTGGTCAAGTGACGTTTTCTAATAAGTGATTAAACAGACCTGTTTGGATAGCCATCAATCTCGCTACGCCTGACATTAGACGTATAGCTAACAAAAACGACGTAAAAATGTTTTGTTTTTTTTCCTTTCATTCCTGAACCTTGAACAAAATCAAACATTAGTCAAGTCGACCATTACCACTAATGCTCTCAATTATTTCCCAATCTCACATTTGTGGAAAGTTTGCAACCGATTCAACATTTTCTACCACTTTATTTGAAAGGATTTTTACGTTTCAAATTTATGTGTGAACTTAAAAGCGTTTCACCAAATACTTCAATTTTTTTTCTTGTATTTATTTTTCTCTTGAACAAGTTTTTTTTTTATTGACAGACATGATTTTTGGTGATATTTTGGTCTCCTTCATAGCATTTTCTTTTTTTGAATAATGGAGATGTAGGCATTTAATGTCTTATTTATTGTAAAAACCTTTCAGCAAGAGTAAAGACTGGTCTAGTTTTATTCACTCGATAGAAACCGTTGATATTTTTTTAAACGTATATGCTTCCAGACTCGAACTAAAGGACAAATTTAGCGTAGACGTACATTGCGTATTGAACCCACAACTGAAGACCTACGACGATTTTTTCTAGATAATGTTGTTTTGTTTTTTTTCTCTAGACATCAGCGTTAGCAGTAACATCAACGGGAGCAGCCTTTTAGCACCCGTTGTTGCACATAGAATTTCCCCAAGATTCGTCAGACCTCTCTATCATGGGTGTCAGAAAGTCAATAGTTTCTAAACTTATCTAGTTTTTGATGCAATCTTGTATTTTATCAGCCCCGGTTCTGCATATGATTCCTGTGGACCTATGCTGTGAGTCGTTATGTCCAGCGGCTGTCTGCCATTCTCACAAGATAACCAGCCCATTTCCATCAGAGTTTTCTTATGAAATAAAAAAAAATCTGTTTCTCCTCTAATATATTGTCCATTGCGATCTGAACATGTTATATTGAGCATGATTCTCTCTTGTATACGTTGCATGGATCTCAGTTGGGGGGTCTATCATTTGATTTGGTTCCATGTACCAGCTCCACAGGTGACTATCGGGAGGATGTATTTGCTGTATACCTTTAGACATATTAAGGAGAGAATGTCTATAATTTCAGCCTTCTAGCTCTATTGGTGCGGCTTGTGGGCGTGATATATACATATATACATATACATCCAGCCAGTCAGCTGGGCCAACATGAAAACTGAAGAAACTTATATTGACAATTTTGGTGAAATTTTTGGTTTATGATTCCCAAAAGCTGATTGGTTTTAGGATTCTTTCACTTTTAACGCCGATGTGAAAAGCTGTTGCCAAATAAAAAACTTTTCCTGGTTGAGACGACCTTAAAAAAAGCGACAAAAATAGCCAAATTGTGCTAAAAACACTGTCAGACATTTTAAGGTTATATTGTTTTAAATGGCTGAAAGATACCTTAGATTGCTGGAGAATAGGGCTGAAAATGGACTGAGCATAGTGTTGAACAAGAAACATGCTACATTTTGCGTGAAAAAAAGTATATTGGCAACCTTAATTTGACGATCAGTGCCCTGAGTTTGATAATTTGATCCTGAGGAATAAAGACCACTTGTGATTTTTCTAGATCCTCACAATCATCCACCAGTAATATTCTGTGAGAGCTTTTCTAGGTTTTGTCATATTTTTTTCTGTAATTCTTATTGGAATGTGATCTGAGCTTTTGAAAAACTTTCACCGAAACTGCCAACATTGGTTTCTCAAATTTCCAAGTAAGTCTGGCTTGCTTTGAGTTCATGGGCAGCATTAAATGAGCTTGAGAGCTGGTGTTTTAACATTCACATTTTATCGAGTCTTAGAAAAACTTTTTTTGAAACTTTTTGAAAATACCCAAACAGGTTTTTGGTGCCGACCGACCGACTGAAAAGCCTGTAATTGGATGCATCAGAATCACGAATATATTTGATTTTTTTTTTTAATAAAATGCTGAACCATGGGTCCATTGTTTCAAATGGTGAGTTGGAGATATTTTTATGAAAGAAATTGTGTTATTTATGTGAAAAAGTCTAATATTACAGAGAAGAAGTAGAACTTATATTGCTGATTATATGAGATCTTTAGAGAGGCGTAAAAAAAGCAGTAATCCCGTGCTCTGACAAAGCTTTAATGGTTTGAGACGTTTGATTCAAAATTGTGATTGATGCTTCCAAAAAGGGTTACAGAATTTGATTGTAATCTACGTACTCTACGTGAAGCAGACGACACTGAGTCTTATTCGATGATATATTGCATCCCTGTCACTGAATTTCTCAAATCTTTATTTTCGTGCCTCATTTTGATCAGAAATATTTTTGTGGCCCTTTTTGACGAGACCAATACTTCTGCAACTCACTCATTGATATGAAAGCAAGAGGCACTAAGTCTATATATAATTAGTCTTTAGTCATAATCTAACTGAAACTAAACATAGGAACTAGTAAATACCAAACACTCCCTATCAGAGTCAGTACTTGATGACCATAGCGTCAAAATTTTAAGTCATGTAAAAAAATTCCAACGAAGAACAAATATGGTCAAAATAGATTGTTTTTATAATATCACTGGCGTTTTCTACTGCAAAACATCTTACATCAAGATGTTATTAAACCCATCAAAATAAGGCCGAAAAGGGCCCCAAAAGCATTTTTTCTAAAAAATAAAGAATGAAATCATTTCAGAAGAGTTTTAGTGGAGTACTGATACTTATCTGCAAGTTAGTGGATAAAACAGTATGACCAGGACGCAGGAATACACAAACACATGCACCCTTTGTCACCCTTGGTTGTTCAATAGCAAAGTAATACACTGTATTTATAACCTACATCAAGTTTTACTCCGTTTATCTCGATGAATTACGACAAAAAAGGCAGATCACTGAAACATAGCTGAAATGAGATTTGCTCTTTTATTTTTCAAGTGAATAGCATTTAACCATCGAATAATAATCACCAGGACGTGTACACTTTTGTACATGAAGAAAAATATTTACAAACATTTCAGTTATATTATCATTCTTTAAATTTCTTAGCAAATATCTATTCACTTGAAATGTTTAACTGCAATATTGTGTTCAAATTGATGTAGTTTTACCTACCAAGTGATATATAATAACTGTTTTCAGAACTAGGGCCGATTCGCCAAAAACGTGCCTTGATTGAATATCAGCAAATCTTTTCTTACGTACAACAGAGATAAAACAACAGTTAGCAACTTGATGGCACCTTTATTCAAGTTAACAAAATAAATTACTCCCTGAAATGAGTCTTAGTTGTAGTATTACTTTGACACGTACTGTCGTATTTGAAATGATTCATTGTTCCTTGTTTTAAGTAAATTTTGTACAGAATGTTTCTATTAATGTTATGTTGTTGCTTCAATTATTTCATTGTATTCCAGCGGTTGCATCGTTTAAGGTTTTACTGCCTATAAGAGAAGCAGATTTCGGGCTGATATTGATACGTAATAAAATAGAAGAGAAAAATAGTTTATTCTTATTTTTTTACTTATTTTTGTAACACGTATTTCTCATTCTCTCTTTTTCCAACTCAGAAATATCACAGTTTCAAAGACATTAAATAAAGACAACTTTGAGGCAATATATTTATCATGTTGGTTAATAGTTATAGAAACGCTGGTTGTCTTTTCGGCTACTCGTATTGTCAAAGTCCTACACAGAAGTTGGAGTCAACTTTGTTTTCCCATCGTAACAAGAACAAGAACAATCCTCACCTAACTTAGGTGAGTACACTCCTGTTTGTATATCCAGTAACGTTAGAAGTAACCTATGTATAAAATAAAGATTACCTCTCCTGTGATTTGGAATCATGACCAAATGATCGATAGGCAGCTCTCTCGCCGACTGAGCGAAACTGAAGAGTCTCCCATACCATATTTGCAAAGAATTAATTAGATGTACTTACACAGAAAATATGAATTTTGATAAGTTTGATTACTTATATATATATATATATATATATATATATATATATATATATATATATATATATATATATATATATATATATATACAAAACTAGAGTTGCAGTTATCATCGTCAGACGGAGTAGAATATTTGTCGAGTTTTGTATTCCAGGTCAAAAGGCACCAAAACAAGGAAAATTGGTCAGAAAGACAACGGTGTAGTACGGAATACAGCTAGTTATAGTCGTTTTGGTCAAGAGGCATCAGTAAGTCTAAAAAATAAGATTGTTTTACCAAATCGTCAGTGCATTTGTATTTATTATTGAATTTAAAAGAATCATTATGAAATGTTTTTTAATTCAAATTTTCACAGAAAATACCGAATTAAATAACTTAATATTCATAGTAGAGTGTTGTCCTTTAGACTGATGCCTTTTGAATAAAAGTTTAATGTGATTTATAAGTTTTATTAATAAATACAAATTCAGTTATAATTTCGAACAACATTCTGACTCTTATCACTGTTTGGTGCTTCTTGACCGAACACGATTGTAACTTGCAGTAGTCTGTATAATACTGTTGCCCTTTCTGTCTAATGCCTCCTCTGTTGATACTTTTTGACCGGTCACTGGAGTTTGACCCTTCGTATCCTGGCTTGATCCATTATGGATATCTCTTGCTGTTTTCAAGGACTCATGTTGAATATTCAATATAAGAATTCATTTCGGATTTTAGAAAGGAGCAATCATCTCTACTTTTTTCGACGCGTGTAGAAAGTGGAAAGTTAAATGTAAGCCTTTTTGTTGTCGTCTCCTTCTTAAAGTTCTTTTGCAGGTGTTCCACTTGTTCATAAAAGACAATGGAGAACGTAAACAACGTGCTTCCCGAAAAGAAGTCCGAAAGCAAACCTAACTGCAGGAAACATAAGGTGAAAAAATTAATGAGAAAAACATGAAAGGGTTTGAAAGACTTCGAAATTCAGGACGCTTATCTCAACCACTATTTTGGCTCTTACCATAAATTAAGCGTAACTTAATGACAATGGAGAAAGATATTTATCAAACCTGACCAGCATAAGAACCCAACAGGTGCTCTGTCGTCAACAGTAGCTATTCAGAAAACCAGACAGATAGATACAACCATGCATATAGACTGATATACATATGTACGTACATATACACCGGGGTGCTAATAGATGTGATTTTTCAATTTTTCGTTTCTGGAAATCATTCTCAATTTCAAAAAATCAAATAAAACATATTGGTTGCCAATCATCATCATCATCATCATCATCATCATCATCATCAGTCTTTTAACGTCTGCCATTGGACACAGACCTTCTCCAGGATTTGCCACTATTCTCTATCATGGGCGTCGCAGAGCCAGTATTTTTTCTAAATTTGTCCACTTCATCTCTCCATCTTGTATTTTGTCGGCCTCGGTTCCGCAAGTGAACTCTGGGTATCCATATTGTGAGTCGCGATGTCCATCGGTTGTCTGTCATTCTTGCAACATGACCAGCCCATTGCCATTTGAGTTTTCTCATGGATTCTATGATGTCTCTGACCCCCCGATTTCTTTCTGATATATTGTGCTGTCTTGTGATCTCTCCATGTGAGGTTGAGCATGATTCTCTCACGTGCTCGTTGCATGCTCCTAAGTTTGCGAGTTTGTCTCTTGGTTAAGTTCCATGTTTCAGCTCCATAAGTGACTATTGGAAGGATGCATTGGTTGTATACTTTTCTTTTTAGGATTATTGGTATCGACTTGTTTTTTAAGGTTGAGCTTGCTCTACCAATACTGGACATTATACAAGATAAAAAACTAAAAATTTAAAAATTGTTAACACTGGACTCACAAATTCGAAAAGACAAAACGAAAAACATCTAAATTTACACCAAACACTTTCCAGCATATAAAAAATCTTTTCATCTTAGAGAACATATAAGTTCGAAAAGAGCTATTGATACCTATCGGACAGCTTGACGAAACGGCCCATTTTTATGAAGAGAAGCAAGGAGAAAGTTTCCCCTTACTACAACGTATTCAATGTACAAACACTTCATGCACTGTTGTATAACAGTGTCGAATATCTCAGTTATAAACGTTAAAAAATTTGAAAAAATAATTGCAAAAATATTCATTTAAAAAAATCTTGGCCGATTTTTTTTTGTCCGACTGTATGTATTCATATATTCATACATTGATATCCGGAGAATATATGAATAGAGAGTAGTACTGGTAATAGCAGTATTAGAAGAAGAAGAATAATGAGACGAACAACAAAGACAAAATGAGAAGTGAGAAAATCAGATTAGGGCAAAATTGACAGGAAGGTGAAATAATGATTAAATATAGAAAAGATAGGTCTGTCGAAAATGACGAAGAGTTCTATTCCTTTCTTTATATGTTCGTGTGTTCGAGTGTTTCAGTAGTCCAGGCCATACCGATTTGTCCCCAGACTTGAAAATTGGCATCAGTACTCCACTAAACCGCTTCCAAAATGTTTTTTTTTTTTGTTTTTGAAAAAAAAAACTTTTAGGGCCTTATTTTGACAAGTTAATTGGAAAATCTTTAGATTCTCCTGAATCTAGATAATTCTGCATATTTTTCCTCCATCTAAGATCTTTTGCAGTGAAAAACGCCAGCGATGTCATAAGTGGAATTTATTCTGACAGTATGTATTATTCGATGGTATTTTTGAATGACTTCAAATTTTATTGCAACGATTGTTCAATAGCGAGTTTTATTTGAGGTTCTGGTTGCTATTCTACGATGAATAATTTGATTTTTTGTGTCGCAGCCGTAACACAGGGCTTCTCACTATTTACAAACTTGATGAAAACACCTATTCATCAACATTTAAAACTATGGACTCTTCAAGATGAACGAATTGGGTATTTTTTCTAAAAGCATCTAGACATCCAAATATATCCGGGAATGTTTCATTGAGATTAACGAGTAAATTGCATGAAAGACAATATCAGGATGCTCGTTGTATAGCAATGATCAATAGCTGATCTTATTGGCCGTTGTTAGATGGTCTGATACCCACATGCTAACTCAATATACTTATATAATGAACAGCGGGAACTTTTTGTTTTTCTGTCCGTAACACTAGACTTTTCCGTGCTGGGGTAAAACATTGTTGATAACAATATCTACCACCTGCCATCTGAAACTATAGAGTCTTCCACCAAAACGAATTCACTATTTTTTTTTTTTTAATCGTTTTGTAGGGATTGAAATATCTCCGTATTGTTGTCACGGGTGATTACTAATGGAGAAAAAAACAAAGCAAAAACAAAACAAGAACCTCTTTATTTAAGATTATCACAGACAGAGCAATTGTAGTCTAGATGGCAAAAGTTGTTGGTTTGATTTTTTGAATATGTTTTTTCATAACCGATAGGTATTTACACTTAATGAAGAATTAAAAAAAGAACACTATTATACCCTGTTACTAATTGCATCAACCTGGTCACAAAATTAAAAGGGTACCTCTTAAAAGCTGATGATGTTTTCGAGTTATATAGGCTATGGATGCGCAATTCCTTGAGTAGTATTATAAAGTAAGTGAAAAATTTCGCGCTACTTCGGAGTTCAAGAGCATCACTTAATCAATGTGACAGGCCTCTGTCCAATACCTAGAAATAAGATTGACAAAATAAATCTTTTCAGAAGAAGAAAAAAGAAGTTTTATTTATATAATAAATACAGAATATTGAGTAGTTTAAAATCATAATACATTGTAATAGAGACAGAATATACTCAGCAAATACAAAAAAAAATATGGCAGATATCTAACAGTGAAATTGGATACGATAAAAATGAGCCTCATATGCCCGGGAGGAAGAAATAGTTGCATTGGTGATTGAATTGAAGCGACTGATGGTTAAGCGAAAATGTAGAAAGATAGATAGGTAGAAGTCAGTGAGAGATAAAAAGAATTGAAAACATTAAAAAAAACAAACCTCACTAAGTTTAAGTGCAAATAAATAAGTAAAGAAAAAAAGCTATATAATTATCTCTTCATGTGAATCGACATTTTTCGGGCGGTCAGGTTTGGTACTTGACCGTCTGTAAACGGAGAATGCTCTAATAAAGATTGCACCATCGATTGTAGAAGCAATTATCCTAATAACAGATTAATTTAATCTTCTTTCGACTAATCTCCAAATAATTCCAAATCATGAAATTCTCTGTCCGTAGCCTTTAGTCTTTAATAACTTTAGTGGTATTTTCAATGTCTGAGAATATGCATTTGCTGCGGATCTAGTAATAAGAACAATTCATTGTAGCGGAAGAGTCAGGAAAAGAAGATGGAAACAAGAATCATCGGGAATAAAGAGGGTAATCTGTACTGGTCATCATCATCAGCGGTAGCAGCAGCAGTCTTTTTGCTTCCTTCTTTCCCCAAGATTTGCCAGACTTCTCTATCGTGGGCGTCACTTGGACAGTACTCTCTGAACTGATCAAGTTCGTCACACCATCTTTTTTTCCCAGTCACATTTCTGCGTATGATCTCTCGGTGTCCACGTTGTGAGTCACAATAGCCAGCCTTTGTCCGACATTCTTACAACATGACCAGCCCATTGCCATTTGAGTTTTCTAATAGATTCTATGATGTTTCTGACGACTGTTTTTTCTCAAAATATTTTTGGTTGTCTTGTGATCTCTTCGTATGATACTGAGATTCATTCTCTCCAGTGCGTGTTGCATGATTCTTGGTTTGAAGGTCAATCTTTCGGTTAGGTTCCATGTTTCAGTTCCATAGGTGACTATTGGGAGAATGCATTGGTTGCATAACCTTCTTTGTAACACTAATGGGAGTTGTTTTTCTTCTTCAAGGTTAAGATTGCCTTACCGGAAGCTTGCCAGCCTAGATTGTTTCATTTTGACAGTTTAGAATCACTGGCACGATATCAAAATTTGTGAACAACCTTCATGCGTCGTATTTAACATCGAGTGAGGGAGTGTGTGGAGTGCGTGGATTACCCAATATAATTTATGTATTAACTTCTGTTTTTCTTTCAAGAATTTCCCACACTTTCTCGATGTTAAAAACAGAGAGCATCAGTTTTTCATTGTTTTTCTACAATAAGTGAACGATTGTATGGAACTTCACTCTTTACAATTGGGGTAGATATTTTACTGCCATTCACAATCGGAATTACCATTTTATAGCCAACCACAATTTGGCCACATATGGAGCGATTGCAATGAAAATTAATCATGTGACAATAAAAAAATTTAAATATGATGTGTGTGTGTGTGTGTGTGTGTGTGTGTGTGTGTGTGTGTGCGTGTGTGTGTGTGAGAGAGAGAGAGAGTTACATAATGAAGTTTTTGTTCCATTAAATATGAAGATCAACATTCCTGGATGTATAATTTGTTCCTACGGTGTGTGTAAGTGTTCATTATTAGAACCAAAGTCAAAGAAATCCTATCAGTTTTAAATAGAAGAGTCTTCAACCAATGCATCCTCTTGATAGTCACCTAAAAACTAAAACATTGGACTTAACCAAAAGATTGACCCTCCATCTGAGAATCATGAAACGTGCACAAGAAAGAATCGTGGGGGGATAACAGGCGTCAGGGATATATATATAATCCTTTAGAAAACTCTAATGGTAATGGGCTGGACATATTGCAAGAATGTCAGACAACCAATGGACTCACAACTTGGATTCCCACAGACTAAATGCAGAACCGAGGCTGGCAAAATATTGGATGGTTAGACGAACTGGAAAGGTTCAGAACATAATTGCTCCGTGGTGCCCATGATAGAGAGGTCTGGTAAATCCTAGGAAAGGTCTATGTCCAACAACAAACGATAAAAAACAGCTAAAGTTGGTCATTTTTTACCAACAACGCCCAGATCTTGTGCTTATGATTTTTAGATCATTTTAGATAAAAGATCTATTCTTTTTTAGATCATTTTAGATGATTTATTTTGGCATGAGCAGGGGCTGTGCTGATTCATTTATGCAAGGTAAGGATTTCATTTAGTTTTTTTCACCTCTGTTGTTTTCCGGGTTTAAATAGTTATTATTAATCATTCTCTTTCTGTCAATTTTGCTAGCTCCCAATTTTTCACTCTCACTTTATTTATTTCTCCCTCCAATTTTCTCTCCCATGAACTTCTCTCAATTTTTCTCATTTTCTCTCTCCCACTTTCCTACCTTTTCTCTCACTTTCTTTCTTTCTCACTTTCTCTCTTTTTAATATTCTCTCACCCACTTTCTCTCTTTCACATCCATCTCTCTCTCTCACTCACTCATTTTCTCTCTCATTCTCTCTCCCTTTTCCCCTCTCTCTTTCACTTTATTTCTCTCTCTCACATACGCACATGCACGCACACACGCACACACACGAGCGCGCACACACTTTCTTCTTCTTGATTGTTCGGCATATTTTACGTCTTTCCGATTTTGAATTACTTTTTTCAAGGAATCTTTCCTGCTTTTCTTGAATCCAGGATTTTGTCGCATTTCCATCTTCTTTTCATTTGTTCTCTTTCGTTATCGCTATATTTTGATCCTGATATTAGAAACCGTCGAAGAAAACTGTCAACATTGGTTTCTTTAGTTTTTAAGCTGGTCTAGCTAGTTAGCTGCCTGACTATTTATGTATGTATCACGCTTACAGGCGCGCCTATTTGCTTGTTTGTAGAAACTGTCAATGAAACCTTTCAATACAAGTCTCTTCATTTTTCAAGTGGGTCTGTCTGACTGGCTGGTTATGTGCCACGCTAGATGAGCTAGCAGGCTGAAAAAATAAACATTTGTCCCTTATCATATCTAGGGGAAACGTATTTTTGTTTTTGGAAATTCACCCTAAATGGGTTTTTAGCAGGGGTCAATTTGCAAAGTAAGTTTATGTTAAATTGGTTCCTCGGTTTTTATCGGCCTGTTTAGTGGAAATTTTGTCATTTAAGAGGTTGCTGCTCAACCAAGAGCGAAAGAAAACACTTATTCATTGATCATCTCTTTTTTTAATTTTTAATTGTTCTTCACCAACACGGCATGCTGACAGAAGACATTGGTTACGTGACAGTTTCTATTGACTGACTAACAAGACCTTTTTTTCTCTTTCATACTTCATCGGTCACTTCCTCCATTTTTTTTATTTTATTCTTTCCCATTTTTTTTTCTCTCTCTGACTTCCAACTCCATCGTCATCTCCATCTCATACTTTCACGGAATCAATAGCTTTAAATTCAAACTTGCCTCTGAGAGGTATTTAATAATCATTAATTTTTGCTAAAAAGGAATAAATGAATGGGGAGAAAAAGTTTCTTGTGCTCCAAAAGAAAGGACGAGCCAAAGCAAGTAAATCTGGAATAAATCTTTGAAACGGTATTGGAATCCTTGGAATTTTCGATGCATGAAATCAAAATATTTTAATTCCTCATTGGTCAATCATGAAAAAGCGTTTTGGCAAATTCAGTAATAGGAAGGTGAAAGCAAAGTTTATGACGTTATCAAGACAATTATAATCTCTGTGAAAAAAAAAACGTATATATGCTTTAAAGAGAGAGAGAGAGAGAACAAGAATACAGGAATGAATCCTATTATGAACTGTTGAAGCGGCTTTGTTTCGTCCAGTAGGGGTCTCTCTTCAGTCACTGTAACCGTTTGAGTTTAGTCATATTTTATTGTATATATAGTCAACTCTTTCATTCGGTGTTTTGCTCATTCCGATCTTTGTCAAGAAAATAAGGTGCTACAAGTAACCAGGTGTTTATAGAGTTGGTATCATTTTTTTTAAGTACCTTTTTTGACAAAGCCCTTTAACGTAGAAGAGTTAAATTAACTAATGTATGACATTCAAAACGCTTGACATATCACCTTTTACTCGGAAGTGTTGGCATGGCTCTGGTCACATGATCTTGCTAACCCCATGATAACTTTGCAAAATTTCAATTATCAGTCAAGATCTTCAGTTTTTAAAATTTGCTCCTGGCTAGACGGACGGAAATTCAACTTTCTTTCCCTTAGCCGTGTAACCCGTTAGCTGTCATCCGAAAAAGTAGTCGATGAACCTAACAAATCTTAAGTGACATACTGAGAATAGTGAGTGTTTAACCCCGAGTTGTATGAGTCAAGAATCCCGAGAAGAAAAGCCGACTGACCAATTCATTAATTGAGTTGTGAATCTTGCCTGCATCGTCGCTGCTTTGGCTCAGGAGATTAGCTCTCATCCCTCCACTTAGCCTATAGGCACCCTTTTCCCCCCTGGTTCAAGCGGAATCTTTATTGCTTGGCCAAACAGTCGCTAGATCTAACTGTTGCAGTCTAAAAAAAAGTAAACTTTTTGATTTACCTCAAAGAAAAATCCTGCTGTATTTGGTTGCATTTAATGCAGTACAAAAAAAACAAGAGAGAGAAAGACTTGTATATATATATATATATATATATATATATATATATAGAGAGAGAGAGAGAGAGAGAGAGAGAGAGATAGAGAGATAGATAGATAGATAGATACACACACACACACACACATGTATGTGTATGTACATTTTAATTTATTCATCTATGCACAAATCTGTATACTTATCTGATAGAAACCGTCAACCAAAATATAGGCTTCTTTCAGTTTTCGGTGTGGTCCGGCTTGCTGGCTATGTATTTATCACTTGTAAAAGAAGCATCAATTGAGCTAGAGGGCAGACAATTTAAACATTTACTACTTAATATATCTACATAAAACGCTTCTCTATATTTGTTTATTTTAATCCCCTTCTGAATAAGTGTTAAGTTGGATGGATGTTCAGTTTGCAAGGTTAGTTTATGCTAAATTGATGAGTAGTTTTCAGCCAAATTCTGAAAATACTGGCTCTGTGACGCCCATGATAGAGAAATGTGGCGGATCCCAGAGAACGTCTATGTTCAACGACGCACGTTAAAAAACTGATGATGATGATGATGATGATGATGATGATGATTTCTGCCAGCTTGTTTTTTTTTTAATTCAGACTTTTCAGGGCCCAAACAAAAGGCGAGACAAGTAACTATTTGATCGATCACCCCTTCTTCAAACAAGTTATGCTGCCAGAAGTTGTTTGTCACGTGACAGTTTCTATTGGGTGACTTGCCAGACCCGTCCGTCAGTCTGTTATATTCGTGCAATAGATCTTTTAAGAACCCTCTGTGAACTATATCAGCTCGGCAGGATAATAATGTCAGTCATTTTAACTACTCAATCCTTCTTCCTCATTTGAATGCAATAAAACATTCTTTCAGAAGTCACCCACCGTGCGACACGATTCTCGTTTCTGGGCAGTGAGAGTTATTTTCTGATCGCTTCTATGTGATAGGTATAGAAAATAGGTTATTGTTCCCAACAAACTCTGCTTTTCTGACCAAGACTCGATTTTCATACGTAATTGTTATTTCTTGCTTTGTGATTGAAAACGTGCGTATTTGCTTGTTGTCTAATAGGAAATAGATAAATTTCAGATTATCACTCTGTTGGTCGCAAAATCGAAGTTGGATGGGAATAATTGACATATTATTAAATGCTTTCTTAGACTTAATCAATTAGAAAATAAATCTTATTATCCAGGAAAAAATGCAAAAAAATATATTGTACTGTGTGATCTGTCAACATATCTCTGACAGATGGATCAATGTTTGTGATTCGGGTTTATCTTCGTCAGAAATTGTTTTTCTGCATTCAATTCTATCCTGCTGTTTTCCATAGCATTCCACATGGATTTTCCCACGTTCTGTGAAATGTTCACAATATCCAAAGATGGTTCAATCTTGTCGTAAATATAATTGCTATGTCTATTCATTTGAAATTTTCTCAGGATTTTTTAATGAATGGAGCCACGTAGGTAGTTGAATCCCCTCCGATGCTACATGTTTTCCTTTGTGAATCGTGAACATTACACATTTGTCGGTTCTCAATTCTATTCCAATAACATTGTTCAACACGAATTTTGCTCCTGGTGAGTGAGTGCTTTTTTCTCATTGCTTATATGTGGAAAAAAAACCAGCGTAAGGGCACTTACTTATACTTTTCAGATTTAATCAATTAGAAAAAACAAACGCTTATTACCCAGGAAAGACTAAAACTTAAAAATGTTTCAGTGTTATGACAGTTTAAAATGAGTTATCTCCTCATCAATTATTTTCTATGAGCAATTTCAAATGTCTGTGTGCCAAAACCACGCAGCGTTGGTGAGACATCAATTTAGTCCAATGTCGATTCAGCACTTTTTAATTATCTCCCTTTATTCTCTTCTCTCCCAGCGTTTTCTGGCGTCAATGAAGCAAAGAAATCAGACTGGAATGAAAAACTTCGGTAAAGTTCGACAAACTTCGGCAGATGTCGCTGGAAATTTCTACTCGCAAGAGAATGTTTCTTACTGACATCACAAACTCTGGTAAATAAAACAAATTTTTTCTTTTTTTTTTTGTTACGAGGAAAAATAAAAGATACGTCTGATTAGTAGCTCAATAGAAATTGTTACGGGGTCGATCTCTTTTCGCAGCTTGCCGTGTTACGGGTGATCAATTAAAACATCCAAAATGGGGATGGCCTGTGAATCTCGCATTCTGTTGGCCCATGATCACTGAAAAAACACTGAATTTACAAAAATAAACATGGACACAAACTGAGGGATCAATTTAGCATAAAATTACATTGCAAACTGAATCCCAACTAAAAAAAGCTTTCTTTTTATACATAAGAAGTGAATGTTTAAATTTTCAGCCTTCTACAACCATTGGTGTAGCCTTTAAGCGTGATACATGTTTACAGACGGACTAACAGACATAGCCGAACCAACTTGAAAACTATGGAAACCTGTGTTGACAATTTTGGTGACGATTTTGGTTGTTGGTTTCTAATTAGTGAATGAAGAGAGTAACAGTCTTTTAAAGTCTCTGGTAGGGTATTTTTTATGTGCTAATGTCTGATGCTCTGATCTTTCAGAATTAAACAACCATTTGCACCAAAGCGTTCCATGTGCGTATGTCAGTGTGTTTGTATACGTGTGCGTTTGTGTGTTTCTATTGTTTCTGACAAGACAAGACTGAAAACTTCAAAATTAGCATTGGTAATCGACTGGACCCCTTCTTAGAATTTTTTTTTCTTTTTTTTTTTTTTTTCAATTTTTGGAAAAAAGCTTTTTTGACCTTTTGGGACCTTATTTTGACGTGTTTATTAATAACGTCTAGACTTTCCGGAACATAGATGTCTTTACTCTATTTTAGATGTGTCTCAGTGGAAAACGTCAGTGATGTCATGATTATAATTTATTCTGACCATATTTATTCTTCGACAGAATATTTTTTTCAAGACTCCAAAATTCGACTCTACCGTTGTTCTATTACTGACTGTGATTGACAGTTTTTTTTCGCATTTAATCGTTCTACGTCTGAATGATTTAGGTACTTGGTCATATTACAAAAGTTTCTTTTACTTGGGCAAAAAGACTTTTTACAGAAGAATAATCTCTACTCCTTAGTTGGTAAATCTAAGGTATTTATTTAAAGAACCAAACGTCATCCTGAAATCTATTAAAACCACTCGGAAATACTCAGGATTGTAGAGACAGTAATGGGAAGGGCAATGGTGGAAATAATAAAAGATTATCCACATGACGGGAGAGGACCAAGGTAAGGCATATCATACAAGTAATAAAACAACAAAAATGGAGATTGGCAGAGTACGTGGCGAGGAAAACAGAAAATGGGTTAGATGGGTCAAAAGACTTACTGTTTGGTGCCTGTGGAACAGTAAACGCTGTTGGAAAAAGCTAGACACACGATGGAGGAACTAGATATTATTGTTTTCTGGTCACACATAGTAAAGATTAGCACAATCAGGCCCGTCATGGAAGGAGATGTGAAAGGCCTTTGTCAAGCATTGGGCGTATAACGGCCGCTGATGATGATAATTTAAAGGCAACCCCACTGATTGTAATCACTTGCTCATAACTCTTTATTGTTTTGTACGGGGAGTGTTGCATTCCCTGTGATATGCAGATTGAATTGTAATGTTGGAGGTGACGTAGGGTTTCGGTCAGCTTTCCACTCGGTGGAGTGCTCACATGGAGAATATATAAGCATAAAATCTACTTAATAAGCGAACATAAAACGGGGAAAAACACCATCGAGAAAAGAAAGGATACACGGGAGATGCCCGGGGCATTTCTCATGCAATCACAGTCGGGATAGCCCTCAAGGTAAATATTGTTTGTTTTATTGAACATCATTGCCGAACACCAAAGATCATAAAACAACACACAATATCAGAGAAAAATGGGTGTATACAAAAGGCAAAAAAAAACATAATAGCAATGGACAGGATACGTTGCAAGGATATCAGACAATCGCTGGATATTGCTATTCACAACATGGATCCCTCAAGATCAGAATTGTGACTTGCACAAAAGTGATCACCTGGACAAATTCAAAATGCTTTAGCACTGTGATACTCAAAAACGAGAAAAACAAACCGACCATGGGAAAGGTATGTATCCCACAACGGACTCTAAATGGCTGCTGCTGATGAGGATTCTGATGATACTGTTGCTGTTGCTGCTCATAATGATTGCTGAAATGGACTCGCAATATAACGATATAATATAATCACAATATAATAATACCTGATAATTGAACGACTGTGGCGTCAAAATTCGAAGTTATATAAAAAAGAATCCTATTGAAGAATAACAGTGGTCAGGATAAATTCTATTCATGACCTCTCTAGCATTTCCGTTTCGACGGAAACATCTAGAATAGAATAGATTTTTAAAAAAAAGCATCTAAAAACATCCAGATTCTTGAGAAGCCGTCAAAATAAGGCCCCGAAAAGGTCAAAATCCTTCTTTCAAAGAATGGAAAAATAAAACAAAAACATTATTTGGAGGAGTTAAGTGAAGTATTGATGCCAAGTTTTAAGTAGGCAAAACAGTATGGCCAGAGGCACTGGAACACATAAACAAGTAAACACATTAACACACAAGTAAACACACCAACCAACACAACCACTTAAGATATAGAACTCTTCGCCAACTGGAGTGGCTACGGTCGTTCATTTGTGAGTGACCTTTGTACGCTCAACGTTCTTTTTTCGCGTATTTGCAGATTAACTTTGTATCTAGGACAGAGAAAATAATCTTGATGTAAATTTTATAATTTGAATTTTAACGAAATGTTTGATTATAGTGAAATTCTGTCTCCAATTATTCAAGTGTCCATTGGGAAAAAAAACTATCCTTGACTTTCTAATTAAGACGTAATGACGTACAGTTTTTGAAATTCCGTTTGAGTATCATTGATTAGAAGTGGATTTAATGAGGCATCTGAATTCACTCATCTATTGAGGAATACGTTGTGGTTTTGATTAGTATGGTTATGTTATTGCTGTGCAAATCAATGTAATTAAGTATTAGCTGTCTTATGATCTTTCCATGAAAGGCTGAGCACGGTATATCAAAGAAAAGACAGGAGTCTAATATACCATACAAACTGTTAGAACTCTCAAATGGCAATGGGCTGGACATGTTGCAGGAATGTCAGGCAACCACTAGACATCATGACTCACAACGTGGATCCCAAGAGATCAGGTGTAAGGCTGTGGCCGACAGAAAGTAAGATGGCAAGACGAGCTAGATAAATTCAGAAAGTACTGGCCCCGAGATGCCCATGATAGAGAGGTCTTGGGAATCTAGGGTGGGGGTCAATGTTGAACGACTGATGCTAACAAACTGATGATGATATACTATATGATGTCCAACGGCTGACTGACATTCTTGCAACATGTACAGCCCATTGCCATTCAAGTTTCCTAACAGTCTCTACGATGTCTCATACTCCTGTCTAATATACTGTACTATTTCATGATCTCTCCATGTGAAGTTGAGCATGATTCGTTGGATGGTTTTCAGTTAGAGGGTCAATGATCTAATGAATGAAGACCTTAGATACGCATCCCAGATAATTTGATAAGAGAGCCAACTACCGATTGGTTATGATTTCAAATCATGGTAGGGAAATTATAATTCTATACATCGGTTTGGTTTAACGTGACTGACAAACAGTGATGTGTTTACGCCCCTAAATTAGATGAAGATTGTTTTTGATGTTACAATGCGATTTCAAATTCAATTCCAGACTCCATCTTGAACTGAAGGTTGCCAATACTTGCTCCAACCACTTTCTAAACACATTTGATTCCATTGTGTCCTTTTCAGAGCCAGGCTATCGAAGATGATTAGAGGGTAGTAATAACATTGACAAGAAGAATGTTTCTCAACTCGCCATCACTGTCTATGATTGAACAATTATGCCGTTCAAATTTTGAGTCATGTTAAAAAAAAACATTCCATAAAAGAATAGAAATGGGCAGGATAAATTCTATTTATGACATCACTGTTGTTTTCCACTGGGGAACATCTGGAAATGTATTTTTAAAAATCGCTTAAAATGTAGATTCTGGAGAATCTACATATTATTTACACTCGAAAACATCTAAAATAGAGTGAAAAATATCTAGAACCCGTCAAAAGCTAAAAATAAACAGAACTTTTCAACAGAAATTAAAAAAAACGTTTTTTAGAAGGGGTCCATTGGTGTACTGATACCAATTTTCAAGTCAACAGAACTGCTTAGCAAGGAGCCTTGGAAAACACAATACATGCACAGAAAAAAATAGAACCGTTTGCCGGATACTTCCCTTTTAAAATACCCATAATAAGAATATTTGTGTACATATTTTCTATTCATTTATGTATTTATACATATTTATATATATATATATATATATATATATATATATATATATATATATGAGTTATCCACAGACAGCTGTTTGTATTACAATACTTCAGTGTGGTTATAAACTACCCATTATCCATCCAGTACCACGAGGTAGGATCGAAACCTTCGCTCCAGACCCAGAGGCTGGAATTTTACCCCCTACGTAGTACTAGGTGGTCAGTAAGGATGAATTTAAGCGATGTATTTACTTGCACACAATTCCCCATCCACCAGTGCTCTATTCCAGAGTTGGAAGAGCATTGCTATACAGCTAATGAACGAGTTACCTTACTCAAAGAATGCTCAACCCTGAATAACTGAACGTTAATTATAATGCAAGAAATAGATATACAATCCAACAGAAATATAGTAAATTCAAAGTAGTATAACGTATATATATATGTATATATATATAAAATTCCTAAAAAAATTGTTTTCATCCGGCACTCTTCATGAGCATTCTAAAACGTTTCATCTATACGCAGTTTCCAATGTTCGGTTTCTTTATGGACAGATTTCAGATATATGCGTGTGTGTGGGGGAGAGAGAGAGAGAATGAATGTAGTTCCATCGTGACGTGAAAAGGTGACTCTATGGAAAAAAAGATGTGAAACTAATTAGTTAATCTCAAAGTCTTTATTTAATGTAATTGCTCACGTTTCGTCCGGGGGAAATAGTGGGCTTCATCAGAGCAACAAAGGGAGAATTGTTTGGGAAGATGATGATACTACATGAAAGTACCCGGATGATAGTGGGCGAATAACCCAAACCCAGCAACAGTGAATAAACTGGTTTGTTGTTGGTAACAGTGATAAATAATTGATGTTCATGAAATAAGATTTCTTAATCTCATCCCTGTCCAGTTCATCTCATTGTCTTTTCCATCGAGGGCAGCTTTGACCTGTATATTTTCCATATAGTAGATATTTCATGGTCGGGTTGAAATATTTGTTACTGTGGGATACGGAATCAACCAGCTGACAATAAATTCGAAAATTGCACGTGTTCCGTTTTCCACCATAAAACGAAATCAAAAAATGTCGGCATGAAAGCCTGGGGCAGATGCTGAGAAAACATCGGTAATAGCATTTGGGGTCTGTGTAATTCTTTGATAACTTCATTCCATTGCATTGCATCACATTGTTTTTCTTCTTCTTCTTCTTCTTCTTTTTCTTCATCTTCTTCTTCTTCTTCTTCTTCTTCTTTTCTTTTCTTTTCTTTCGTCTTCTACACCTTCTCTCCTTCTCCTTCTTCCCTCTTTCTTCTTCGTCGTCTCCTTCCCCTTCTTCTTTTAATCCTTTTTCTCCGTCTCTTTCTTTTTCTTCTTCTTCTAAACAACATTATTACTGTTGTGTATAATCATTTTTATTATTATTATTGTTGATATTTTATTGTTATCTTATAATTATTATTGATATTATTAATACTTCAAAAATAGTTCTAAAATTGTTGTTTTTAACATTATTATTATTATTATTATTATTATTATTATTATTATTATTATTATTGTTGTTGTTGCTGTTGTTATTATTGTTGTTGTTGCTGTTGTTGTTGTCGTGCCATTTCGATCCATACTTTGTGTCCTGCAGTATTCACGTTTGTTTGGGGGGCGGGGGTTGTTGTTATTTTTAAACTTCGACTGTTTTACTATTTAGAAGTAATCATCGCCCAACGAAAGGCGAGATAAGTGATTCAAATCCATTGACCTCCACATTTTTCTATCTTTAATTGATCACTCCTAACACAGCCTGCTACCAGAGGACGTTGGTCACATGGCGATTTTTACTGAATGACTAACCGGATATTTTTTCAACTTCTACGATTTTTTTTAATAATGAATTTATGGCTGAAACCATACTGGTAGCTTTTTGATCAAGGTAACTTAATTTTAGCACCACCACTGCTTAATTTGTGAAGTGAAAAGAAACATATTTGGGGGGTGGTGATACATGATTTCTCATTATTATCATTATTATTATTCTTATTATTGTTATTATTGTTAGCATCATCATCGTTATTATTATTTTTATTATTATTATTATTTACAATCTATACGTTACCAACAACGTTTGGCAAAAGCAAGTTGAAATGATGTATAATTTTTACCTCAGTCTTATTTTGTGCGTGTTATAGTCTTTTGTTTTCTTTCTTTTTTTTTTTTTTTGGCTTGTTTTTTTCCACTTAACATTAGTACACAGTACATGGTAGAGCTCTTTTCAATACACAGCCAGTGCCTGTAAGTACAATCTTCTGGATTTCACAGAGAGAAGGGTCGCCAGGGATTCTGGTGAAATGTTTTTTTGTGCTTTTCCTTTCATCATCCTGAGTGCTCCGACAATAACAGGTACAGTTTGTGTTTTCAAGTGCCACATTTTCTGCATCTCAATTTTCAAGGTCCTTGTTCTTGCTTAGTTTCAAAAGTTCTTTTACAGGTTATATTTCTTTTAGAAGGTACACTAACATCATTTAATTGGAAGGTTCTTTACTGGTGGTCGTGGACTACTATGACGTGTCTATTTTGCTTTGATGGTCCTGTCAGTTATTGCAAAATCCCATTGCAGCGTTCTATCTTTCAGGTACTGGGTCTGGTTGGTTCTTATACCAATTATTTCCTGTTGGTATTCCGTAATGCTTGCAGACACTCCTGTGTAGATATTTATCTGCTCTATCGTGTCTAGACTTGAGTTCTGTCGTCATCATCATCATCATCGTAGTCGTCGTCATCATCATTACTCTTTTAACGTCCGTCTTTGGACATAGACCTTCCTCAGGATTTGCCACACTTCTCTATCATGGGCGTCACGGAGCCAGTACTCCCTAAACTTGTCTAGTTCGTCTCTCCATCTAATATTCTGTCGGCCTCAGTTGCGCATGTGATCTCGGGGGATCCATGTCGTGAGTCGTGATGTCCATCGGTGGTCCTCCATTCTTACAACATGGCCAGCCCACCGCCATTTTAGATTTTTAATGGATTCTCTGATGTCCCTGACTCTTGTCTTTTCTCGGATGTACTGTGCTGTCTTGTGGTCTCTCCATGTGAGGCCCAGCATTATTCTTTCATGTGCACGTTGCATGGTACTCAATTTGCGGATCTGTTTCTTGGTTAGGTTCCACTTTTCAGCTCTATGTGACTATTGGGAGGATGCATTGGTTTTAGGTGGTGAAAAAGAGAGTTTTGTTTCGACACCGATGTCACACAAACGGTATTTTAGGTTGGAACCGTTTTTTTTTTTTTTTTAGGTATTCGCTTGAAAGTTTCGAGTAAGCAAGCTTTGGTCTTGAGCAGCTATTATATAAATATCCCTCTGTTTCTTCTTTCGATTTACCATTGATAGGTGTTTCTTTCTGGTCTGCATAAAAGTCTTTGTTTCGGATGGCTTTTCGTCCGTACAGAGGATTCTATCGCCTTTTCACTTCAAGGTATTTATAACTACTTTCCCTTGCAAGTTGCCTTATCTCTTTTATATCTATATTCTGTGAATACTCTCCATTATTCTAGTTTACATCTAGTTCTCTTGCGAATTTTTCACTCTCTTCTAATACCAAGTGCAACTTTCTTATGCTTCCTTGTTCCTTAACTAGTTTCAATATCCAATCCTGAAGGATTTCGAGATACTGGCGTAATCCTATTATTGCTGTTTTGTAGATCAGTCCAAGTTGCATAATTTCCCTACCACCGTTATTCCTTAGCAAATAGAGACATAAGTGCATTTTGAAGTATCTTAGTAGTTTCCTTATTTTCATGCTTATTTTTCTAATCTATCTAGATTCCAGTTGATTATATCAAAACTTAATGTTACAAAAAGAATAACTAGCGTATTAATGGCCTTTACTCATTTTTAAAAAAATCTAATTCAATCTTCAGTACTGCACGCACTCCTCTGAAGCACTCGTTTCTAACAATCCTTTCATAATGAAATGTAGGATTCCATTACCTTCATCAATTACTAAATACTTGTAAAACTCTCTTTATTCTAGTTTTTTTTTTATTGCTGTTTGTATATTTAGTTCTGTAGAGTTAGGTTTGACTAGCCTACATCTTTTGAACATAGTCTTAGCATACTTATCAAGGCCAGAGCCCATTCCTAGTTTTTAATCGTATTGGGGGAAAAACAGCTCATTGTCATCTTTGCAATATAGTTTTAGATCGTTTATGTATATCAGGTGACTGATTATTCTGTATCTCAATTTGTATCCATACCCGGTTTCGTGTAGCGCAATTGATAGAGGAATTAGTGAGATACAGAAAATCAGGAGAGAAAATGAGTCTCCTTGGAAATATGCCACAATTTATGCTGACATCCCCGGATGTTATTATAACATTGGAATGAGAAAGGAAGAGGTCTGAGTTCCATAATGACATGTTATGTCGCAAGAAGTTCAGCAGCCCTGGGGATAACTTAGAGTGTTCCACAGCTTTTATCATCCACTTGCGTGGAACACTGTCGTGCGCAATTCTGTAGTCAATCCACACAGTGCTAAGGTTTCAGCGCTTACTGTGGCAAGTTTCGATAATTATTATTATTATTATTATTATTATTATTATTATTATTATTATTATTATTATTATTATTATTATTATTAACAACAACAAAGCAGCTGCAGCAGCAGTTTGATTTTTCCCACGCTGACGAGTCGACATGTTCGTTGGATATGCAGAATTAAAAGTGAACTTTTGTTGGAAGAAAGTGTGTTACAAATAAGATACTGACTCACCGGGAAAAGATGAATAGGAGTGAGTAAGAGAGATAAAGACAACAAAATTAGATAAGATGAAATTAAAAGTAATTAAAAACAGGTTCGGTTAGTCATTCAATAGAAACCGTCATACGACCAATGTCTTTTGGCAACAAACATTGTTGGGGATGATCAATTGAAAAAATGAAAAAAAAGGTGTGATCAAGTTACTTCTCTCACCTTGTTTCAAAAACGAAAACAAAAACAGGTGGATAAAAACGAAGAGATCACTTTAGCATAAAACAACATTGCAAACTGAACCCCCACTTCAGAGTTACTTGAGGGAGGGGATTTACAAATGAGCCAAAAATAAAAGTTCTTCCTAGACATGATAAGGAAAGATGTTTAAATTATCAGCCACCATCCCCAGCTTCGTTGGTGCGTTATACACCCGTGATAAATACATAACCAGCCAGCCAGCCAGCCAGCCAGCCAGCCCTGCTTAAAAACTTGGAGAAACGTATGTTGACAGTTTTGGTGGCAGTCTTGGTTGACAGTTCCAAAAATTGTGGCGTAGGAGAGTAAAATGAAAACATGTGTTGAAAGCGGGAGGTTACAACAGGAAAAGAGACAAAAAAAAAGGAAGAAAGGAAAGAAACTTTGGAGTTCAAAATTTATTACCCACCTCAATTAATCTGAAGGGCAATTTTTTTTATGATAGACATTTTGGAATGAAAATTGTGATAGTAGTTTTGGTCAGGTCGAGTGTATAATAGCTCTATAAGAGAGAGTATCAAAAGACGTCATTTTGTCATATTTTGAACTATTTTGCTTGAAATATTACCTAATTTCCTTCACAAGCCTCGAAACTTTTCCCTACAAAATGTGCTCTCTATATCATCATCATCATCATCAGTCTTTTAACGTCCATTGTTGGACATAGACCTTCCCCAGGATTTGCCACACTTCATGGTTGTCACGGAGCCAGTACCTCCTGATCTTGTGTAGCTCGTCTCTCCATATAATATTCTGCCGGCCTCGGTTTCGCATGTGATCTAGGATGATCCATGTCGTGAGTCGTGATGTCCATCGGTTGATCGACCCGTAAAAAATGTCCCCCAAAGTTGTTAATATGTCAATCTTCAAAGAACTGCATTTCTAACAGAACCAAATTTAGCTTTAAATACTGAAATTAGAGGTAACCCTTTCGACTGGCCTAATCACATTCACATATTTTTTTCAAGTCATTTTGATACTGAAAATAATCGGTAATCATTACAAACATTGTAAGTTCTGTGGTAGAACATTAAATGGGACCTTCATAGAATCATGTGACAAAAATCATTTCTGGAAACCGTCAACCAGAACTGCCAACATGGATTTCTTCAGTTTTTAAGTTGATGTAGCTGCTGGTTGTCGATGCAGGTACGTATGTGCTTATAGGCCGCACCATTACAGGGCTAAAAATATAAAACTAAACTGACAAATCTTTTATACCTAAGAATTTATTTATCATATATACTATACAAAAAGTCGCTATAATCATCTTCAATCGGAATAAGGGTAGGAGTGAAGTTTGACTTTGCAGCGATCAGGTTTGCTTCCTCCTACTTCGCTTATAATTATTCATCAGTTAATTTTCCTTCTTCCTTTTGCTGCTTATCTTTCACACAGCCATGTGCACTACTTTTTTTGTAGCTGTTAAGTGGTTTCCTAATAGTAAATGATTGTTTGTGCGTTGCACCTAAAACACATGCGTGCGTGCAACCCCGTTCGTATGAGAAACACAGGAAGCTGAATGAGTATTTGTGAGCTAGCTCAAGTATATGCTCCCACGTGATTGTATTTGCTGGTTTTTGTCGACTTTCTATTTCCACCGTAAAACAAGAACAACAAGAACAAGAACAAGAACGAGAACAATCCTCACCTAATTTAAGGGAACAAACTCTTCACAGTTCGTGCTCTCCCGTCATGTAGGACTATATATATATATATATATATATATATATATATATATATGTGTGTGTGTGTGTGTGTGTGTGTGTGTGTGTATATATATATGTATGCATATATATATATGTATGCATATATATATATATATATATACTATTTCCCTTCTGTGATTTGGAATCATAACCAGGTGATCGGTAGGCAGCTCTCATACCGACTGAGCCAAACTGATTAATCTCGTGTATCTACAAAAATTTGTTATAATTCTTCATCTATTGTATGTACAAAACACAACTTGCAGCAATCATCGTCAGTCGGGATAGAGGTAGGAGTGGGGTTTGACCTTGCAGCAGCCAGGCTTGGTAATTGATTTAGCCAAAATCTGTCTAGGGAAGGTCCATAAAATAAGCAGGATTGATCCGACAACACTCTGTGTATACGAGTGTGTGTGTATGTGTGTGTGTATGTGTGTGTGTGTGTGTGCAAGTTGGCTCGCCTTCGTATAACTGAATACCAATTTTGTGATAGATTATTACGTACGTGTTATCAACTACATTATTTATTTTTTTTCAAAATAGATAATGTCGTACTAGTTTCCGTTACTGAATTTCCATTTCAGCCACTAACATTATTTTCAAAATGTTTCCTTTTATATTAATCATTAATTGTGTCTCGGCCTTTTGGCTAAAATCAAAGTCACCATTCAAGACGATTCGTCCTGAGACCTCATGATCAAACGCTGTCCTTGCGATAATAATTGCGAGGGCTTAGAGAATTTTAGAGTCGATCCCCCCCACACATACATTTTTGTGTATGGACCTCCTGCATTAAACTGACCTCGTGTGACATCCTGTTCTCATGGGGTTGGGATAAAAAAGATCACCGATGGATGACGGTTGGGATGTTCGTAAGAGTTTTTACAAAGTGCGGTTACTTTAAAACAAAGCTAGGAAATGAATCAAGAACAAGTTACACAGAGATTCATCATCTATCTTCACACACACATCTACACAAACACGTGCTATAGGCTTATATGACAGTAATAAATCATTGAATGAGTAGTTTTTTAGCTTTAAACTGTTAAATCCAACGATGAAACAGATTATATGAAATTACATCATTCATGAAATTGTTATCGTAATTCGCACATTGTACTGTAGTAACTGGTCTACCAGCATCTCTCGTTTTGAATCTCTCAGTTATTTTTCAGCACAATTTTGCTTATTTTTAAATCGAGGTACGTATAATTGGAAATTTAATGCGTTCTATCAAGTAACTTGCACGTTGCAACTCGCTTAACAGAAACGAAAACGACACTGAAACGTGTTTAAATTTGATTATCGTATAATGACGATAAAGAATCTCAAAAAAATAATAACCTTTAAAAATGATAAAACACGCTTCAGTAAGCTAAAGAGATACAGAATTTCTTCTCCAAGTGAACGTATCTACCAATTAATACTCTACTATCAAAGAAGGGGCCGAATTTAAAGAGGCCTACCGTGAGACTTCTCGGTATTCTGCTGGGCAAGTCCAGCATTCGATGGATACATGTCTAAAAAAGCAAAAAGTTGTTCATACTTCGCAAACCATTTTCTCACGCCTATTGGGATCACTGATTGATGAATTATGAACCTTTTAAGGAATCAGAGATTTGTTCATTAAATTTGAATGAAGGAAGAGTCTGTTCGCTGAATTTTTTTCTCATATTTGCTATCCTCAAAGTCATTAAATGTTATTTTAGTAACTGTCAAACAAAACTGTTGCCAAAATAAAGCAAGGTTTCTTCAGTTTTTTGACTGATCTAGATGTCCGACTGGCTGCCTATGCATGTATGTTTCATGCTCACCAATGGAGTTATAGGGGTGTAAATTTAAACATTTTCTCCTTATTATGTCTGGGAAAATGATTGTTTTGTTTTCAAAATTCCTCCTTAGATAGGTTTTTCAGTCAGGGTTCAATTTACAATGTAAGTTTATGCTGATTTTGCCCCTTACATTTCGTCCACCAGCAGTCACGTTTGTTTTTTGCTATTTTTTAGAGTCATAGTTTTTTGGGTAAGATCTTCTATTTACCCTTATGCAAGTGTATGCTAAATGAAAGGCGAGAAAAGTGACCTATTGTTAACACAACCAGACTCAGAACGAACTAAGGGATTTAGCATACATTTGCACTGTAAATTGAACATCCCACTAAAATCCTATTGGGAGTGGAAGGGGGTTCAAAATTAGAAGAAAAGAATTCTAGATACTACGAGGACTAAATGTTTTCGGCTGTCTGGTTCCATTGGCGAGACCTGTACGTGCGATACATACAAAGAGCCAGTCAGACAGCCAGATTGACCAACTTAAATAACATATTTAGAATCCGTACGGCGCATAAATGAATCATCCTAACCTATGCATGTGCCAGAACTAATCTAAAAAAATAGATCTTTTATCTAAAATTATCTGGAATCGTAGGTCTTTTATCCAAAATTATATTTTTTTTAAAAACGTCTAAAATGACCATGCCTATTTCAAACGCACTTTTTTGGTAAAAAAACAAAAGAATGTTTTTGATGGTGTCTATTGGTGTATCTAGGCAAATTTTCAAGGATGGAGCCACAAAATATGTGACTAAGAGTACCCAGAGACACCCGGAGACACTCCGATACTCAGAGGTTGAGGAATCTCAGCCCATTTGAGTAATCAGTCGGCTATTTGTGGGGTCACGATGATCCAATGATAAAAGTACTTAACATCTGAATCTATAAATAATCTAACAATCTGAAGTAGTTTTCAACATGATTTAATGAAAGCATTCGTGTATATTTTTATAATGTCCCACAGCACGCAAAGAATCATATGAGTGTATGTGGGTTTCTAATGTCGGGTATTTCAACCCAGATCTGGAGTTTTCATCAACCATTTACGTTTATATTTTGGAACTGGTTTATGATTTTTTTCTTTTGATACCTCAAATGAAATTTTAGAAATAACTCACATATAAATGACTTATTGTGTTTGTATCAAGGCTGCGCTCCGAGCAACAGAGGCATAAAAACGCAAAATATTTTAGTGTCTGTAATATGGCAAGCCTTCGACAGAGCAAGCTGAACTTTCTAAAACCAGGCGATCCCAATGATCCTAAAAAGAGTATACAACCAATGCATTCTCCCAATTATGGAGCTGAACCTAATCAAGAGACCGACCTGCTAACTGAGAAGTATGCAACGTGCACATGTGATAATCGTGCTCAACCTTATATGGAGAGATCACAAGACAGCACAGTATATCAGGAAGAAAGCGGAAGTCCGAGACATCGTAGAAACTATTAAAAAACCTAATTAACTTATCAGAGAGAATCTATAAGAAAAACTAAAATGGCAATGGGCAGGCCATATTGCAAGAATGAAAGACGATCGATGGACATAACGACACATAACATGGATCCCCAGAGATCACGTGCGAAACTGGTCGACAGAATACAAGATGGAGTGATGACCTAGACAAATTCAGAAAATGCTGGCTCTGCGACGCCCATGATAGAGACTTGTGGCGAATCCTGGGGAAAGTCTATGTCCTACGACGGACGTTAAAAGACTGATGATGATGAATAGACAGTGATTTTATTGTCAAAGTCTTTGTACCATGAGAAGCAAATCATTAACTCTTTCAGGAGGGATTGAAGAGAAGAAATAACTATGCAATATACGTATAAAACTGAATGCAGTTAAAAACCGTCGAACAAAACTGCCACCAAAACTGAAAACATAGGTTTTTTCAGTTTCTAAGTTGATCCAGCTGGATGGCTGGATGGGTATGTATGTATCATGCGTACAGTCCATACAAAATGAGTTAGAGGCCGAAAGTTCCATCACTTACTCCTTACTCTATCTAGAAATAACGTTTTTTTAATCCTCCTAATGTGGCTTTTAGTCGAGAGGGTTTAATTTGCAATGTAAGTTTGTGTTAAATTGATCCCTGATTTGTTTTTAAAAGTAGAGATTTTTCAGTAGGCATAGCCGAACAGAAGGCGAGAGAAATAATTTATTCATGAATACATGTTTTTTTTTATTGATCACCACCAACACGGCATGCTGCCAAAAGTCATTGGACATGTGGTAGTTTATCTTGCGTGACCAGTTATATTTCTATATTATTTGATATCACTATAACCAGTTTTTTTCTTTTGAGTCTGTTTTTTTTTGTGTGTGTGTGTGTGTGTGTGTACTTGTGATGGGTTACACAAAAGAGAATTCAATTTTATGCGTAAAACAAGCCGAGTGAATACATATTAGCTGGATTTATTCAAATTTGATAAATGCTGTATTCAATGAGGATCGAACTCACAATTCATGGTTTGTGACACTAACCCTTGCTCTGAAGTTGATGGAATGGGGAAGGTGGATTCCTTAATTTAAATACGCACATAAACACAATTTGCTTTACTCATCTCTCTCTCTCTCTCTCTCTCTCTCTCTCTCTCTCTCTCTCTCTCTCTCTCTCTCTCTCTCTCTCTTTATACAATCATTTTCCTATCTGTCTGTCTGTCTTTCTGTATATCTCTCCCTCTGTTTATACAATCACTTTCCTACCAGTCTGTCTGTCTGTCTGTCTCTCTTTCTTTCTCTCTTTCTCTCCGTGTTCATTAATTTCTTTCTTTTTCCTTATTGACTAGCTTTTATTCAACACTTCCCTCTCCCCACTCACTTACACATCGATTCATTCGTCAAATCAAAAAGCCAACGATTAATCAATGGGCTATAAGGGGTGTGTGACACGAGCAACGATGACTGTTCAATTCAAACAGGTAGCAATTATGATGCAGTCACTGCTTCGTCGCAACGAAGAGAGAGGGAGAGAGAAAGAGAGAAGGAGGCATTTTTTTTATTACTCCCATCAAGCACTCCACCGCACCTTACTCTCCTCTGCTTTACTCTCCTCTCCGCATCCTTTCGGGGTTGCTTCATCACCGCCAACCCCCATCACCTTCCTGTCTACCTCACTCGCTTTCACTCGCGTCTTTCTGACTGACTTGTAAATATTTATATCACAAGAACAACACGGATTTTATTTAACTCGAGTGACAAGGATGCTGTACTTGAGTCGAAATCAGACTTCCTTCATGTACTTATATTAAGAAGTGTTATTTCCCAGAAAAATTCTAAATGGGACGATCGCCCACAACCGTCATCGTTGTTTTCGAAGGGACTCAGACAATAGAGTTTAATCATTGAATACTTTTTTTTTTAAAGATGTATTTCCTTTTATTATAAACGAAATCCTAACGTCACACCAACAATTTGTTTTGTATCGTAGTGCTAAATATGCCATGAACATACATTAGGGAATTCGTTGTTTTCATTAACTAACAAGAAAACGTGCTTTCACGGAGATACCTATGTACAAAACGCTGGGAAAAAATTGGAACACTAAAATTCGAGCGGACTGAAATAAAAAAAAATAATAAAACATGTCGAGCAGTTTAAAGGTACGTATGAAATTACCAACATCTACTTTTCTTATTTAAGTGCGATTTTCCTGATGCTATTCCCGTAACCATGCACTTTACCCCTTACAAAATAACAAGGTTGCAGATTAAACATACCGACTATTTGAAACAATGAACTCTTCCACTGTAACGAGTTTTTTTGTTAATTTTCCAAAAAGTATACCATATGTATTAGAATTCAATTAAAAATAGTATTCGGCTTTCGTGAATTCGCTTTGCGTCACTATTTTGTTTTATCGAAAAAAAGGTGGAAAATGATTTTCAGTTTCTGTTTTGTATATGCGTCGGACCTGGGAAAACTTTCCCATGTACATTGATGGTAATGGCTTCTTCGTTTTACGACTTTCCGGCTTACGAAAGTCTCTACTTTCGAATGGTGGTGTAGCCTATGTATCTGAGTTTTTTTTTCCGCAGGATTTGGTTGTTGATAGTTGATTTATAAGAAAATATAGAGATACCTGTACGAAGCGCTGCAAAAAAAAATTTAGAAGAAAAAATTCGAGCTGACTTGAAAGTCTGGTTAGTCACTTAACAGGATTTTCATCAACATCTCTTGGCAGCATACTTTGTTTAGGGTGATCAATCAAAAATTTGGGAAAAAGGTAACCAATTAATTAGTTACTTCTTTCATCTTTTGTTTGGACAGTGATCACTAAAAATCTAAATTTTCAAAAAGCAAGCGGACACAAACTAAGTGACCAATCTAGCATGAACGCACATTGCAGATAGAGCCTCAACCAAAAACAAATCAGCAAGGATTTAAAAAAAAAAACAATAACGGGTTTTTATAGATAGATAAAGAGTTACGAGTAGCTTCATTGATGTGGCCTATACACCTTATACGCATATAACGAGCCATCAAGCCAGACCAATTTGGAACTGAAGAAACCTATTTTGACAGTTTTGTTTAGGTGACAGTTTCAGTTGATGGATTCTAAAAACAGCGTAAAGCGATCTAAACGTACTTTATGATCACAAATACGTACAGTTATACCTTGATTAAAGAGGGAGTTTAGTCCAAAATTTCACTATTCAAAACAACACTATTAATTTGTTTATCTTAGCTAATATTTAGTTTCATTTTTCGTACATAACTTTAAAACCCACTCTATGGGGAACTGCACAATGCAAGGTATTTCTATATACATTAATGATGTTTGTGTCAGTCGCATATTATATTGTACGGTATTATACATTTCAATCCAAAATTTCAATATTTTCCGTGCCGTTTAAAATTTCCTTATTGAAGGTCTCATCATAATTCAATATGTTTTTTTTTTCTCAGTTAATATTTGGTTTCATTAATTTGTACAGCAAATCTTAACTGTACTACATCAAAACCTCTAATAATCAAAACTACACTGATCAAGGTAATCATGTTCTTATTGATGATGTTTGTGTCAGTTTTATACATTTGAACGTTGAATTCAAATAGCTACGGAAAAAAAAGTTCGAGCAACTCTGGATTAGCTAAATAAACACGTGCTTAGAGTATCAAGAGAAAATGGGTGCCACTGGTTTATTGCAGTTTACTGCGTTATATTCAAGTTGTTTATATTATTTAACGCGAACGTTTAAGATTGAAATTTAGTCTCGTTTCTTATATATTGAGTTAATTCAAACACTCAAATGATTCAACCGTCCACATAAATACGATGTTAAAAAAATGGTAATTTATCAAGTACAATTTTCGTTGGTAAGCATTTGGTTCATGAAATAGTACATTTTTTGTAGGAACTTGTAGTTTTACTGGCGTATTTTGATGTGTTTTAAACGAATATAACTTCATTTTCTTCGGAAATGTTTCAGTTTTGTAAAATTTATCAGTTAAGAAATACGAGAACCGAGGAGGATGCACTATATTTGGACTTTGTTTAGAGTATCTAATGACTTCAATTAAGTGCATCTATATTGAGAAACAAATAGAGAAGATATAGTCAGTAGATGAACAAAATGAGATTTTGGGGATAAAGCAGTTATTTGGGTCTTTGCATTAACAAGTGCTGTTTGGCTCGACGGTAAGAGCAACTCTACTTTAAAGCAGCTAACTATCAACTGTAGGTTTGATTTCTCTGTATATATGTATGTATGATAAGTAATAGATATATGCATGTATGAATGCTAGTATGTACATCCTATACATAAGTTAACAAGTTACCAATACCTGATTTATAACATACCAAAGCAATATGCTTATATATCAAAAAACGGTCAAGCAAAAATGTCACCAAAACTATCAATATGGGTTTTTCTAAGGTTTAAATTGGTTGGGGCTGGCTATGTATGCATCATGCCAACACAATGCACGAACGGAGCTAAAGGGCTAAACAGTTGAACTTATACTCCCTATCACGTAAACAAAAGACTTTTCTTTTTTGTTATTGAAAATATTCAAAGATTGTTTGATTGGGGATCAGTTTGTATTGTAGGTTTGATCTCGCTTGTTTTTTGAAAATTCAGACATTTTAATGTTCACTTCCCGAAGTCAAGAGAAGTAACTTATTCATTGATCACCCCAGTCTTCCAATTGTTCAATTTATATACATCATGCTGCCAATCTATACAGCATGCTGCCAAAGTACGGCATGTAGCTAAAAATGTTTCTGTAATATGTTAGGCACGAGATGTTGACATTCACTGGGTATATATCCTTGTACGACACTATTTTATATATTAATAGCTCTATATACTTTGATGAATATTGAGCTCTGTGATCTAATATTTTCAACAACGGAAAAAATAGTTTTCTATTTTTTTTTGTATTCCGACGAATTGAAAAATATTATGATCTCTCTCTCTCTCTCTCTCTCTCTCTCTCTACACACACACGCACACATATATATATATGTTTGTATGTGTGTACATATATATGAACAAGTAAGAGTTCCTAATGAAGCATAGATATAGCATACACATGTATGTTATATCTTTTGTCCCCCTCTATACCCACATGTATAAGCACTTACCAAAAACAAAAGCGACTTTTTTAAAGATATTTGCTGCTCATTCATATTGTGTTCAAAACAAGTTATCGTAATATTCTCAATTCGACCTTTTAAAATAAAAGAGAATGTCTCATTACTTAAAGCCACACCTCATAAGCACACCATCGTTTCCTACGTACAGATTCATACGCGCACACATATCCAAACTCCTATACATTTCCAAGTCTATTTGAACGCATATGTTTACGTATGATCTCATCAATACATCAATAAAGAAACTGAAACGTATAAAAAATGACGACAGATATCTTGTCTGGGCATTGTCAATTACAAAACTCCAAAATCGATCCACAAATCGAAGGAAATATGCCTATGACAAAATCAAAGAATTTTGTTTCAGGCATTTTCAAAAGGAAAAAAAAAATGATGACATAGGAATGGAGAAACAATCTTCAGATTACTTTTGATTTTAATTTATATTCATTGCATAACTGTCCGATCTGTACTTATGTTGTCTAACTCAATCGATTCATACCTGTCCGTCTGTTTTTCTATTCATCCATCAAAAGTCAATCTATACACACGCAGACACACATACATACATGCACATATTTATATAGTAACATCTTGAGTGCTTTAAGACTGAAAAACGTTCTATGCCAATGAAAGGAAAAATATTTTCAGCAACATATTTTGTACTTGAAGTAGCAAAGCTTTTCAGACTACGATGTATATACTTTTGCGTAAGGCAGGGGTAGATCATCTGCCTCTGAGTCTAAAACGAATGTTTCGACCCTACCTAGCAGTACTGGAAGGAATACTGGATAGTCTATAGCCATATTGAAGAGTTATAAACTGACCAAAAAGCTGTCTGTGTGTATATATATATATATATATATATATATATATATATATATATATGTGTGTGTGTGTGTGTGTGTGTGTGTGTATGTATTAGGAAGAAAAAAACTTGAGAAACCTTAACACTAAGGTCTCTGAAGTTATTATTATTATTATTATTAGTAGTAGTAGTAGTAGTAGTAGTAGTAGTTGTCGTAGTTTCTATCTACATAAGTAGATTTTAAGTTTATGTTCCATTTCATACAGCCCAAAAGTGGTAATTGGAAAGTATATATATATATATATATATATATATATATATATATATATATATATATATATATATATATATATATATATATATATATATATATATGGTGCTTGTAGGAAGAAAGACGGTGTAGGAGCTGATATTTTGCTCTGACTGAATTATTCATGGTAAACAGCAAAACAACGGCGATAATCGGAAAATAAAAGAAAATACACACTCAGGTGTGATTTGAACACACGCCCTTCTCCATTGGAGCACCCTGAAGGTGAGCTGGGTTGTGAATAACGCCCTCAACTCATTCATCCCTCCCCCGATCACTGCTTAGTTTTGTTAGTCTCAGAACTACTCTATTTATGTATTTCCATGTATAATATTATTCCTATGTCTACATGATAATAATAATTGACCATATGGAAATGAACAGATTGTAAGTTGTTTTAATACACCCCCAAAGTATTCTGATAAAAGTTGCAATGCACTTTGTATGTGTTATAAGACTTGTACGTGGAGAAATGGAGTGCAGATGAAGTCTAACAAAAAATAATATGAGCGAAGAGATCCGGACGTTGCTTAAATGGTCGTAAATCATGTCAGTCTCACGCTGGGTGAGCAGGTCATTTATGGCTGTCATCAGTGTGTTTCAATCTATTATACGAGTATATGTGTCTAAATAGGTGAGGGACATGTTACTGTATTTATCAGTATATGGCTATACTATGTACGTTTATGGTCATGTGTACATGTGGCTGAGGTCAATAATGGTGGGCCTGGGTATATAGGTTTGTATGTGTAAATCTCTAGTAACAGTGGAGAAGGGGGTATGGGGGAATGACTTGTTAGAGAATCAGTAGTATTAGTGTATAGGAAGAAGTTTTGGAGATAGACAAGGCATTTTTTTAGGTACAACTTTTCTCGTTTCCCTACAAGTGAACGCAGGTCAGTGGTTAGTGTTTGTGAGAATTGTTTCGTTGAAGGGTTTTTGATCGTACGTTTCCGGTTATACGTTTTGCTATTTCTCAAAAAGTTAATGATTGGTTGGAATTGTTGATGTCATTTTTTAATTCAATTTTTGAATTTTAGCATTATGCCTTTTATGCGTTACAATGATGTCACGCAATTTGGTAGAATGTATTATTCAGTAATTAAATACGTTCAGAATTCCTGTATCTTGACTGAATATCTTATGCAGCTTTCGTTCCTTCACTATAATAACTAGCTGAAACTGGACAGTTTCCTATTAGTTTCTCACGGAAGGCTCCATCTCCTCCGGGAAGGGGGACATATCGGTACAGCCCTGAAATTACTCTAGAGAATTTTTCATTTTTTGATTAAATTTTTGGAGTTATTCCCCTCGATCTATATTTGATGAAATTTTCTGTAGTTGTTTCCTTTGATATAAAATGATTGATTCCCCCCATTGAAACCCTTTAAAAAACCTTTTAAAGAAAAGAATTTGTCGACTTATAATCTGCAATGAACATAGACTGAGACTTGCAGAATTCAATCATTGTTTCACTTTTTTCTGTCTGGGATGTTTGGTTCTCGAGTCGTAAGAATAAAATCATACATACCTACATACATACCTACATACATACATACATACATACATACATACATACATTACAACTTTAGATATATAGAGATAAAGACACGTATTCATCATTATCATCATCAGAGAATTTTTAAAAAGTTGGCCTTCACATGAACTTCAGCAAAACAAAGTTCTTGCACAACAAGCATGTTGGAGACATACGCAAAAAATCAAAATGGAAAAGACGAAACTGGAGAAAGCACACCACTACATCTACATAGGACAACTAATTTCCATGAAATCCCCAAAAGAAGAAGAAATCAAGCGAAGAATCATACGAGGATGGCAAGTCTTCGGTACAACAAGCTCAACCATCCAAGAACAAAAACAATTCCATTAATCCCAAGATTAAGGGTATATAACCAATATATCCTCCTGAAAGTCACTCATAGAGCTGAAACATAGAACTCAACTAAGAGACAGATTTTCAATTTATTTCTGTAGCTGCAGACTCATACGGGTTACATTCTTTGTACATATATATTATCATGTTGAATTTTTCAGCTAATACAACTTAAATCCGGTTCAATGATTCCTGATAAAAGATCTATAATCTGTTATGATTCATGTTTATTTGATTCCTCCAGAACCACTGATCCAAATAATTTCAAACTCAATTCTGCAATGCCAAGCGTACTGGCTAATATGGTGAATATCAATTTCATATAATGGCCAGATGTCGAGTAATCACGGTGCACACATCACATACACACACACACACATATAGATATTTTTTCAATTAGATTAGTTATAGCTGTAAACTATGTCAATATATTCAGCCAACTGCATTAGTTTAAGTATATGTAAATGAATATACATAAGAATATGTAGGTTAAAGTCTTTTGACTCCTGACTTGACTACATTGACATACATTTGTATAAAATCTTGTTAAGCCATGAGTGTAGATCACTGGTCCCCAAACTTATTTTGTCGCAGATCACTTATATGATTTTCCAAAAATTGCCAAACCGATACCAATATTTTTACAGACTACTCCAACCATCCTAATTTTAATGAGACATTTTTGTTTCACTAAAGACGTTTTAGAGAGAGAACTTTTTCATACAAAAAGGCATATAATAAATCAAATATCAAAATGGAAAATAACTCCGATTGTTTCAAGTTCGTCATCGTTGTGAAAAAACCTCAGTTTATTATTTGAAAATAGTGAATTTTTGCAGAAGCCTGGGGTTCCGCGGAACCCACCTTGGGAAATACTGGTGTAGATCATCATTGTTATCACCAGCATCATTATCAGGAATTTGGAGTCTGCTGTTGAATATAAGCCTTGTCAACGTGTTTCCATTTTCCTTTCGCTTTTGGGTGTCACGGTGCCAGAGCATACTGAATCGGCCCAGATCATCACTTTGTCCATGGTCTTGATGGATCCATGTTGTGAGTCGGCATGTCCAGTAATTGTCAGAGATCCTTGCAACACAGCTTACCCATTGGCATAGGAATAGACAAAAACCTTTGCCAATCGTAAGTCTCAATTTGTGAGATGAAGTATCATCATAACTTGGCCATTTATTCGAATTTTGTCAAACTGCTGCCTATGTCGGACGCTAGAGTTAACTTTGTTTTTTTTCCATCATAACAACAAGAACAAGAATAATACTCGCCTTATTTTGGGGGGAGGGAGACTCTTTCCTGTTTGCATTTTCAATATCCAAATTTGGGAGATGCAATCAGTGGAGAGGTACATATCTTATTTATTCTGTGATCACCAAATAGGAGTGGAGTTCAATCCTGCTGCAAGATCTGTCCAACAAATCAATTAAGGAAGGATCAGAGAGGGAATCCTTTTTATTGGAGTACTATGATCAGCTAAAAGCCACACAAAAAAATCAAAGGAAATCCAAGTTGCTTATATTGATTGTAACATGAGGAAATCCTTTGAACAAACATGGAAACCAACTCAGTTTTTTTTCCATGAGCTAACATCAGGAAAGAAATCCAACTGAAAATTAGAATCAGCTAATATTTTCTATGAAAAAGGAAGATAAGTCAATTGTGTATATGATAGAATTGAACGAAAAAAAATTCTGTTAAGAAACTAACGACGCTGTCCATACAATTTTCATTTACAATTTTTGACAAAGTGCTCGATTAAAGTAATTGATCAGTCTTAGCGAGCGGCGATCAGCCTTAAACTTTTTCAATGGTTCAGATAGGAAGCAAGCTTGGCTTTCAAAGATCATGTGTTTTTCTTTCCTCCGCCACTATCTTTCCTCTTCCTCTTTCCACTTCTCTTTGCAAGCAGCCATTGGTTCTCTTCTCTCAATACTCTCTCATTAAAGTACTTAACCTATCTTAGCAAGCCGCAGACAGCTCTCAAAGTTTCTCAATATTGTCTAATAAAAGGATAATTCAATCTCTCTCTCTCTCTCTCTCTCCCTCTCTCTCTCTCTCTCTCTCTCTCTCTCTCTCTCTCTCTCTCTCTCTCTCTCTATTAGATCTGGAAAAGATTTTGGCATTCATAGACCAGCTGACGTCCATCGCACGTAAGATGTGTTTTCTGTTCTCCAAGTCGGTGATAGTTAAAATGGTTAGTGTTTTTTTGGCGTTTGAGAGTTCTTACAACTTTCGGAATGATTCAATTGATGTTAGTCTTAATTACAGGTGTTTCTGCACCGATTACAAACTCGAATGAAGAAAAAAAAATCCGTTGCTACAGCAATAATTTACTGAGAAGCGAAAAAAAGACGACAACAAAAAAGAAACTCTCATTTTGTTTAAACACGCAATCAATTATGATTTGAAATTAATTATTCTTCATTGAATGTCTGGCAAACAAACTAATTAGTCGTCAGTTTTAAGTGTTGTAAAGAACGAGTTATTATTCTTCTCTATGGTAAGTCCTTGCCATTTTTTCAGTATTGAAAGCAATATTAGTGTCATTTATCACTGGTTAATCATTGTAAGTTAAAGTATACATATGTCCCTATCGTAAAGAAAGCAACGGGAGCCGTTTTCAGTAATTGAGGCTCCTAATTCATTTATTTATGGTCATTGACAGACAAAGATTTTTATCACATTCTCAGAATATGATTAAGAAAAATGCCGAAGTGCAAGTTGACACAGGTACTGTGCTAGCCTTCTGTGGCGACCCGAGGGCTCCTCTTTTGTTCATTACTATTTTCTTGAATACAGGAGGGCGTGACTCCTTTCTCATTTTTCTTCATCCTAAACACACTGAGTTAGGTTGTACTCAGTTAGCTTTCCTTAAAATCAACTTATACCGGTATATGCGTGTAAGGCAGACGTGCTGAGCATTCCTCCATCTGAGCAGACGATAGATATCATTTTTTATTCTCTGTGAAACTTGTATTTTATGAATAATTTATTTTGAAGGAATATTGAAATAATTTCACACACCATTAATATGTTAGGGAGTATGAGCTATAAATGAATCAGTTCGTAATAAGATAACTTGTATTGGTAAATGTTTTGGTGGGAAATTTCGGAAGCATAACGCGAAGTGTATGTAGGTAAAGACACATCATATAATAAAATCATCAACCAAAGCTGTCACCATCAATCAAAACTGTTGACAAAGGTTTCTTCAATTTCCAAGTGATTCTGGCTTGCTGGTTGGCTGTATGTATATCTTTCAATGTGTCTTATGTGCATGTCACATCGAGCAAAAGGGCAGAAAAGTTGAACATTTACACCTTATTAAGTCTAAAAGAACAGTCTTTTTTTTCAACCCCCCCATTACATCTTTAGAGGGGGTTTCAATTTACAATGCAGGTTTATGCTAAATCAGTTCCTTAGTTTGTGTCCACCCGTATTCAAGCTTGTTTTCTTTTTAATTCGGACTTTTTAGTGATCTAACAAAATGCGAGAGTAGATATTTTTTTATCAGTCCCAATTTCAATCGATCACCCCTAACACAGCATGCAACCAGAAAATGTTGGTCACATGACGGTTTCTATTGGGTGACTAACAAGACCTGTTTCTTCAACTTACACAAATTTCGTCTTTGCTTGGTTAGTGATTTCTTTTTAGATTTTGGTTCCAGCAATCTTGTCAACATTGATGACAAATTGTGCCCTCATTTGACCTCTGGTTAATAACTTATCACTCCGGGAGTATTTTTGATTAATTCAGTTCACCTTTCCATATTGACCCTATTTCTTTCTTTCTCTCCCTTTTACCATATATCTTTTGTCAAACTACTACTTTTGAGTTTTTTGACTTCATTCTCGTATCTAACATCAATGACGGGTGATGATGACTAGACCAGAAACAGTGACGTCATGCACAAAAAAAAACCCTGATGAATTCACTCCCACTTTTGAAGCCGAAATCAGTTTGGCTTTTTTTATCAAATTTTGCTAACCCCATTTGCAGGAACTACTAATGAAGGGGTTGAACCGGGACACGTAGTTTTGGAATGATATTGTATCGGGAAATGTGTTTTTTACCTTTTAGATTTTAATGAAGCAAGAGAATTGTACCTTAGTACAGCCAAGTTATTCTCTTTTTATTTTCACTCGAGGCATATATTTCCCTTATTTTTTGTGAATCTCCTACAATTGGGTTTTGACTTTATTTTCCTTTGTCACTGCAATCAAAATCATCTCACCCAAAAACCAGTGACGTCGTATCGGCACGAATCTGAAAACGAATTCACTCTCTCAACTCCGTCCAACTTGCTTTATAAAAGGACCTTCTAATAAAGCAGTTGAAATGGGATACGCAGTTTTAGAATGATATTGTATGGATTAATGAATTCTGTGCTATTTACATTTTAGATTGTAATCAAGCAAGGGAGTCTGACCTTAGTTCAGCCAATTGTTTGTCTAATTAATTTGGTTAATCTTTCAATATTGATTCTGACTTTTCCCCTCTGTCTTTTTTACCCTCTTTCTCTAAGTTCTTATGTTCTCTTGAGCTTTCTTTCCATACCAATATTTGTCACACGTTCTCTCTATTTTCTTTTCTTTCTTTTAACGATTCTGATTTTCTCTCTCCTTTTCCTATTACTCTCTTTCGGTGATAATCCTAGCCCCACAGTTTGCTTTTTCTCCTTTTTTTTCTTCTCTCTTTTCTTCCTTATCCGCCTTCATATTCCGTATAATTTCTTGTCCTTATTCACCAGAAGCTCCAGGAGAATAGGATGTGACACAAGGTTGGTTGAATGTGTACATTCAACACACGGACACGTGTGGGTAGGAACATCCTCCCCGAATTTTCTTCCCATATAATTTTGTCTTTTTCCACCAAAAGCTTCACGAGAACAGGTCGGTTTAACCTGCGGATTCCACACACGCAAATGTGTGGGTAGGAACGTCTAGGAAAAAAGAAATCCATGTAATTTCTTGTTCCCATTTACCAGAACCTCCACGACAACTGGATGTGACACAACATCGGTTTAACCTGCAGATACCACACACACATACGGGTGCATAAGAAACCCCAAAAGTTATCTTTCCTTATCAGTTTTTTTTTAAAACCACACACGCGAGCGGGTGGTTAAGAACACCTAGAAAAATTCTCTTTCCATATCAGATTTTATCCCTATTCATCAGAACCTCCATCAAAACTAGATGTGACACAAGGTCACTAAAGTATGCAGATACCACACAATTCTCATCTCATATCATTTCTTGTCATTTGGCAACCCTTAACTACATCTCAATTCTCTTCGCTCGTTGGTCTTTCTCTATCCAATTTTACTTCATTGTCAAACTCCTACAGAGTTGTCTTTATTTTCATAACCTAATAGCAATGACATGTTCAGACTTCCGGTTAAAAAGAGTTTTTAAAACATGATGGATATTGAGAGAAAGAAATAGAAAGAGACAGATTCTATCCCTACGTCATTAATAAACGAAGTGATGGAAGAAAGATGGAAAGAGAGAGACAATGAAAAAGAGAGAGGGGGAGAGGAATAAAAAGAAAACAGAGGAAGAGAGCAAGAGAAATTGGAAATCTGAGAACGTTAGATCGAATTATCTGGTGTCGCTAAACATATTCTTCATACTCGAAATTTCTTGCCTTTTTTTTAAATCTTTAATATAATTCCTTTTCTCTTATTTCTGCTGTTCTCAGTCTTAACAGTACATTATGTAAATTTGAAATTTTGCACATAGGCTTTCTTCAATGTACATTCGGCTGAGTAGATAAAATAGTTGCATTCAGTTGAGTTTAACCCTGAAGCGGCCTGTCTGGTTCTCTCTTTGCTTCCCCTCTCCCCAATGTTATACCCCCTCCTTGTATCTGTACGGCTCTATGTAGTTTTTAATTTTCCATCCCTCCTCTCTCTCTCTCCCTCTCTCTCTCTCTCTCTCTATATATATATATATATATATATATATATATATATATACATATATATATGTTTTTTCTTGCCAAATTTCCCCCTCTCCTAAAGTTTCATACCTCTTCCAACCACTTCTTTAATCACTCTCTACTTAATTTTGCTTTATCACCTCCTCTCTTTCTTGAATTCCCCTCTTGCCAAACTTGAATCCAAGTCTGGCGTTGACATTGTTTTACTACCGTAACAAGAACAACAAGAACGATCCTCACAAAATTCAGGGGGTAAAAATTAACATTCCAACACTGCAATTCGAAATCACGATCATCTGATTGGTAGGATGGTTTCCAACCGACTGAGCCAAATTACCATGTTTGACGTATCTACAAAATTTATCTTACAGACACTCAACGTTTTATCTAATCCAAATAACTAAATAAATTATACTAGAAGAAATGTTTTTCTCAATTTTCATTTATTATTTATGCAATACAAATACTGCAGTAATTATCTTTAATCGGAATAAAAGGGGGTCGCATTTCGACCCTCTAACTGAAAGGTGTGTCTTTCTTCTTGGCATTCTTTTTTCCTATTCAATCTACTTCCTTCTATTCTAAATCACCTCCTTTTAACTTGGAAGTCTCTCTCTCTCTCTCTCTCTCTCTCTCTCTCTCTCTCTCTCTCTCTCTCTCATGTTCTGTTTTCCTCACTTTATGCAAGTTTGACCTAAACATTTTCAGACTAACACTCCCTTTTTGAGCATTCATTTAATCAGCACTCCCTTTGGCTAAAGTCAGTAAAAAAAAATTGATACATGAAAATTAAATTTTGATTAAAAATATTTCAAATAAAGAATTATGCACGACCTCCCATGGAAAAACACCAAGACAGCAAAATACATTCTGGAGAAGACAGGAGTCAGGGACATCATAGAACCCATTGAAAAAACTCAAATGTCAATGGGTTGGCCATGTTGTTAGAATGGCAGACAACCAACGGACATAGCGACTCACAACATGGATCCCCAGAGATTGCATGCGCAGAGTATTAGATGGAGAGACGAGCAAGACGAATTCCGAGAGTGCTGGCTCTGTGGTGCCCACGATAGAGAAGTGTGGCGAATCCTGGTGAAGGTCTGTGTCCAACGACAGACGTTAAAAGACTGCTGCTGCTGATGATGATGATTTATCTCATAACCACAAATATTATTGTGTAAAGTTTCTAAAAGGATTCGGTTAGTTAATTTAAAAACAATTAAAACTTTCCTGACATACACCTTTATGCACAGTAGATATTGATTTGAATTTCATACTCCTTGTCCCCCTTACCAACTCATGTCAATCAAAGCCCCCTTACCCCCCACCCCAGGTCCCAAGGAGGGCGGGCGATAGCACACACTTTAAGAATCACCGATCATCAATTCTCATCGCTCTCTAGACACCCATCCGTTCCCTTCTTTCGATTCTTTCAGCTGGAAATTAATCATCGCCCCCTCATCCCCCAAACTACGACACGACCACCCCTTGTTCATCACATTTTGGTTGCACACGCATGCGCACACGTATTTTTGAGTCTAACACAAGAATCAATTTCCTTTTCCCGACAAAACGTCAAATTGGGACGTCGTCTATGATCTCAAAACCAGATGGAGTTTACAAGGAATGACTGGAAATGTATTTTGGCGCCGAACTTGTAAAAAAAAATATTCCTAAAACTTTTTATTCTTGTCTCTTAGTTTTAATTTGATTTATTCCCCTGTCTTTTTCTTTTACCTTTTATTCATCCTTAAATATTTTTTTCTTCGGTATTTAGAACTATTTTCTCCGTTTTTTTTCTTGAAGGACATTTTCATTCCTTTTTTCCCAATCTCACTCATTCATCCATTAATCTCTTTACGCTCCTTTTCTCTTCTATACATAGCTGCATTTCTCTCTAAAACTAAAACTCCCCCTACAACTACCTTTTCTTTCCCTTCCTTTCCTTTATTACTCTTTCGATTATCATTCCCCTTCATTTGTTCATTTCACTCTTTCATTCATTCATCTCTTTACTTCCCTTCTTTCTTTACTTCTATACATCGATTTATTTCTCTGCAAAACCGAGGTATTTCCCGCCCAATACCTTTTCTTCCCTTTGAATAAGTTTTCTTTCCTTTTTCCTTCATTTCACTCTTTCATTCATTCATATATATACCTCCCTTCCTTCTTTGATGCATTTCTTAATTTCTCTGTAAAACCGAGGTATTCCCCTCCAAACACTTTATTCTTCTCTTTGAATGACTTTTTCTTTCCTTTCTTCTTTATTTCACCCTTTTATTCATTCATTTTTTAGGACCCCTCCTTTCTCTCCTATAAATTGCTTCATTCCAATCTAAAACTGAGGCACTTCCCTATCAGCCCCCAAAGAATTTTTCAATTCTTAACGCCCTAAACAATGGGTTTTAGTAGGGGGGTTCAATTTACAAAGTAAGTGAATGCTAAATTGGACACGATCTTGTTCCTGTTTGTTTTTTGAAAGTCTGAACTTTTTAGTGATTCAACAAAAGACGGGAGAATTGAATTATCCGTGGATCAACACATTTTCCGATTTTATGATTGATCAACCACAACACAGCATGTTTCCAAAAGACGTTGGCCCTATAATGGTTTCTATTGAATTACTAAGCACACCAATTCATTTATCAATCTGTTGGTTTTCATCCATTACATTTCCTTGCAACAAAGTAATCAATCGTTTCCTTTATCTGTCCCCCACGCTCGTTTTTCATTCATGTTTTTCCCCCATTTCAAACTCATCAGGAGCATCAGTCTTTCAACACCCATCACAGACCTTTCCCTAAAATTCCCCAGATCTTTCGACCATGGACGTTGCAGTATAAATATCTTCTGAACTTGTCTGGATTGTCATGTCATCCTATTTTTGCCAGCCAGAATATCGTATATGATCTCTAGGGATCTACGTTGTGTGTTGCAATGTCTAGTGGTTGTCTGACATTCAAGTACTATGGCCTGCCAATTCTCTATCAAATTTTTTCTAAAGTTCTTTTAATAACATCTTTGTCTACGGTTTGTTCTCTGATATGATGTGCTGTTTTGCGAGCTTTCTATGTGATGTACAGATGATTTTCTCCGTACACGTTGTTTTTAGTTTTGGGGCCTATTTTGGGGTAAGGTCCGATGTTTTACTTCCGTAGGTGACTATCGAGACTTCACATATTCTGATCTGACCAACTCTTCTTTTAGACTTTTGATTCCTTTTTCTTTCTTTCTTTTTTTCTTTTCGGTATCTTATTTACTTCTTTCTATACTTTTCTTCCATACGTTCTTTCTCTTTCTTTCCTTTTATCATATTCAGACTTATTCCGAACATTCTTTCTTTCCTTCTTGCTTATTCACCAACATATATAATATTACTTCCTTCTTTTTTCTGACACTGTCCAACAAAACATTCACGAAAACTTTCAAAATAGGTTGCTTGAGTTTTTCCTCTATTCCGTCTATGTACGTACGTATCAAGAACGTCTATAGGCAGTACCAGTTAACCTATAAAGAAAGACATTTGCATTAGTACTCGACTAAATTCTTTCTGAGAATATTTTTCATTTTTAGATTTCTTCGAAAAAGTACCTTTTTGGCTCTTTGAAAGTCGTTGTCCCAAAACACCAAATTTTGCAGGTGTTTTGTTGAAAGCATTCTTCATGATAAAGCCTTGAATTTTTTTTTTGCAATAATAGTCCACTAAACAGCCTCTAGCAACGTTTTTAATCCATTCCCGAATACAGTTTTATATAAATTTATACTAAATTGGTTACCAGTTAATGCCTGCATGTTTTGTATCTTGTTACTGTTTTTCAATTCAGACTTTTTTCTTGATTGCTACCCAATAAAAGAAGAGAGAAGTATCCTATTCATTGATAACCCCTTTCCAATTCTTTTCAATTGATCACCCCTACTCGCTTGTTCTTCTGAAAATTCAGACGTTTTTATTGATCACTGCTCAACAAAAGGTTTAAGAAGTATCTTATTCATTGATCACCCTTCATCCCACTTTCTCCAATCGATCAGCATAAAACGGTAATAGTCATGTGACGAATTCTATTGAGTGACTAACCAAACCTTTTTTCCCCTTTTATTATGAAAATCATTCACTGCAATATTCAGCCATGAATTCCATTATAACTCATTCCTTTTGTCCTTAGGATTTCCATTCTTTTTCGTTCGTTTGCATGTTGTCTGAATTTCCTCAATATCTTCTGAACTTGTCAGACTCATCATCTCATCCTATTTTGGGCCAGCCAGAATTTCGTATATGATCTCTAGGGATCCACATTGTGAGTTACGATGCTCAACGCTTATATGACATTCTTGCACCATGACCTGTCGATCGCCAAATAAATTTTTCAAATATTTTTATCATATATATATATATATATATATATATGTGTGTGTGTGTGTGTGTGTGTGTGCGTGTGTGTGTGTGTGTGTGTGTATAATCCACATTTTTTTCCTCTCATTTATCAAATCTTCATCTCCATCCATCGTATATCTTATCTTCAACCAATCATTCACGCTTATTGTTCCCTTTTAATTGTTTGGTTTCTAACGAAATCATCAACGTACAGTTTTTACATTGGTGTAGCTAGCTATATATCTATCATCCGTAATGAACCTGAAGGGGAGAAAAATTATGCATTTACTCTGTACGTCGAGAAAACATGTTATAAGTTTTTAGTAGGGGATCAATTTGCAATGCAAGTTTATCCTAAATTGGTCTCTTAATTTGTGTCTAGCAGGATTCACTCTCGTTTTTTCCCACCAAATTCAGACGTTTTTAGTGATCCCTGCCCCAGAAAATCTGTTGATTATTCTTTTTTCTCCATTTGATCATCCCTAACATTGCATGCTGGCAAAAGACTTTGGTCAGATGACAGTTTCTATCAACCGACTAACCAGCCCTGTTTCGATTCATTTGTTCAATTTCCTTTTTTCATTTATTCATACTTTCTTTTTCAATGTATTTGTGTTTATATTATTGTATTTGCAATCATCGCTTAATCTATCAACATAGGTATCTCAAGTTTTCAAGCTGGAACTAGAAGCCACATTCACTTCATTTTTTTGTCTTGGAAAAATGTTTTGTTTTGTTAAGGGGGCGGTATAAGCAGAGGGGGGGTAAATCCAACCCGGACAAGATTTTTAGTTGGGTCCATTTTGCAATGTAAGCTGATGCTAAATTGATCCCTTAGTTTGTATCTGCCAGATTGGTTTCGAAATTAAGACTTTTTTTCGAATGATCACTGTCCCAAAAGGAGAAAGCCGATTGAGTGACTGACTGTATCATGAAGAATGCGTTCTGTAAAACTCCCACGCTTCTAAAACCGTAGAAAATAGGTGTGTTGAGACACAAAGCCTCCAAAAGCCCCCAAAGCACTTTTTCATAAAACTAAAAACAATGCACGTTTTCAGAACGGATCTAGTGTAGTACTGATGCAAATGTTTGACTTATTCGTTGATAATCCTTTCATTTTTCTCGTATTGATCACCCCCAAGATATCACACTGTCAAAATGGTCGCATGATGGTTTTTATGAAGTGAATAACAAAATATGTTTTATTTCTTTTTTTTTAAATTCTTTTCATTCTTAAGAAATTTAGATTTAATTATTTTCGCCCTTTCTGCTCAGCATTCTCTGGCACACCTTCGCTTTGCCTTTGGTTCACGATAGTTCAAAACTTTAGACACGCAAATAATCTCGGCTTTGCAATAAAAAACTACGGGAAACTATATTTTCAAAAATGCGAATCCGCGCCTGACCATCAATGATGTGGATGGATATGGGAGAAAATGTATACGGTAAAGCAAGCTTTTGGGAACTATGTATACGATAGTGTCTTCATTTCTATATATTTAGCGTATAAAAACGTTTGGTAAATTGAGAAGTGGGTATACGTCGTTCTCCCGCGAGCCGCACCTCATTTCCACCTCTAGACGCGTATCGATGTGAAATGGAATCAACAATACGCTATTCATCTCTTTCTTTCACTCTTCCTTTTTCCCGACTTTCCTTTTTCTCTTCTATTCAGCCTTTATTTCTTCCTTTCTTCCGCCCTCTTTTTCATCCTTACTTTCTTCCTTCCTTTTTCTTTTACACCCGTTCTTGCTTTCTGTCTTCCTTTCTTTCTTCTAGTGTATTTTTTTCACCATTTTTTTCTAGTAAAAATGTAATCACAGGTTTGCACTCGTAACTTCAAGTAATTTTTTTTCCATTTAAATGCAGAATGCCTTGCGTTTTGTGGCAACAATTTTGGATTTGTGCTTTTCCTTTATTTTACAAATGCATAATCGAATTCTTATTGTCAAAATCCTACTACTGAGTTTTGGTTTTACAGCTACATCGTGCAGTCCATGAATAGCTACGAGATTAATTATCGTCAAACTCCTATTATTGAATTTTGACTTCATTTTCGTACGTAACAATAGCGACTCGTGGCAATGATCTGACCAAAAACCAGTAATGCCATGCACTAATAACTGTAACACAGTGACGTACGCAAAAACTGCTGACAGGTTCACCCCCACTTCTGAAGCTACAAAACTCTACTTATTTTGCCAATGTTCGCAAATCCCATCCACAGGAGATACCAATAAAGGAGTTGAAATACATATTGTACGGCGAGATGAATTCTGTTTTGTTTAGCTTTTAGAGTTCAATAGAACAAGAAAGTTTGACCTTAGCGAAAACAAGACTGTTCTTTATTACTAACACATTCTTTCATTGATTATTTCACATTCTTTACCTGATTTTCATTTTGTATATTCATTCAAATAACTGTATCATTCATTCTTCCGTATAAATTATTTTCTTAGTGATTAAAAAACTCCAAGAGTTGTATTTAAGTAACAATAAAGACTCATTGTCACATTTAATAATTAAACAGTCGTAGCGTTGAAATAAGTTCATGTAAAAAAACAAAAAACTTCCATCAAAGAACAAATATTGTCAGAATGAATTATCATTATGACATCACTGACGTTTTCCATTGAAAACAACATCTAAGATAGAGCAAAAATAATCTAAAAAAATCTAGAGAATCTAGGTTTTATTAATAAACTCACCGAAATAACGCTTCCAAACGGTCAAAAAGACTTTTCTTCCAAAATTTAGATAAGAAATCTATTTAGAGAGGATCTAGTTGGGAACTGATGTCAATTTACCAGTCTTTAGTCAAAACATTATAGCCAGGAGTGCTTGAACACCCAGACACATAAACGCAGAAACACACGCACATATAAATAGGGATGAAACCCTTTGCCACCTCCTGTGGTTACAACTGTTCAATGTTGGCAAATTACCGAAGATGGGTTGAAAAATATCCATTTTCAAAACTTTCAGTTTAAATGTAGTCTCCTCTAAAAAGCATTATATTCCTCATTTTCTGTTATTTAATTGGTTTAAAGCAAATAGTTCAACAAACAAATAGAACATGCATAATTTGAACAAATCGAATTATTGTTTTTATTTTGTTTTATTTTGTTTTTTTTTTACCGTTGAATACAATTCTCAGACTCTAAAATTTCTTTTTGCACAATAGTCTTGTACTTCTGTCGATGTTGTGAAAATAAAACAATTTTATTTCATTTCATTAAACTAAATTTTAGGCAGGCAATTATAAAAAGGGAGATCGTTGAAATTGAAACACTCAGTCATGGAATGAAGCCCCCTCCCTTCCAATGAATAAGAGCACTGAACAATTTAAATAGGTGTTGGATACTGACAATTAATTGCAAATACTCACGCATATAAACCATGTTATCTTCATTCAGCTGATCATTCTTTATGTAGAAGAAAAACTGTGTTGATATCTCTGGATATTCCATAGCATCAAATACATTCCCTGTACAGGTGAGCTGTCAAAAAAAATTCTCCTCTGTTTTGACCTCGATATACATGAAAAACTTGGGAATTTAAAAAATCGCAGAAACAAAGTTAATATGATATGAAACTTGCGTGGGTTTGTTGTAAAAGTACATTTCTAGCCAAACAAATCTATTTAACCATCAAAATATCATAGAATAGTGCGATACTGACACTCTGAAAATCTCCTTGGATTATTGATCAGGATATGTGAACCTCTGCAAACCACTTTTGACACACTCAGTTTTTCAGATTACCCCCTCCGTTTAAGACACTTTCTTAAAAATTTGAGTCACCTTTTCATGTTTCTTAAAATGAAAGCCTAATATGCTGAATGTTGCTTATTTATCTTCGTATTCAATGTTTGAATTGCTGAATGAAAATACACCAATTTTGAATTTTCCTAATAGCACATTAATAAGACATCTATTACATACACAAACAAAAAGGAAATTTTTGATGCATTCAGTTAAAATCAAGTGGTCTAATGTCATTTAACGATCAACACTGAATGAGATTTTAGGCCAACTAATTTCACTATTGCGTATAAATATTCCGATACTTCTTTAACCAAACATTCTCTCTGTATTTAACTATACTTATGTAAATAAATACACTAATTATGATCGTTTTTATTCACAGATCTCCGAATATACTGGTAGTAAATGCAGACGTGTAAATAAAATGAATTGGGCGAATCATTTACGTTTTTTTTTCTCCTCTAATGAGAGAAAAGGTTGAGCTATCTTGAAGGATGAAGTCTTTGAACTTCACTTTGGAGTCTCACCATTTCAAAGAAACTTCAAATGTCCGTCTGGTAGGAGCATTGCTCCATTGATCAACTGGTTTGAATTTTACTGCGGACATGTTTCAGTATGGAAGCACAAAAGTCTCATTTCCAAACACTTCAACTTTTACATGGACCCCAACTAAGCAATGTTTATATACTCATTGCCGCAGGAGACACTTATGCATTACGCATTGCTCATTTCCAGGGTTATAGATATGCAAATCTGGCTAATTTATACAGTTTCTACATAACTTTGTGTTGACTAACAGACACGCCAGACCAGCAGGAAATATCAAGGGTGAATCTGCAGTTTCATCTAACTAACCATCATTCAGTAAAAAAGCTGAATACAGTGTCCTCCCCTACTCTCTCTCTCTCTCTTTCTCTCTCTCTCTCTCTCTCTCTCTCTCTCTCTCTCTCTCTCTGTATATATATATATATATATATATATATATATATATATATATATATATAATGTGTGTATCTGTGTATAGATGTGTGTGTACATATATGTCTGTGAGTGGATATATGTATATATCTATATGTGTGTGTTTGAATATATATGTGGTGTATATATCTATGTATGTATCTGTATTTATGTGTATATATGTATGTATGTGAATATATATATATATATACATATATATATATATATATATATATATACATATATATATATATATACATATAATAGAAATAGGATTCACTACAGAGACACGTTCATGTTTCTGCCCTGTTTGGGCTTCTCCAAGCGAATGATAATGTATGTTTTAGATTCTTGTTTGAGAAATTGGGGAAAAAACTGCATGCGTGTTCCTGTGGTGGAAGGTGTTTTTCTTTCGTTTTATTATTGTTTTATTCCGTCAAGATTGCAGTGTGAGTATTTTGCTGTTGGTTATAAGTTACATGTCCAGGTATGATCTGGTTGTTGGAGTTGTCTAATAGTGGATACTGCGCTGTATGTTATAAGGGGATGTCTTGATTTTAACCATAGATTTATCACCTTTGCTAGGGTCCTTTATCACCATGGTGGATTGTATTGTGCCTAATTTTTACTCAAACTGCGGGAAGTAGACAAAGTTGATCAGGTGATTCTTTGAGATTACTACATTGGTAACCCGTCTACATTACTTTTAGTGTACAAATGTATGGGTTATTGAGTTATATTTGGTAATCAAAATTTTGAGCGATGCCGATATTTTAATGTTTTTCATTTATCCTGTTTGAGAAATCTATATTGTTTTTGTTGTTTTTTTAGCAAGACTGAGTATTTCAAATTTCTCATTTACTTAGAGGTAGCATGGATTTTCCAAACTTTGGCTTATATAGGTTCGTCTTAAAACTTTCTTTTTTACAGTTGGTTTGTGATTCATTCCGCACCATTTTCCAGTAATGCGTTGATGTATTATTTTTATGTCTTTCGTTCGTAAAGGATGATGTGGCAGAAACATAAACGATTTGAATTACATACATATACACACACACACACATATATATATACACACACACACATACACACACATATATATATATGTGTGTGTCATGAAAAGCTTTATAGCACTATATATATATTGAAAAAATAATTTCCAAAAATGTATGTCATTTCAGTCAACTATTTTCCGATAACTGTTCAAGTAATTTATGAAATTTTTTCCTCATTTTTCTAATATTTTACACAGAATGAGATAACATGGTACTATATTTGAATTTTGGAATCGTCAGTTGTTGACTTTGTGAGCGTTTAGGAGACTTAAAAACAAAACAGTTATATTTCAGCAAAGATTTTGCTATGTTGCTAATTTTATTCTATTTGTAGTTTGTTATTTTATATAGAGTATCATCATAATATATTACAATTGGATATCATTTTATACTACGTATCATTTCAATTTTTTAAAAACACAAGACTTAATTATACATATATATATAGAGAGAGAGATAGATAGATACAGATAGATACTCTGTGTGTGTGTGCATGTGAACATCTGTAGTACAACATAAAAATGAACGGAAACTTAGTACCTCTGAAATGATTAATTCCTTAAAGGTCAAGGTATATGTATTATCAAAAACTGAATAAGTCTTTTCATATGTATCTACCACGTGTACAGGCCGCACCGATGAGGCCAAGGGGCGGAAAATTTTAACTATTCTTCCTCATTATGTTTTGAAAAAACTTTTTTTTTGTTTTTTGAAGATACCCTTAAAATGGGTGAGGGAGCATTTTTTTTTTCATTCGTTAATCACTCCTGACTTGGTATGCTGCTTAAAGATGTTGGTCATGTGTCGGAGCTCGTCGTTTGCATGTTGTATATAAGAGGAAAAAAAGATATAAGCCTGGTTGCTGCATCATCAAACTTGACTTCTATTGACCACAATGATTTGGTGGAGGTAACACTTCACTGATTGCATCTCCAATATTGAAAACGCAATCAGTGAATATTTCCCTCCCCTAAATTAGGTGAGGATTGTTCTTGTTTTGTTTTTCTTTACTAATTGTTTCCGTGGAAAAACTAATTCAACCTCAGCCTCCAAGTTGAGTTTGACTAAAACCAATGATGTAATAACTGTACCTCGCATAAGTGAATCACCATAGGCTACTAGTGTATCAGAACTATTTTTGAAGAAGAAAAAACGATAGACGTTTAATACTAAATTATCTTTGAAATATTGATTTTTTTTTTCAATCTTGAAAAAATTACCAGCACAAGATTTGAGTATTGTTGATCACAAAATGACTCGGAAAAGCACTTCCTTGCGGAGAAAAAAAAACCAAAGCTGGGAGATGTATTCTTATCTCCAGGGTTGCAACCCCCAGAATGTGATCAGGATCATCGGAATATACACACAGGCATACAGACAGACAGACAGACATATGGACTTTCACGTTGATATCCACACAGACACAGACACTCGAAGCGAGAAGAATCCGTAACCCACTTGGTCGGTTGGTCGGACTATTTGTGAAGCTATGGTGATTCGATAATTCTTTGGAGGATAAAATTTAAAAACCAGATTACTTTTTGTTACAAATAATGTCATTGGTTGAACTCTGGTGACAATTGTTAAGAGAGTGTTCTTCCTTCAACTAAGTACACGGAAAAGTGTCCATTACCTCTTCCGTATTAGGCGAAACGTTGACTTGAAGCCATCGTAGTCGAAGTCTCGAAATGACAACACGAATTTATCATTACTCATCCTCATCATCATCATTATCAGTCTTTAAATGTCCGTCGTTGGACACAGACCTTCCCCAGGATTTGCCACATTTCCCTATCATGGGCGTCACGGAGCCAGTACTTCCTGAACTTGTCTAGCTCGTCTCTCCATCTAACATTTTGCCGGCCTCGGTTGCGCATGTGGTCTCGGGGGATCCATGTTGCGAGTCGCAATGTCCATCGATTGTCTGCCATTCTTGCAACATGGCCAGCCCACCGCCATTTGAGATTTTCAATGGATTCTATGATGTCCCTAATTCTCGTCTTTCCTCGGATGTACTGTGCTGTCTTGTGGTCTCTCCATGTGAAGCCCAGCATTATTCTTTCATGTGCACGTTGCATGGTTCTCAATTTACGGGTCTGTCTCTTGGTTAAGTTCCATGTTTCAGCTCCATAAGTGACTATTGGGAGGATGCATTGGTTATACACCCTTCACTTTAGGATCAATGGGATCTTCTTATTTTTGAAGGTTGAGCTAGCTCTGCCAAAGGCTTGCCATCCTAGTGTGATTCTTCGCTTGACTTCTTCTTCTTTTGGAGATTCGTTGTCCTAGGTAGATGTAGTGGTCTATTTCTTCCAGTTGTGTGTCCTCAATTTTGATCTCAGTGTTTTTATGCTACATGTAAATCTTTGAAAATGACCTAAGCTCACCATCAGAGTCAATAATTTAACAACTGTAGCGTCAAAATTTGAAGTTATGTAAAAAAAAGATCCATCGACGAATAAACATAGTCGGATGAGATTCTATTCATAACGTCACTGGTGTTTAACACTGGAAAACATCTAAAACATTTAAACATTTTTTTTTTAAATCATCTTTAAACATCCAGCTTGAAGTATCCTGACAACAAACCGGTAACAGAGAGGCCTATGAAAAAATAATGGTGGACTGTTTCATACGTCAATTTGATGATCCTTGCAAGTCTCAAGACGGATAGAGACCAGGACTTTATACCTACCACGTTTTTTTATGCCAACGCCTTTGGCAGGAGGCAAAACGCCCGAAGAGTTACTTCCACCTTGATCATGCAGCTTAGTGTGTACTCAATTAGATTTTGTTTGCATAGGAAAATTAGTCTTTGCCCACATCGGGATTTCGATCCAAGAACCTCCTATTTATGAGGCAGACGTGCTAACTGATACACTTTCCGATAGGACTAACCAGAAACTGTTAGACACGCAGAAAATAAAGGTAGACAAGATACATGATATCTAAGCGGGGGCAGCTTTTCCCCACCCGGCGTACGAACAATAAATCAATAATGATCTTAAATGAATTGAGGAGCCCCTAAAACTCGCTGTGTTTAACGGCGAAACGTGAGTTTCACCTGCAATCTGCCTGTCTTTTCAAACGTTTTCATTCAATTTCTGAGTTTTGAAGTAAGCATGAGGGAATCTGACGGATTTCACGCCAGTTGCTCACGGGACACTTAACGTTCCTAAACGGCCATCCTTTCTAACCTTTGGCCAGCAGCAAACTGATTTCAGCTTATTTGGACATGACAAAACAAAATGGCGGCTCCAAATGGACATCTATCGCATCTAATTTGTCGTGATTTCTACCTCGTCTAAAGTCAAAAGGATTTTTTTTTTGTTCTTCAATCCTTTTTTTTTTTTTTTGTTCTTTTTATGATTTTTCCTGACAAACTCATACTGGGTTGACCTAATTTTCCTGACTTGACAGCAATGAAAAATTCAGATTCCGGTTAAGACTAAGCAATGAAAAAGTTATAAAATCTAAATTAAGGATAGCGAGAGAAGGGAGGAGAGAGGGAGAGAGAAATATATTCCATCCCTTCGTTATCAATTAACAATTAAAAGAAAAGGGTAGGGAAAGTCTATGGACGCAAGGTTAAATTATGTGGTGGCCCTAAACGGATTCTTTGGATGAAAAAACTATTAATTCATCTTTCTCAATTGTACTCATCCAAATTTGCAGCAGCATAGCCGTCCTAGGGACTTCATTTTAGCAGTTGAAAAAGTTTGAATTTTTCACCTTTCTTTGCTAAATATTTCATGTCCGTCTCCTAAAAAGAATTTACTACTTGGATGTGTCTATTTTCAATCTAATCTAACATTTGATTTGTTTATTTTTATAGCCAGTCAGGAGTTGAGGAATTCTCTTTATTTTTATTCTTCTTCTGTACTCATTTTGGCCCTAACCGTACATAGCAGAAACTTTTGCCCACACATACCTCAGAATGAGTAGGGAAAACGTTTTTTGTTTTTTTTTAAATTGACTTAGCGGCTGAAATTCAGCTCAGTGGTGTTCAGAGTATATTTTGCCCCTGAGGTTGATGTTTTGTTTATTTCTGTCTTTTCTTTCTGCTTTGACAAGGTGGAGCTATATCCAATTTTTATGGATTCTTTAGTGTGGACGAATTATTTTCTTTTCGAAAGATTCCTCTAAAGCTCGTGTTGAACAAAAAAGAACCACAAGAGATTACACTTGTCAGTAATGAAATCTTTGAGCTTCTTTCTTACACGTGCGCACACACACACACACACACACACACACACACACACACATATATATATATATGTATATAATGTTCAGATTCAGTTTGTGTTTGTTCATGTGTCTTTGTCTACTTGGCTGGGCGTAGCATGCATGATTGATTCGCAAAAGGAATCGATGAATAATTTGTTTTGTGGGGGTTCGACGCTATTTTTTGAATATTCAGACTTTGAGTGATCACTACCCAACAAAAGACAGGAAACGTAACTTATTCGTTCATGACCCCTCCTTCCGATTTTTTAATTGATCACCCCATGCCGACTTGCTGTCAAAGGACGTTATGCACATGCTGGTGTTTATTGAGTGAATAACCAGACCTGTTTATGTGATTGTTGCTGCAATCCATATGATCAGGGAATATTCCAGCCTTCACAAAAGTGTTGGTAGATATTACTGGCCAACACAATTATTGGTAAGTATTACCTACAGCAATCGTCAATTTGCAAATGAGAGATCATAGAATACAAATTTGGTCAATGCTATTAGCAAGATGAAACAAATCTATGAAGAATAAAAACACTTGGGAACCCCTTGAAAAACTTTTTCGCATATATATATATATATATATATATATATATATATATATATATATATATATATATATATATATATATGAAAATGACAATTGGAAAGTGAAGAAAAAATATTGAGGGATAGGAGTTACATCTCGAATATTTTTATTGTTATT
>OY735235.1:17904768-17974768 GCA_963457665.1 Thysanoteuthis rhombus
TTATGTATTCGTTAAAGGGGTCTATGGGGAGTTCTCTGTAGAATTCTGTGTTGCTTAATTGTAAGTTAGCTTCTGTGAGGTATTCATCTAGACCCCAGATGACTATGGATCCACCCTTATCTGCTCTTGTGATGATCAAGCTTGTGTTGTTTTTTAGTTTATTAAGGGCCTTTCGCTCTTTAGTTGTAAGGTTATCACGTGTTAGGGTTTGTTGTGTGTTATTGTTGATGTAGGTTTTTATGTCATCTCTGACGGCTAGCTCAAAAGTTTGAATGGTTGTGTCTATGTTTTTTGGGATGAAAGATTTGTTGGGGTCTTTAAGCCTATCAAGGATGTCACTGTCGTGGCCTGTTTTCCCAAAGTGGGCTCTAAGTTTGATCCTTCTGAAGAAGTCATAGAGATCTTTGTTGAGGGTGTGATTGCTGAAGTGTGGGGGTCGGGGACAGAAATTAAGGCCCTTGTTAAGGAGTTTGAATGTGTCCCTAGTAAATCGAAATTTACTTAGGTTCATTACTTTCCCTTCTGGGTCTTCCTTAATTCTGATGGTGTGTAGTAGTGTTTTAGTAAGTTTTCTAAACTGCTTACTAGTGTTGGAATCAGGTTTTCTAACCCCCTTTCCATATTTAGTGGTGGGGGGTTTCCTCGTTTTTTGGTAGAGTGTGTGTGTGGGTTGATGTAGGGGTTACCTGCTGGTCAGGGTGTTTGCCTGGGTCTTCAGGATGCTTTTGGAGGGTCAATGTGATGGGTTGAGGAAGGATGGTACTCTTAGGGCTTTCCTTTTGCAGAGTATGAGGGGTAGTAGGTCTGAGGACCTTGTGGCGTCTAGTGTTCTTGTTGCTATTATCTGTATGCTGGTTTTTGTAGTTGTGTTTGTTCATATAGCTGTGTCTGTTCACAGTATTGGTGTCAGTAGTATTAGTATTTGTGTAGGTGTTCCTGTTATGTTTGTTCATATGTGTGTGTCTGTTATAGGTGTTAGCACTGTTAGTGCCAGTGTAGGTGTTTTTGTTTTGTTTGTTCATATGCGTGTATCTATTTCTGTAGTCGTTGTTCATGTGGGTATGGATGATGTTTTTGTCAGTATTGGTGATTCTTGTTGGGTAGCCTGTGTCTGTGTGTCTAGTGTTAAATCTGTGTTTGGTGGGGGAATTGGCTTTTGTTGGGTATGTAGGTGGTGGGTTGGGGGTGGGTAACAGAGGCCTGACGGCTCTTTTGGTGGGTTGTATCTTAATTTCTCTTATATTCTGTGGATTCGCAGATCTGTGTGTGATGTTGTGTCTAAGTTTGTTGTATTTTCTAGTTTTGGTGAGGTTAAGTTGTTTTTTTCTTCCTTCTATGTTGATGTTGATAGCTTGCTGTATTTCATTATATTCATCTGTGTCTGTGTGTTGTTGTAATGTTTGTTCCAATTTGCTGATATCTGTTAGAGTGTCTTTGATGGTTTTTTGGCAGAATTGGATGGTGTCATCTAAAAGATCCATAGAAAGTGTGTGGATCTTATTGTTCCATAAATTAAGGAAATCTGCATCCTGGTTCCCTATGGAGGGGTGTAGGGAGATCCTGAAATTCACGGGAGTGAGTTTATTGTCCTTGCAGGACTTTAGGAAGTCTAGATGTGACTCAAAGCGGGTAATTTTGTCTCTTCTACGGTTGAGTCTCACCGACCATGTTGTGATGTTGTCTGAAGAGGTTGGTTCCATTGTGGTGTTAGGGTGGTTGTCCTTGTCAGAAGTGATGGTAGTTGTAGGAATGTGTTCCTTCTCCATGTCTCAGTAAGGTATGTATAATGTGTACTTTAGAGAGTGAGACAGACTCGGGAGTGAAGTTTTTGGTATATTTGTATATATATATATGTATATATATATATTTGTGTATATATATATATGTATATGTATATATATATGTGTGTATATGTGTGTATATATGTATATATGTATATGTATGTATATATATATGTATGTATATATGTATGTATGTATATATATGTATATATGTATGTATGTATATATATGTATATATATATATATGTATATATATTTATATATGTATATATATATGTATATATATTTATATATTTATATATATATATGTATATATATTTATATATGTATATATATATATATATATATGTATATATATTTATATATATATATATATATATATATATATATATAACAACTAGCAACACAGTTTATAATCAGCTATATAACAGATACATACCTTAAAAAATCACCCATTTTTTAATAGTACCAGTTTTTATATATTGTTAATAGAAGTTTTACTAGACAAACATTCTCTATGAATTGTATCAATGCCAGTTTTTAATCTTGCTGTATTCAGCATTTGAACTTTCTGGCAACTTAAGATTGAAACTTAAAATTTCCTGTTTCCATCGTAAGCTTGGAAATAATGAAATTCTCTACGGAGAGGGCCTTCCTCACCAAGACTGATTGGAATCAATGTTTTCTCTGCAAGAAAATTAATATTGGAATATTTGATTTGATTAGTAAAATTGCAGATGTTAAACTTTGGTCTAATCGAGAATAACGCCGAAATGGAGGATATTTGGTCTTAATTGAAAATCTTCAAAACTTTATTGGTCTGGCAAAAAAAAAAAAATAATAATTTAAAAAAATGTTGACTTGAAAATTGAACTCAGCACAGATATTTTGAACACTCTTGGGTACAATACTTGCATAAGTCGGTAACGACGCAGGTAATGGAAAGAGTTCAAACTCCAATCGGGGTTGTTAAGTTCACTTCGCACTGATGTATTTTGAAAAGGCAGGAATCCATTTATTCTCCTCCCGGCTATGGATGAAATAGAGCAGATTAGACTCTCTAGCCTGGGGAAGGGTAAATCTGATTCCAAACCTGGGAATGGAGCCAAATTTGACGTCCTTCCTTCAGAAATCGCTCACTGCTCCCCTCATGACTACAGAGGAAGACTGGGCATTCTAGGGTATCCATACGCTTCGTGCAGACATTAGCCCTGGATGGAATGTTCCATTGCTCGTAGTGACAGAAAGAAGGTCGTTCATAAAATGTAACGAATAATTCTTAACAAGTAGTTAATTCTTGTGAATAGAAATTCATGAATATACTTAAACCTCTGCCACTACTGAACTATAAATAATTTTTTTGTCTAACTGGTGTTGACCTTGTTTTTCTACCGTAACAAGAACAATCCTCATCCAAACTGGGGATGGAGCCTGATATTTACAACCCATATTCGCCTACTATGATTTTAATTTACGACCAACTTAGATATCAGCAAAAGTTTTTCATACAGATTCAGACAGGTTTGTTTAATTCTAATATATAAATACATTTTTACCAAAAGATATGTACTTTCACAATTTCTTTTATTCATTATATGTAATATACATAAAAGTTGCCGGAACAGAAATGGTATTTGAGCTTGATCTCTCATCTTGTTTAGGTTTTTGTATTTGTAGGTTTTTTTCATCACAACAAAAACACACGCCGTCGATTTACGACAGTGAGTAAACAGCACAGATAAGGAATAAAGCATAAGTTCTCGTTGAAACTCAATCTTACATCCCCTTTTGCACGGGGTAATCCGTCTGGAAGAATAATTTTTCAAAAAAACTACTGACGTATTCGCAATTTAAGAGTCAATAGTTCCAAATGGATGGAAAGAGATATTTTTATTTGCAAATTCCTTTATATTTGGGTGAGAAAATCAATAGTCACGGACAGAGAACCAAAAAATCTCACTGCTACATAAGTGAACTTTCTAGAAGAAGAAATCAAGCAAAGAGTCACCCTTAGATAGCAAGCCTTTGTCAGAGCAACTTTCGAAAATGAGAAGCTCCTAATAATCCTAAAAAGAAGAGTATACAATCAATGCATACTCCCAATAGTCACCTATGGAGCTGGAAAATCGGACCTGACCAAGAGGCAGACCCGCAAATTGAGAACTGTGCAATGTGCACATGAAAGAATTATGCTAAACTCCGTATGGAGAGAGCACAAGACGGCAAAATACATCCAGGAGAGGTCAGGGGTCAGGGACATCATAGAATCCATTAAAACATAGACTGGCCTTGTCACTAGAATGGCAGACAACTGATGGAAATAACGACTCATGACGTGGATCCCCAGATATCACATGCGCAACTGAGGCCAGCAGAGTACTAAATCGTGAGACGACTTAGACAAATTCAGACAGTACTGGCTCCGCAACGCCCACGATAGAGAAGTGTGTGGCGAATCCTGGGGCAGGTCTACGTCAAATGATGAACGTTAATAGACTGATGATGATGATGATTTCTTGATCAAATATCAGAGATTAATTATCGTTTCGATACCCATTTGTTTCATCATCATCAGTCTTTTAACGCCCGTCGTTGAACATAGACCTACCCCAGGACTCGCTACAATTCCCTATCGTGGGTGTTGCAGAGCCAGTATTTTCTAGATTTGTCTAGTTCATCTCCTTTTTGTAGTCAGTCTGGCTTGGCTTCGCATGTGATCTCTGGGGATCCATGTGAGTCGGGATGTCCATCAGTTGTCTGTCATTCTTGCACCATGGCCTGCCCATTGACATTCGATTTTTTTAATAGATTTCATGATGTCCTTGACTCCCATCTTCTTCCTGATATACTATGCTGTTTTGTGATACCTCCATGTGAGATTGAACATGATTCTCTCATGCACACTCTGCATGCTTCTCGGTTTGCGAGTCTGTCTCTTGGTTAGGTTCCATGTTTCAGTTCCATAAGCAACTATGAGGATGATGCATTGGTTGGATACTCATCTTTTTAGGATTATTGGGATTGAATTGTTTCAGAAGGTTGAGCTTGCTATGCAGAAAACTTGCCATCCTAGGATGATTCTTTGCTTGATCTCTTCCTCTTTCGTAGGTTCCATTTAAACCTTGTATTGTTATGATCAACTTCTCCAAAATTGCATATATTCATCTTCGGTGAATTTTCATCTGTATGAAAATCACTCGACTGCTTGTATTCCGAAGCAATTCCATCTCTTAGCCTTTATTACTATTCTCCTCTCATTTGGGGAACGTGATCTCATTAATGTCAACCCCAAGAGACACGAATCGAAATTCGACGGATTATCATGTAATTAGCCATAATAATCTCACCACGACACCCAAAGCAAGTTTTATAGCTTTAATTTCACTCTTTTCTTGAGTTTGATAGTTGTGAGTGTAAAAGATTTGGACAGGTTGGCAAGTAAATGGATCACTGTAGCCTGTGAAAAAAATATCCGAAATTATCTAAAAAAATGGATAATTTATCGAAAGCTATATTTTAACACAGGATTTTGGTATTGCTGATTCAAAATAACCATAGTGACCCCCGACCAGCAGTTTTTTTTTTCCAAAGAAAAAAAACTGTTGTTATAGCGGTCTACTGATGAAAATTTTAAAGATTGTTGCACCATAAATGTGACCAGGAGCGCCCGGAGACACAGACACGGGGATAAGAAGAATCTGGAAGGTACTTGACTGGTTGTGGAGCTACGGTGATTCGATAATGATAATGGTGATTACGATAATTAGTTGGTTGGAGACAGTGATGGTGTTTTTATTTAATAATAGAAATGAAAATGATGATGATGTTCCTGAGAATTATGTTTATAATAAAAACGTTCAAAAATCTCATAGAGGCTGTAAATGTCGGTTCGTAGTAGATAAAATGCCTGCTTGCAACAATGTTAATGGTGTACATATCCATATATCAGATCTACAGAATCATGGAGAAAATGTTAAAAAATACTTTCTGGTTTGTAATAGAAACTCCATTAAAAAGAAATTCAATTCTTTAAAAAAAAAGATGTAATTCAAGAGATATGGAAATTCACATCTTACTTGAGTATTGAAAGTAAATATCCGGAGAAAAATGATGATGCTTCCTGGGAAGGTAGTGAAACAACTATATAACTCTAGTATTTACCATATTCTACAAAGAGAACAGTGATCATGATGATGATTTAAAATGGATTCTATTTTCCGATATATTTAAGTGGATCTGAAGTGGAATTTTCCTTGTGTTCATACACAAAACACCTGGAAGAAAAATCATCAGCGAAGCTGAAATTCCACTTTATTTCAACAATGGAATCCATAAATGAAGAATTCGTAAAAATGAATTTCAATTTACTGTTATATTAGAAGAAAAAAAAGTCGATTAAAAGTCAGATGATGGTAATGGTGACCCAGAAAAACATACTGGAAAAGAAAGAGTGGTTAAAGCCGAAAAGGAAATTGATGCGAGTAGGAAGATGGAAAATGGATAAAAGAAAGAATAGAGGAAGAAGAGAAAGAAGTAGAGAAAATTTAGAAGAAAAAAAACAAAAAAAATGTGGTGAAGGAGAAGGAGAAGAAGATGTTGCTGCTGCTGCTGATGATGATGATGATCAGAAGAAACATTTTAACAAGTCAAGACGCATGAGAGAATTGTGAATAAAAGGAAGGAAATATCTTAAATAATGGATGTAGCCGCTCCAGTAGACCCCGCGATGAAATTAAAAGATTTAGGGTTGTTGCTACAAGAATTTAAAAACTGAAGCATGATATATGATCGTATTAAGACATAATCGGAAGGAAAAAAATACATACTATATAAGGAACAATTAATTCCATGAAACCTACAACTGATGAAGAAATCAAGCGAAGAATCACCCTAGGATGGCAAGCTGTCGGCAGAGCCAGCTCAACCTTCAAAAACATGAAGATCTCATTCGTCGTTTAAAGAAAGAAATACAACCAATGCAAGTCACCTATGGAACGCAAACACGGAACCTAAACTGAGAGACGGATTCGCAAACTGAGAAGCATGCAACGAATGCATGAAAGAATCATACTCAACCTCTCATGAAGACATCACAAGACAGTACGGTATATCAGGAAGAAAACTGGAATCTGAGCTATCATAGAATCTATTAGAAAAAAATTGATTTGAATTTTCTTAGATAATCAAAAAATCATATATATATATATATATATATATATGTATGGGTAGCTGAAATATTCAAGGAGAGTACTAATGGTCGGATTAGTTGGTTTTCAAAACTAATCAAATCTGATTGGATGATACAGAAATACGTCATTTAAATGAAGAAGGGCTTTTGTTTTCATAATTACAAGGAAAAACATACTGACGGTTGCTAAAGAGTGCATAAGGCATGAAAAGTTGGCATACTCCAGGTAAATATCTTTGTCATTTTTTTTTTTTTTTACGTATTAATAGCTCTATTAGCTTTGGTGAGCACAGTCATTAAATATCATCTACCTTGGATCTTGTTAAAATCATTACGATCTAATATATATATATATATATATATATATATATATATATATATATATATAGTAAATGCATGAATAGATGAGAAAATATAAATTGCTATATTACATTAAACTTATTTGGAATTATCTTTTGTCATAACATGGTTTTCATGCATCATTCGCGCTAGACAATGTAAATAGAATAAACAATTCTTAAAAAAATGGTGCAGCTCTAGGAATCGAACGTGTGACTGATAGGGTAACCGCTACGATCTTCATACAATTGAGCTAAACAGCTGCCATTTATGCAAAGTCTTGAAAACTGCTTTCACACCAAATAGGTTTGTATTTAGGACATTTTTTTTAGAGGGGTATTCTATTTTTCGTTTGTTTAGGGGGTGTAAGATCTTCCTTCAATTCTATTCATTTATATTTTCTCTTTTTTTATTAGAAGTGGATCATTTTCTTGTTATGTTTTTTTTTTTTTTTTACATTCTATTCAGTGGGGATATTTTGTTCGTTGTTAGTCATAAATTATAGATTAGGAGGATATGGTGTGGGCATTCTTGTTATCAGAGCGTTGTTAAACCATCAGCTCTTTGTGGCATGTTTCATCTCTGAGGGTATTTTATTTTCACTTAAATCTGTTTCTCAGTAATAAGGTTCTCTTATATATGACGTCCGTCGTTAGTTCGATTATTCTTGGTCTGGTCTGTTTCTGCGTTTCTAAGATACTTATGTTGATTGGGTTGTTTTTTAAAGTTTTTGGAAAAAAAAGAAAAGAAAAATATATCCAATAACCTAAAAAAATAGATTCCGAATGTCCCAAATAGGGATCTGAAATAAATCAAATAATCCCAAACATGACACAAACATAAATGGATTTGTGTAGTGAATCCTCACTTCATCAATTTTGAGCTCTACTCTAAATCAACTTAATATTTAGTTTTGAATGTATTGAGCACTTCAAGATGTATTGTATTATATTGTATTCTTGATTTGTATTATATATATATTCATACTGATAGCAAAAATTGGGTGCGTAAATTAGAATAAAACAAGACGGTGAAAATAAGGAGAATAAAACCAACAAAGAGAGACAAAAACCTAACAAACAATTTGAAAGAAAAAACGATCTCATCTGAATACTGAAAGATCATGAAAAAGATCTCTCGTGGGGTTTCCATCAGTATACAATTTTTAGAGTATCAAAATGATATGAAGAATTTATGATTATTTCTGTGGGATCATCTATTTATCTCTCTACATATAACTGAACAGGACACACGAGTCGAGTGTAATCAATTTGATGATATCTCAGAAGATAATCCACAGGAAGTGCAGCAAGCCATGGAACAAGGGGAAGACCCCTTGACCCGATAACATCACTATCGACCATCTCAAAACAGCTGAGAAAGTCATCACTAAGACACTAGCCATTCTTTTCATCTTAAAAGTAACAGGAGATTGAGACACTGCAATCATAATGCTGTTATATAAAAAAGGAAATTCGAAACACCTTAACAACCACATTGAAGTTTGATGAAAAGTATCCTCGGGAACCAGTTGGACTCATAAAAAGCTACTCAGCCATTGACTATCTCCATTCAGTAAACCAACCAAAAGAGAAAGCAGCAGAATATAGAATGCCATTTGCTGTAGCGTTTGTTGACTTCAAAAAGGCCTTCCACTCAATGGAAATCCCCAAAGTCATTAATGCATCAATACAACAAGGCGTGCACCCCGTATATGTCTGAGTACAGTATCATATCTGCCAACACAGCGGGTGTTCTATCAGGCAACAAGAAAACCCCGAGCCCTTCTGACAAGAAAAGGAGTGAGACAAGTTGATAACAGATCGCCCCAACTCTTCACTGCCTGCCTTGAGATGATCCTCTGAAACCTAGAATGGGAACTCAAAGGAATCAGAATAGAGGGCGAATACTTAGATAACCTCAGATTTGCTTATGATATCGTCTTCTCTGCTAAGAACCTTCATGATCTAGAATGCTAGACAAACTAAATGAAGAAAGTTGTCGTCAACTTGAACTTCAGTAAAACAAATGTCATGTTCGATGAACATGTTGAGGACGTGAACACAAAACGATCAAAATCAAAAACGTGGGACACTATAAGTATCTAGGACAACGGATCACGAATAATCACGATATGTTGGCAAGCTTTCGGTAGAACAAGCTCAGCATTCAAGAACAAGAAAATCTCACTTGTCCTAGAAAGAAGGGTATATAACCAATGCGTCCTCCCGATAGTCACCTATGGAGCTGAGGCATGGAACTAAACCAAAATATTGACTCTCCAACTCAAAAGCATGCAACGTGTACATGAGAGAATCATGCTCAACCTCACATGGAGAGATCATGACGGAACAGTATATAAGAGAAAAGACAAAACTCTGATATATAATAGAAACCATTAGAAAACTCCAATGGGTTGGATGATATGACTTACAACATGGATCCCCAGAGATCATGTGCGAAATTTTGTCGTCAGAAAGTAAGAAGGTTTGACAAGCTAGACAAATACAGAAAATACTGACACCGTGATGCTCATGATAGAGAGGTCTGGCAAATCATGGGGAAAGTTTATGTCCAACAACGGATGCTTAAGGGATGATGATGATGATGATGATGATAAAATTTAAAAGTTCACACTTTATTATGTTTAAAAAAATCTCTCCACCATTTTGAGGGAGAGTGGGGACTTTATTATATGAATTTATGCTAAATTTCCTTCTGATTATTACTATTATTGAACAATTATTAAATGTGCGTCTGTATATTTGTGTTTTCCAGCGCTCCTGGTCATACTGTTTTGTATACAGACGTGGAACTTGGCGTCAGTTCTCCTCTAGATTCATCGAAAAATATTATTCTTTTAACCCTCTCTTGATTTTTGGGAACTTTATTTCGATAGGTTTATTACTGACATCTACATTCTCAAGATTCTAGATATTTTTGATGTTTTGTTTTTGTTTTGTTTCTTTTACACTATTTTCGATGTTTTCCAGTGGAAAACCTATGCAATGTCATGAATAGAATTGATTCTAACAACATTCACTCTCCGATTGAATTTATTTACTTGACTTCAGATTTTGACGCTACAGTTGAGCAATTATTGACTGTGATGGCATTATTTTTGTTTTTTCTTCCTAATCCAGGCAGGGAAATGCGCTATACTAATAACTCACAAGGGCTGCGTCCTGTCTACAAAAGTTATTGAAAGTTTTTCAACAAACCCCTAGTTTAGTAACTCCAAAAGGATAAAATAAAAAAAATGATCTTTTACAATGTAAAGCAATAGAGAAAAAAATATTATATTTACATTATGAATAACCTTAAATTAGATCGAAAGAGACTTGTCAAAAATAGTAATACACAAATAACGGTTCCTAATTCCATTAAAGCAAAGAATTGACATTTTTCCTTCACTTAAGGCAAAATTATTAACTTCACGTTTGGTTGGAGGCAAGAGATGTCGTCTAAAAGTAAACTTAGTGGCTGCTCAAGCATTATCTCTGATCTATTTATTTCTGGTAACACTCACTAAAATCCCGCAGACGTCATGTGTCTTGCGAGAAGTGACTTTTTAACAGACATGCGCACTACACAGGAACTAACCTCCTGTCTGCTGACGTAAGGAAGACAGGCAGACATTACTATTTATATTTTCAGATAAATTTTAGTTCTTCCTTTTTTTTTTTTTTTTGATATTTCAAATTATTCTAACCTAACTTTTTTCTCCTTTTCTCTTTTCCTTTTCCTGTTCACTCGGTTAGCATGTACATCAGTTCGTTATATTTTTCTTATAATTTTATTGGACTGGAAATCTATTAGTAAGCCAGATTTCAAAAGAATAAATCTACTGAACAATTAGATTTTTTTCCATTACGGTAATGTATCTCAAGAATAAGTCTCCTAATTACGTTGATATGCACTTGTGTTGGGAGTTTTTAAAAAAAATAGGTAAGTTTAGAGGTTATGGAAAGAGTGTGTTCTTAAAAGGACATTTTTGGGGTCTGTCTGGAGAGAATCTGATCTATTTCCTGTTAAATTGTAAATACTGTTTACATCTATGTACTTTTATTCGAGATGCATGATTTTTTTTGTATTCGTTGTTGCCATGAAAATATTTTTTACATTCAGAGATGTCCAGATGAACATAAAAACATGAGTATATCAATGAAAATAAATCAGGAAAGTCCATATTTATTCCATCTGCCATGAAAATGATTTGTTGTTGACTTGTACGTCAATGAATATATGTGCTATATGAGTAGATACTTATGGAAACAACGGAAATTAATGATGAATTAAAAAGAAAACATAGATAATGATTTATATGTCTTTATTATTGAGATATATGAGCCATTTTATAGTGTATTCCAAAATTGCAAGGATTCGGCGTAGGGATCTCCGTGTGTGTTACAAGCCATAACCATTAGTAGCACTTGTATTAGTATCAGTATAATTATGAGGAAACAAAACCCTAGAACGGATCAGAGATGAAATATTTTCATGTTTTTTGTTCATCAATGTCTTCGTCTCCCGATTTTCATTCTCTAACATACTTTTCTTCTTTGCACTTCTTCATCGTCATCCATTTTTCCTCTATCTTCTGATTCTCCTTCCTTTTCATCTTTTTTTTTTTTTTGTTGTGGCAACTTTTTCCTTTCTTTTTTCTTCATTTTCTTACAATTCGTTTTCATTTTCTTTTGTTTTTTCCTCATTTTCTTCTTGTACGATTTCTTTTCTTCTTTTTGTCGATAACTTTTAAAGTCGTTAACATTCCAACTTTTGTTCGGGCAATCAAATTACTTCTCGCCATTCCTGAAATCAATACAACTTTTCGGCCATTGTTTACTTTAAGAAATGAGATGAACCTTTCTCTCCACACGAAGGTTTTTATCCATGTTCTTCTTATAAGGCACCGGACAAGATCCAAACAATGGGTAAACCAAACCACAGTGTTGACAGCATCAAAGATAGGAAAAGAACATTCAATTGGCCGAAACAAAAAAAAAAGGATCTTCTCTTCTTTCCTTTCAACTTTGCTCATTCATTCTTCTTCCATTTTTTTACTCCTACTTTTTCTCATTCATTCATTCTTCCAATCTTTTTCTAGACTTGGCTAATTAATTCATTCTTCCTTTCTTTCCTTTCACTTTTGCTTATTCATTGACTCTTCTTTTCTCTCCTCCTGCTTTGGCTAACTCATTATCTCTTCCATTTTTTCTGTTTACCTCTGCTTATTCATTCATTCTTCCTTTATTTCCTTGTAAATACGCGTATTCATTAATTTTCGAATGTTTCTTCCAACTTTCGCTCATTCATTCATTCTTCCTTTCTTTCTTGCTACCTTTGCTAATTCATTCATTTGTCCTTTCTTCCCACCCACTTTTGCTTCATTCAGTCTTATTTTCTTTCTTCCTATTTTTGCTTCATTCATTCTTCCTTTCTTTTTCCATACCTTTGTTTATTCCTACATTCTTCATTTTCTTCTCCTACTTTAACTTATTCATTCATTCTTCATTCCTATCCTCATACCTTTGCTCATTCATTCTTCATTTCTTTCCTCTTACCTTCGCACATTCATCCATTCTCTCTTTCTTTCTTTCTTCCAACCCCTATTTATTCATACACCCTTCCTTTCTTTTCCTCACTTTCGCTTCATTCATTCTTCCTCTCGTTCCTCTTACTTCCGCTTATTCATTTATTCTTCCTTTCCCTCATACTGCATTTATTTCATTCATTCTGTCTTTCTCCTCTCCTATTTTTGCTTATTCATTCATACTTCCTTTCTCTCCTTCAACCTTCGCTTCATTCATGTTTATTATTTCTACTCCTACCTCCATCTATCCATTCATTCTTCCTTACATCCCTCCTACCTTTCCTTATTCATTTATTTTGTATGTATCTCTTTCTACTTTTTTTTATTAATTCTTTTTTTTCCAAACCACCTTATTCATTCTCCCGAGCCAGAACTAAGTCTACAAAATCATTTTCCCGAACCAGAACTAAGTCTACAAAATTAACCTAGCGACAACCAACAAAAAGGCTCCCTCCCTTCGTCATTCCCACCGAAGCCAGACAAAATATAATAAACATCCGCTACAACCTCCCCTTTCTCCACCCTTTGCAAGGTTGAAAATGAAAACCAAAGGAGGAGACCCCTGCCTAAAATTAAAAGTTTAATGTACATAGAACAATACTTGAAGAACTTGATTGTAGTTTCCGCTCTGAAAGTAGTCTAACTTCCTTCTTCGGTACTCAGCGAATTGAACTGATTGACTCGAGCCAGATGGCTGGATGTGAATGATTTAAGGGTCCAATTAAGGATAACTGGAAATGGTCATTTGTTTATGTATTGGGTGCACCCTGTTTATATAAGAGTGGTCAGAGGAAGTTTGCGTCTGTGTTTTTGTCATAGACACTCATTGACATCACTGAACCCTACTCCCTCAGACCCTTCTTATTTCCGACCAAAATTTCAGTCTCTCACCTACACAGATACAAACACTTCGCCTCCCTCCCAACAATATAAAAAATTCCCAATTTCTATCCCTAACTTCAGCGTACACAGCATTGTTTTTCTGTTTTATAACCAGCTTCTCTGAAAAAGATGGCTGGCAACCGTTGAAATTCACCGAAGCATACCCATATGATCTTGACAAATTCGAGATATAACACCTTATATATATACATATATATATATATATATATATATATAGAGAGAGAGAGAGAGAGAGAGAGAGATAAACTAGTGCTATCAACAATCTTTCCGTATTCAGATTCCGCTTTTAATCAAACCCATCAATATTTTTTGACCACTTTTATCCATAATTTCTTTTTTCCTGATATCTTCTATTATCGCTCATTTGGTCACAGTATAGAAAACAGGCTTTTTTTAATTTTAATTTTAATATTTTTATTACAAGTATTACACTGCATACGGATTTCTGCTATTGTAATTTGGGTATCTGTCTACCGAGATTTGAGATGGCCAATTGTAGGGTCTGGATGAGTTGCACTGAGTGGTAGTCCCCCCTTGTAAAGTGCTTGTCTTTTATTCCTGTATATACTGTACGTTTCATTTTCTATTCGGCCCATTCCTTCTTACCTGCATCTTACCATCTATTTTTTTTTGTCATAATCTTCTGTTTCTTTATTCCCTTTGTAGTTCTCTTGTTCTTACTATTCTCTTTATTCTTCATAATCAACATATATTTCTTCTTCAAATTCTTCTCTTTGCTCTTTTTCCATTCATTCTTTTTTAGTTCATTTCTAACTCCTTCTCTTTCTTTTCGTTCTTCTTTTTCTTTTCCTTCCCTCCGTTCTTCTTCTTCTTTTTCTATTTCTTCTTCTTCTTCTTCTTCTTCTTCTTCTTCTTCTTCTTCTTCTTCTTCTTCTTCTTCTTCTTCAGATCGTTTAGACCTCCTCTTCTTCATCTATCTTTTTCTTTTTCCCCCATTTCTTTTCCGTCTTCTCGCTTGCATTAATTTCCTCTCCAGCCCATACGCCTCTTTCCTTTCCAATGGGTCATCATTGCCGTCCGCCGACTCTAAATGGTCTTTTTTTTTATCTGATAGTAAATTGATATCCATTTTTACGAATTCTCCATCTATGGATTCCATTGTTAAAATAAAGTGGAATTTCATCTTCGTTGCTGATTCTTCTTCCAGGAGTTTCCTATACGAACATAAAGAAATGTCTACTTCAGATCCACTTAAATATATATTGGGAAAATAAAATCACTTATCACCCTGGAGAATATGGTGGCTGTCAGGGAATTTCACTGGAGAAAATTGAAACAAATTACGAGACAGAACTTGTTAGTTACCCAATAGAAATAATCACATGACATAAATCTTTTGGCAGCATGCTGTGTTGGGGATGATCAATTACAAAATTGAGAAAAAAGGTGATCAATGAATGATATTTTCCTCTATGCATCAATACCTTCCACGGTATCTTTATCTTCCATTTGAATGTTGTGAGTGAAGTTACGATTTTTGTTAGAAACTATACACCAATGTTTTCACTAAAACCATCATCATCATCATCATCATCATCATCATCATCATCATCAGCCTTTTAACGTCCTTCGTTGGACATAGACCTTCCCAAATATTTGCCATAATACTCTATCATGGGCGTTGCAGAGCCAGTATTTCCTGAATTTGTCTAGTTCATCTCTCCATCTTGTGGTCTGTCGGCCTCGATTTCTCATGAGATCTCTAGGGATCCATGTTGTGAGTCGTGATGTCCATCGGTTATCTTTCATTCTTGCAACTTGGCCTGCCCATTGCCGTTTGATTTTTTTGATAGTTTTTTATGATATCTCGGACTTCCGTTTTCTTCCTGATATATTGTGCTGTCTTGTAATCTCTCCATGTAAGCTTTAGCATGATTCTCTCTCATGCACACATTGCATGCTTCTCAGTTTGCTGGTTTGTTTCTTGATTAGGTTCCATGCTTTAGCTCCATAAGTGACCATCGGGAGAATGCATTGGTTGTATACTCTTTTTTCAGGAATATTGGGATCGTCTGGTTTTAGATAGTTGAGCTTGCACTGCCAAAGGCATGTCATCCCAAAGTGTTTTTTCGCTTGATATCCTCTTCGTTTGAGGATCTCACGGAGATCCATTGTCCTTGGGAGATGTAGTGATCTGCCTCCACAATCAGTCAGATTCATCATAAATCTTCCCCCACTGGATTCCTAGATTTCAACTTCCTTTTTTGCTTATGACTTCTAGTAGTTATTTTAACTTACAAAATCTAAATGATTCTTTTAATTGTATAATTATATGATTTTATGCCCTGTCCATTCCTGATATAAACTAACACTTATAATGGATCATGCATGTGAAATAGATTAAAATAGCTAATATGACAATTGAAGGGTTGTAATAAAATTAGATTCGTTGTTATGACATAGCAATGAAGAGTATTTCACAGAAAGCCTTGACGTTTGAAACGAAAAAAAGAAAAATAGTGAGTATGTAAGTTTATCTTGTAATGAAAAAAGTTATATTCAATAGAATAATTTTTTACCTATGATTCTTTTTAATACTACACGATATCGGTGTTGATTTTTCTTACATAACATTTTATCTTGGTACTTTACGTCTGATCAACCTTTAAATCAGTTTGAGTTCAGTTAAGACTAAACTTAGAATTAAAATACTTGATCTAATATTTTACCTAATAAATTAGGATTATGACCCTTCGTGCTGATTCATCCAGAACTAATCCCGTCATTTTTGACGGCAGTATACTAGTTATTATGTACAATCTCCCAATTCTCCCTAAAGCTATCTACTTGGATGTCTTTATGTATTTGCTGTAACGAGATGGTCCGACTGCAAGTTCCATGGCTTTGCTAATCGGACAGAAGGGGCATTTGTCTTACTGAAATCTGCACAAATACTGAGTTTTCAAGTCTGGGGAGCTGATTGGCAGGCTGGTTGGATATCTGGATATCTATCTATCAATCTAAGTGTACATGCCACACCAATGGTACAAGAGGGCAAAAATTTTGAACATTCACTCCTTATGTCAAGAGAAAATGTGTATATTTAACCCCCCATAGGTGTCTAATGGGGTTCAATTTACAGTGTAAGTTTATGCTAAATAGGTCTCATAGTTTTGCAGTTGTTTTATTTCAAATTCAGACTTTTTTGAGTGATTTTCACCAAACAAAATCCAAAGGAGTGACTCATTCCTTGATCACCCCTTTTTACACTTTTAATTGATCATCCCTAACATTGCATGCCAGAGGAAGAATTTGTTTTCACAGTTCTCAATGCATGACCGTCTGTTCCCTATTGCTATATTCCTTTCGGACCAGTCTGATACATTTGCGTCGTATATTTTCCCCCGCAGAGATAATATTTACTGTTTTTTCTGGGTTTTATCTGTTTGTGCTTCGACGTAATTTGTCCTGACACATATATCCTACGATGATATGATAAGATATTCCCTTACTCATTTTAAGTGCCCTCTGCGTAACCAGATCTATTATTGTTTTTCTGTCATTAATTCAATCTATTTGTAAATTTTCCGAATAGAATTTAGGCCAGTAAAACCAGTACCAACGGACCCCGGTCTCCACAATTCCCTTGTTCAAGCAGTCCAGAAAACCCTCTGGGTGTGGATTTGTCTGACAAGTCACCCACATAGAATGACCCCGACCCTAAGATTACTAGATGGTCTCCATTGTTTCGGAATAAAAGTTTCAAAAACAACAAGAGTAATAGTAGTGTAGAAAAGCGTTGTTAGTATCAATGCTACCAAATTTATAAGTGAAATCTTACGACAATGAGTGATTGTGTAATGATATACCCATTGTAAGTGAATTTTCAATCGATTATATCAGACAAAATATAGATATTAGAATCAGAGGAAAGACAACAAGTTACTGACGAGGGTTGGTATTTTTTCAATACAGCTGTCTCCATTTATGTGCATAGATATTTTCTTCGCATTACAATCCAGAAAATTTCCGATATCAGTTTTTTGTTTTGTTTTGTTTCATTTTCATCCGGCGGAAAAAAGTTTTAATCAACTAAGTGGTTGATGGACATATAAGCTGGCTGATGTGAGAGCAAATGCATGTGGTAAATAGAAACAGATTTGGTAAACAAAAATATACAAAGCAACTTAAATAGTGCTTCTATGCACGCATTGTAATTCTGCTTTTACATGCTCATGAATGTACTGACTGTTAGAAAATATAAAGCTTCTTTCTTTTTTTTTTGCACGAATCTTCTAGGTTAGACCTGCAGGTCCACGTTGAAATTTATCATTGCAAACCTTCTTTAACCTAGGTTCGAACACAGCCGGCAAACATGCAATGGATAGATTGGTGGAATCACTTACAAATGCATGAGGTAGTGAGTAAGCAAAAACAGAATTTTGTTGCGAAAAAAAGCCGCCTTGAAAATCAGCTTTTCGAAATGTTGATTTTCACTTTGATTCGGTTACTGTCTACTGATCTAGCCTCAAAGTTAACCGGTAAGTTAATCGATAGGTTTCAGAAAAATGAAGATAATACTTCAAACCCAAGTTTATATATATATATATATATATATATATATATATATATATATATATATATGAATGCATACAGAAAGACATAGATATATGAATCGACATGTGTAAATCTTCAGCTCACTCTCCAACACACGCATGCATACACAAAGTTTCTGCTTAGAGTGTCTAAGAAAGGCTTTGGCTACTGAATTTCATTGACACTACATCCTGTAGTCTCGACTTCGATTACTGGTGTTTCTATTATGTGCCAGATTTCGATCAAGTCAATTTTTACTCTCAATGTGACGTGATGGCTAAAGCCAGAAATCAAAATAGAGATGTCTGATTCCCAGACTAAGATTCTACCAATGTTTCTATTATCTTCGATCACAAAGCCAAGTGATTCTGTATCGATCTATTGATTCAATTTGACAGTCACGCGATTCAATCGTGGAATAAAACTGCAGAGCCAAGAAAAGAACGCACTAATCACGCAGGTTCAACGATTGGGATCAAATGTAGAATTCGGACCCCAAAAAGTAGCTCAAGTCAACAGTGCAAATTTTCAGATCACACAATAATTAAAGTTCTATCTTTCATCTGAACCCAGTTGAAATGTAGAATTCAGATCCTTTTGTCTACATCAGAGAACACTGCAAAGAAATCGTATCATAAAATTTGGATAATTTATTTATCAAATCACGTTTGATTACAGCATAATCTGAAAATTGTCCATTAGACTAGATTCAGTTTTTGTGTCCGGATTTTACATTTGACCCAGAGATTGATGGCGAATTCATTTCTGTTAGCGTACTTCAGCGATGATGGTAAAGTAGAAGTTATTTTCTTCGTAGTAGATACTCTATCATGTATCATGGGCGATTGATGCAATTTGAATTCCGTAAAACGCTCCCTGAAGGGAATTTCTTATCAGGAAAAAATAGGAAATTGTGTATTTTGCTTCCTTAAAACGTGTCCTATCTAACTAACTTCCGGAATAGCAAGCGTTTTGTAAGATTAGTAGTATAAGGAAAAGACTAAGATCATTAAGTGATGGTTAAGGATGATCACTTGTGAAATAGCAGAGCTGGAGAGACGTGGCATAGAATGGGAAGTTGATCACCGGGCCTAATTTTCAGCTCTAAAGTGAAAATATATTGTACGAACTGATATATAAAAGGCAGAAGTCAATCCATATGATTGCAGCCGATGTAAAACATGCAGAACGTTGATAGGCGAGCGTCTATTTCTCAAGAAACACTCACAATATAGTAACGTTACAAAAAATTAAGTTGCTTTTATTTATCGTAAGTTGATTTATCAGTTAGAAGACTGAAAAATGATCAACAAATAAGGAAGATAAAGCAGTTGTAGCGCCTTCAGAAATAAGGAGCATCGTCCTATAGTTTTATCATTAATCAAACACAAAATCCGTGATCTCAACTAACTAAAAAGTACAAGTAAATAGCAATAACTTCCTCATTTCTCATCCTAATCAGATGAAATTTAGAACATAAAGAAATCATGGCACGCCAGAGACAATGTATAGACCATGACTCAAATCATTCACAGGCTGAATAATTTCTCAATTAGTTGATTAAATGTATTAGAAAAGACAAATAATGGCTATAAAATCCTTATTACTAATCTTAATTAAATGAAATATCCAATACAATGAGATAATATCATACCTAAGACAATGCATGGTCGATTACAAATATTTGATTAGCCATTGCTTAATTAATTACTTAATTGGTTTTTAAACCCACTATAGAAAATATAACAGTAATTTAGCAATCTGAAAAAGGTATCTGCTTGGTGTTCTATCATCATCAAACTTCACAAGTTTTCTTATAAAACTAATGATTCAAACTTCGATTTAGGTCTTGTTAACCATATGTAGGCAAGAACAAGTTTTGATGCACGTTGAATTTGATCAAAAAGTTTCTGACATACTTTGTACGGACCTTCGTGTATGGGATCAAAAAGATCGAAGACGGGGCAATTATGGGGTATGTTATGTCCCATCGTGCGAAGAATCCCCGATGGAATTGATAGGAAGAGCTACTCTGTTGCAGGTAATCTGTGTGTACCTTTTGCAAGGCAGTTCAACCACTCAGCAGAGGACTGTAGAGACAGTCACCATTGAGCGTTTTATAACGTTCTTACTCAATGGAGTATGACAGCCGGTGCCAGGGTCCCGGGTTCTTGATTTCTGTTGCATGTGTCAGGTCAGTGATCCCTGTGAGTCTCAAGTCTGGTGGAGATCAGGAATTCATACCAGCAAGTATTTTTTTCTGACCCTCCGCCCCTCACCCCACCTGCAAGATGCAAGTCAACCAAAGGGATACTTCCACCCTAATCAATCCGCATAGAGTGTACTCAATTATGTGCCGAGAACACAGAGGAAGTTGTCCTACTTCACATTTCCACTCATACTAGGAATTGAAACCCTGACCTGTCTGAGCTATGATCATGATTGCCAATTTAGTGTTTCTTGTTTTGATTTCTTCGAATTTGTGAATTCAGTGGGGATTTTATTCATTTATCTTTAGTGTTGGGGTTGCTAGGTGGGTTGGTTTTTTGTTGATTTTTGTTGTTGTTGTTTTTCCTTCAAATTTTTTTTAATTTGGGAGTGAATTCCAGATTCAAAGAATAGGAATATCACATCTAAATTGGCAACCCTCGATGAGAACGTTGCCATTAACTAAAGAAGTCAGGCACCATCGGATTATGGATCCAATCACAAAAAAAAACACAGGAAGAAACAACCTAAAATAATGAGACGAACAATAACATATGATTGAGAACTACGTTTCTATCTGAACATCGATCAACTTAATGAATATTTATACTATAGAAACGTCTGTTCTGAATTCATGAATTTGAAACTTTCGTAGCCTTTTCAGAAAAATAAAGATTAGGGTAAAATGAGAAAGAACAGTTGAAGAAAAGTCGATTTTTTTTTAATTATATTTCGAATATGCTGTGCGTAATGGGATCAGATGAAGGATAAAACTAATCTAAAGCCCAGACTAATATGACTGCCACAGAAGCAGACAGAACGTTCTAAGTTACTCCTGTTGTCTCAAACAAAACGTTATTCATAACTGATTAAACTATAGAGAAAGACTCTTATAACAACGTTTCACTTAGCAAAAGGTCTAAATTGCACAAATAAGAATATCTTGGCATATCATTCGCAAGAAATAAAAACTTCCAAATCTCATAGGATTATCCAGCCTCATCTATATTTCATGTATAATTATCTACATTCATATCTAGTATATCTGCGTTTGTGTTTAGACAGACAGACGAACGAAATTTAATGAATTATTATAAGTTTTCCTTTGCATCAATTATGTTATTTGCATGTGTATTTCTATTTATACCATATTCAGAAAGTAATTTTTACATTATTCATAAGGTTGTTAGACAGATTTTAGAGATCCGATATTCTTTAATCGGAACGAATTAATGAAATCTCATAGGTTTATTTATTCATTTAACAAATTTCTATCGAACGAGACTTCATTAAGAGGGGCGTCATTGCATCATGTAAGACAATATCGGTAGATGAATAACCTTATATTGTTTTATGCTTGATTTTTAAACGTTATAGTTAGCAGTATGCAGAAGTACTGATTCGTCAGAAGTTTGAATTTGAGAGATATGTGAAAAAGCTCCATTGAACGATTTTCGATATTTCCATCCAACGTCCTACAGATCTTTTCGATGGACAACAGTTTGATGGCAGTCAAACAATTTTATATTGATTTATTATTGATCGACATTCCAGCTCTTGGATAAATCGATTTGAGGCTCGAACTGCAAACATGCAAAAGACAAAACTGCCTAAAATCTGTCCGTAACCTCCCACCTCGGCATATTCTTTTGGCACTTGAACATCAATAATTGCACTATATTTAAGAGGGCAGTTCAATGATTTGTGTATCTGATTCACAACCTGACCAATGTCCACTTTGATTCGGATGGGATTTTGGACGGCAAAACCACTTTATCGAAAGTTAGGAGAAATCAATGCAAGAGCCCAGTGCCTCTGCGAGGAATTTTACAAGGCCGTGCAAAGCGCACATACACCCACATACACCCACACACTCACTGCGATATCTCTAGAATCTCTAGAATCTAAATGTCTTTATTTTAGATGTTTTCCAATAGAAAACGCCAGTGAAGACATGAATAGAATTCATTCTGACCATATTATATTTCGGTAGAATTCTTTTCAACATGGCCTCAAATTTTGACGCTACGGTGGTTTAATTTTTGACTGTGATGGCAAGATGATGTTGTTGTTATTATTATCATTATTATTATTATTATTATTATTATTTGGAATCTCACACCAGTTGCCTGGTGGTAACCGCTGGAGTTTGAATGACAGCAAGTCTCCTCAAATCTCCAGCCCTCCTCTCCTAGTACTCATAGGTCGCAGTAATTCTGCGATTTACAGTTTCACACCGGTTGACCAGTGGTTATCGCTGAAGACTGAGTGACAGTAAGTCTCCTCAGGTCTTCAGCTAACGTCTCCTCTCTCTTTCACCTATCATGTCTGGGCTAAAATTCGTTGCAGAACTTATATCACTTGCACCTTCCTCGGTATCTGTGCAGTTCCCAGTAGTGCTGTGGTCTGTACGGTCTCAATCCTTCCCCTAATTCCGATCTCTTTATTATTGTGTATGTTCACACCAGATAATTGGGGGTCATCACTGAGTACCGAATGACCTCACAACTCCTGCCCTTCTCACGATATTCCTGCAGTCTATAACAGCGCTGTGGTTTGAAATTTGTCACTGGAACTAGTAGCACCCCCTTGCGTATCAAAACCATGTCCATTCCTTATGTCATTGCTGACAACTGAACGCCGTTAGTTTCAGATTTCTTGTACCCTCTTCGATATTCTTGCAGACACCAACAACGCTTGTCTGCATAATTCATTTCTTCCTCTTATCTCCACCTCTCCAATCTCGACTTCAATGATTCTGGCACAGTCCCCGGAGCGCCTACAATTATTTGGCGCAGTTTCATTCTCTGAGTGTTCCCATCAGTAGCTTCAATCGATGATTGAGTGACAGCACGCTTTTTCAATATTTCAGCACTCCTTTTTGTTTCCTACCCATTTTCCGGGAACCAGTCGCCTGGATAATCTCGACTTTTCCGAGGATTTCTAGTTCTTCCAAACTTTCAGCAATTAGCATATTTATTAGAGAGTGCATTGCAACTGAAGTGGTTGCGATTGTGTATGACTTGCCAGTAATTATCAAAGTGAAAACAGAAAAGGGTCGAGATTGAAGTTGAAGTAGTCATGACGCCACTCCTTTTCCTTTTCTTCCTGTTTTCCTTCTGTTTTTCTTCTTCTTCTTCCTATCACCATTATTATCAGTGTTAATATCATTATCATCATTATTATTATTATTATCATTATTATTATTATTATTATTATTATTATTATTATTATCATCATTATTTACGATACAAACATTGCATTAATCATTATTATTATAATCATCATTATCATTATTATTATTATGTACAATGCAAACATTGCATTAATCAGTATTATTATCATTTTTATTTATTATTATTATTATTATTATTAATATTAGGTACAATACAAACATTGCATTAATTATCATTATTATTATTATATACAATACAAACGTTGCATTATTATTATTATTATTATTATCATTATTACTATTATCATTATTATATACAATAAAAACGTTGCATTAATCATTATTATTACTATTATTACTATTTTTATCATTATTTGTATTATTACATTCAATACAAACGTAATATTTATTATTATTATTATTATTATTGTTATTATTATTATTATTATTATTAGGAATCTCACACCAGTTGCCTGGTGGTAACCGCTGGAGTTTGAGTGACAGCAAGTCTCCTCAAGTCTCCAGCCCTCCTCTCCTAGTACTAGCAGGTCGCAGTAATTCTGCGGTTTACAGTTTCACACCGGTTGCCCAGTGGTTATCGCTGAGGGCTGAGTGACAATAAGTCTCCTCAGGTCTTCAGCTACCGTCTCCTCCCTCTTTCGCATATCATGACAGAGTTACAATTCGTTGCAGTACTTATATCTCTAGCACCTTCCTCAGTACCCGTGCAGTTCCCAGTAGTGCTGTGGTCTGTACGGTCTCTATCCTCCCCCTAATCCCGATCTCCTCCAGTCTCTCCCTCAGCGTTCTGGGGACAGTTCCTAGTGCTCCCACTATGACTGGTACTACCCTAGTTTTCATGTTCCACATTTTCTTTAACTCCCTTGCTAGGTCCTGGTATTTTTCCCTTTTTTCACCCTCCTTCTTTTTTACTCTATGGTCTGCAGGCACAGCCACGTCTACTATTTGGCAGGCCTTCTTTTTTTTGTCTACTATTACTAAGTCCGGCCTTCTTGCCTGGATGAGGTGGTCAGTTTGGATGTCAAAATCCCACAGTAGTTTGTGGTTGTCATTCTCCAAAAATGCCTCTGGCTTGTATTATTATTATTATTATTATCATCATCATCATCATTTTACCATCTCACCCCAGTTGCCAGGCGGTTACCACTGGAGGTTGAGTGACAGCAAGTGTCCTCAAGTCTCCAGCCCTCTCCTCCTCTCCTCATTCTCATAGACCACAGTAATACTGTGGTTTACAGTTTCACACTAGGTGCCCGATGGTCATTGCTGAAGACTGAGTGACAATAAGTCTCCTCAGGTTTTCAGCCAATATCTCCTCTCTCCCTCCCATATCATGCCAGTGCTGTGGTTCACATCTCCGTTTTCATTTTCCTTCTTCTGTTAGGCCACTGCGAACATTTAGTCTTGCAGTCCTTATATTTCTAGTACTTTCTTCACTATCCATGCAGTTCCTAGCAGTGCTGTGGTCTGTACAGTCTCAATCCTTGTTTTTATCCCGATATTATGATTATTATAATTATTTTCATTTTCATCAACAATTTCACACCAGTTGCACTGTTAGAGTCTGAGTGACTACAAGTCTTCTCAATTTTCGAGCCCTTCTCTTCACACTCTCATAGTCCATAGCAGTGCTGTTGATAACAGTTTCACACCAGTAACCAGGTGGTTATCGCTGGAGACTAAATCACAGTAAGTCTCCTCAGGTCTCCAGCTCCCTCTCAAATCATCTTCACATATCACAGCGGCGATGTGGGTTGTACCATCTTAACCCCGCCCTTTTCTTGGCTGTTAGACCATTGCTAACAACTGGGGGTCGTAGGTCTAATATATCCAGTACTCTTCCCAGTATTCGTGCAGTCCCCAGTAGTGCTGTGATCTGCATGGTCCCCATTCTTCCTCTTATTCACTGTTTCATCAATCTTGTTTTCTGTATCTTTGATAATAATATTGAAAAAAGTTGTTTTCTCAACTTTTTTATCGTTGGACAGAAAGTTCTCTCATATACTTTTCATTATTCTTTATAATGCCACCCCATCATTTTTGGTAGGGGTTCAATCTGCAATGTATGTTTATACAAAATTGTTCCTTCAGTTTCACTCTCGTTCTTTTTAAATCAGTGATAATTGCTCAACAAAAGGCAAGAGAAGTAACTTATTCACTTGTCAGCTCTTTTTTTCCAAATTTGATTGATCATCCCCAACATGACATGCTGCTATCCGGCTTTGGTGACGTGACGGTTTTGGACATGAATCAGTTCCTTGTTTACGTTGTTAAAACAAACCAAGAATGTTTTTTCGATAGACACTACTCAAGGGAAATTTGCCAGAAAAATATTTGTCTATGCTGTGTGTGAATAAATTTTAAAACGTTGTTAGATGCAGTTAAGTAAAACCCGATGGAGACATCTGTTGCAAATTATAAGCGTGATGATCAGAAATCAAAAACACGCTTGAAAATGAAGTGAGCTTAAAACAGTTTTAGTGCAAAAACCAACATTTTCTGTTTCCACAATATCTGTTCCTTGTTTTCCATTTGAAGAGATTCTAAAATGTCGATATGACAACTTCCAGCTTTGAAATAATCACCTTTGTCTGCTTTCGCACAATTCGGATTTTATCAAAAGATGTTGACCAATAGCTGCCATTATTAAACTATATGTTTTGTTCTTTTGTAGATTTCGCTGTGAAATCATGTGAACTGGCACCAGCTGGATTAGAAAAGAAAACAACTGTTGTTGACGGAATTCCCAGGACAAGATCAAAACAGAACCGTGCATAAAATTGTTAATTTCTCTACCGAAGAATAACCATATCCCACAAGTTTATTTACTTACCCTACATTATATCATTAGAAATAATTCATAATTCACACTAAGGATGGAAACATATGCATATATTCTATTCTATTTTTAAAATATCATGACTATAAATGATCTTTCTCAACAATATGGAATGAGGATAATTCAAAAACCATGTTTGATATTTGGTCTGATCCATGGTACAAGTGGATATCATCACCAAGATCGAAGTTTATTCTAAACGCTTACGTTTATAATTTTGAGGCTTTTATATGTCTGTTAGACTGATCAAATATGAACCTCAAAATGTCTTCTTTTGTGATGTTCTCGCTTTTTGTAGGTTTTGGAGTTAGTTAACAGTATTTTCATTGATAATAGTTTACATTTCTTTATCTATTTTGATAGAAAAGCCTCAGAAATGATATTTAATTTCCGTACCGTTGTAAGATCAGTCGAATATTTTTATCCAATATTAAAACGTATTCTTGTCGAGTATACATTGATTACTGGTGAAGAAATTCAATTATTATAATATCACATGTATTTTATCAGAACATATTGATATCCCATTTGCCGTTATAAGAAAAAAACTACAGAAGCCAACAGTCTTGGATTGTATTCTTCTTTCTTAAGGTTCACCTTATGTTCTGAAATGACGACTGGAAAATTGTCATTCTTGTTCTATATTCTTTATAATAACATGAACAATAATTACAAGAAAAATAATGTTTTATAAACTTCCGGACCAACTATATATAACTTGCTTATCGCCAAATTTTCTGAATTTGATAATTGGCAAAATCAAAATAATTCAAGAATGAAGGTATATCTATCAGACATTCTCGAGTAATAAATGAATATAAAATTTCCTACCCTGTTCAAAGGTTCTGAACAATCTGTTTGGGAGAAAATTCTTTGTTGATGGATGACCTCTTTGTAAGAAGGTCATTTTTAATCTATCCAAATTAAAACTGTCAACCAGGAAAAGTAAAAGCTCACAACGCGCACTAAACTTTCAAATACCACCGGGAGTGCCTATGTTATGCGGAGGTTGAACCCTGGGTTAACTGCTGTCAATGTTGCAGAATCTGGAACTAAAAATATGTCCTATTCCTTCAACTCCCCTTCTTCCACGTCCACTTTCACTTCCGCTTTGATTGCCACCCCTGATTGGCGGAATGCATATGTTACATGGCAGTGGGCGTGGCAGATGCATGTCTACACGATTGCCACCATTTTCTATATACTTGCTCTTTTCTGTCTCCTCTCCTTATTCCGAGGCAGGAAACGACTCCGTAAAAAGAAGCCGTTTGGTCTCATCCTTGGATTTATCTTCATCACCGGTGCCTTTCGTGGGACGTACTTTGTGCTTGACCCATACGGATCAAAGCGCCTCCTACCTATCGTTGCTCGCCAGTTGCTTTTCGATACCATCTATCCGTGCCTGACCACATGTTACAGTGTCGTCCAGATGATGATCTTGAAGATTACCAAGGTGGACGTCGGCCCGACAAAGATCGCAAACAAGCGATTCTTAATCGGAGTGTCTGGTCTGTATTTCGCCTCGTTGACCGCTGTTGAGATCACCGTCGGCATCCGACCTGATCTTCGATTGCTTCTTCTTGTCCCCCATGGTTTCTTCATCTTCTGGTCAATGTATCTTTGTGTGACTTTTATATACAACGGCTTTAAACTAATGCACTATGTGGCGGAAATCAAAAAGGCTCGCAAAGAACTCAGTAGCTACAGTCTAGCTAAAAGGTCATGCAGCAATGAAAACTTCATGACCCGTTCTGTGACGATCCAGAGACTAAACAAACCTCAAATACGAATAACCGATGAGGATAACCAAACATACAGTATCGTTAGTGACGATGAATCCACCATTTCAGACTTGAATGAGATGTCTGTGTTCCAGCCGAACACTCCTATTTGTGACTATAAAGCCGGTAAAGTTGGTCATGTGCTCGATCAGACAATGTTGATTAGATCGCAGTCGACAGACGTTCATTTCCTAATGGACGACTCCTACGGTACCGAAACGACTGCAGCAGAAACGACAGCCCAGGAGATGTGCGAATTACGGCATTGCAACCCTGTTGATCTTGAACAGGTCGTCACGAGTGATGCCGCCTCCATGTCGGGAAGTGTTAGTTGCGGTGGTTTCGGCAGCAGAGAAAGGGATGACGAAAGATGCGGGATGGTTAATATCCTCTGTCCCCAGCTTCTTCAACAACAGCATCGGCTGCAACAACAGCAGTCCCAAAACCAGCAATACCACCAGCTTCATCAACTCAATCACCTACACCATCAAAAGCCAAACCTTTATAGAAAACCTTCGAACCATTCAAACCATCGCAATCACGACAGAAACCACTCGCACCAGCAGCGAAGACTTAACAATCATCTCAGTTCGGAGGACTCCCTAGACGATGAAACTGAATTCAGGGGTTGCGCAAACACTTTCCGAGCTGGCTGGTGTAACTTTTCGGCACTTCTCCATCGTACGCCCTCGACGGACATCGCCGAAGGGGACGAGTCATTTTTAGTGGATAATGGCTACATGGCCGACACAGAAGTGCCGTACTCTAACGGTGAAAGCAAAAAGCATAAACACAACCGCCGAAAGTGCTCAGCTGATCTGTCAGAGCCCCGGGACGCCGATAGCGTGGAAACCCCATTACCCCTTGGAACAACGTGGCGCCCACAACTCTTGGCATCCAGCCCATCAACACTCAGTCTCCACCGCATTCGACAAAGCAGGATGCTTCATCGAGTGATGCATTTGACTTATTTTACTACCTTCTTACTCATAGTTGCCTGCCTTTTTCAACTTTACGCTTTGTTTGGAATTTACGGGCTGTTTTCAAGAATTTCAAACCCTGATCCTTGGCCATGGCTTATCTTCCAGACGTTCTACAGGTAAGAAATTTCAGAATTTGCTTGTCAATGTTCAAATTATGTATTATGGTTATCAGTACATCATGTAATTTTATGATATATATATATTTGTACGTGTGTTAGTGTGTATGTTTGTGAGTATTTGTGCATATACGTGTATATATGTGCATATATGTATATACATGCGCTTATCTATATGCGTATATATATATGTGTGTGTATATATGTGTGTATATATATATATGCGTATATGTAAGTGTGTGTATATATGTATATATGCGTATATGTGAGTGTGTGTATATGCATATATATATGTGTGTGTATATGCATATATATATATGTGTGTGTGTATGTATATGCATATATATGTTTATATATACATATATATGTATTTCTATGTACAGGTAAACATAAGTGCATGCATATATATGTATATTTATAAACGTGTGTACATATGTATATACATATTTATATGTATACATATATATATGCATGTTTGTGCGTGTGTGTGTGTGTGTATATATATATATATATATATATATATATATATATATATATATATATATTATATGCATGCAGATATGAATGCATGTGTTTGCATAAAACAACTGTTTCTATCATTTCAACCCTTCAAACATTGGTGCTGAGCAATCATATTTGGTACGCATACTTAGAGGACCTTGGTTGGTTTTTAGAGGCTTTGGAGGAGGGAATTTTTTACAATATAACCATAATGTGAAACTGGATCCTTACTCTCTATTCACTGGCGCTGCCTAAACAAATTATAGGTGCATAATCAATCGAAGATTTTAAGGTAAAACCTTTTTCTGGAAAATGTCTTCAAATGATTATTCAGGCGTTGGTTATGTAGCTATTATCGTTAACTGAACAATCCTCTTCCATGCAATGTATGTATGTATATGTATATATATATATATATATATATATAATTTGAAACCTTCTTTTCGTCTCAAGCAACTTGCCATGAATCAGGCAGCACACTCAATGGGAGTAGGGGAATGCTTAAAGTAAAAAGTTTGAATTACAAAAAATCAAGGGTTCAGGAGTGGGAGCTCTATTTATAATGTAATTATAATGCTAAACTGATCCCTTACTTTCCGTTCAGTACACAAACTGCACGCTCATGTAGGTTTCAACTAGTTACGTATATATGAAGTCCAGAACTTTATCGTTCGTCGATTCGAAACTTCTTTCTACTCTTTTTCGACGGTCACGTCCGAGGATACTAATTAAGATGTAATTTTTCAATTCTGTAAATCACTCTCAAATTCGAAACACCGAAAAAATCCCAATCAGCCATACTATACTTGAATCATTTCCATGTTTTAAGTCTAAATATTGTCAATGCTGAACTCACAAATACGAAAGATGGCCGTAAACTTTTGCAAAATCCTGATAAATTGAATATAATGTTATTATGGAAGCCGATAAAGACTGTAAAAACAATTACTTATGAGAATGGAAACAGAGAACCTGAAATTAAAATGAAAGAGAAAAAACAAAAGAGGTCGATTGAATAAGAAGAGAAACACTCAATAAATTTCTTTTTTTATCCATTCTTATTAGATGATATACTAATAAAATCATAATTATTAAGAGAAACTAGCCCAAGTAAAAATTCTGATAAAAAGCAACTGGAACATTAAGATAAAAAAAGAGTCATAAAATTAATCATAATGATCAATAAATTTCTTTTTCAATTAATAATAGAAGCCATCAATGGATAGTGTTATCAATCTAAAAATAATCTCTGGACTTGGCGAACTGACTGGCATATGAAGATGGGGAAGGAAAAGGTCTTTTCGTTCCTAACATTGTCTACAATGATATAAGTAGCTAAAAAAAACGATTGTATGACAATCGAACTAAATATTAAAAAGAAGAAAAAAATAAATAAGGGAAAAAAAGTCCAGCATTCGATTGATTTACAGACAAATATATCATTATATCCACTGATGCTAAAAATATTACTACGGTAGACTGAACAAAGTCCTGATGGTCTCAATTAAAGTAATGAGTATTATACTAAGTACCCTGTACGTACTGAAGGAATAAATGAAGAAATTGCTTCCATTCTCCAGTAATGATAGAAAATAAATTTTATCGAAAGAAATGATAACAGGTCTTGTTAGTCACTCAATAGGAACCATCAAGTGACCAATGTCTTTTGGCAGCATGTTGTATTCGGGGTGATCAATTAGATGAAGAAAGGCGTTATCTAAAATTGAAAATTGAACCCCCCACTAAAAAAACTGGGGAGGAATGGGGCCAAAAAAAGATTACACTCGACATACTAAGGAGTAAACGCTTATATTTTCAGTCCTTCAGCTCCATTCGCTTGTGTGCGCAACCTATACCTAGATAACAAGCCAGCCAACAATACACATAAAAAACTTAACAAATGTTGATGACGACTATGCTGATGTTGACAGTTTCGGTTGAAGGTTTCGAATATTAATGCTTTTTACTGATAATGATTATAAGAATTGATCCAATCCTGAAAGGGAGACATACTTTTTCATCATCATCATCATCATCATCATCATCATCATCATCAGTTTGTTGTTGGACAGACCTTCGTGGCGCCAATATCTCCTGGATCTGTCCTAATCGTCTTGCCATCTAATTTTCTACAGTTTTGTATATAACATCTGGTGATCTACTTTGTGATGTTTTGCGATTGTCTGAAGTTCTTGCAATTTGGCCTGTCCATTGCCATTTGCGAGTTCTAATGGAATAATGTTCCATAAAATAAACTCGAAAGAGAGATACAGAAATCGTGTCCATTATACTCGTAAAAAAGGGATTAGTAAAGAGCGCCATGAATTCTAAAAGGATAAGACTGTTACAGCCAGCCTGTAAGATCTAACTGGACCACACCAGTCAGTCGAGTCAGTTCTCTCTCGGACAAGTAAGTTTCTCGGTTTTTTTCTGTTTTTTTTTTGTTACTGCATTTCGAGTAAAAAACAAACGAATTAAATCTTTTGACACATATCTTGAATTTTCTTCTTTTTTTTTTTTTGATATTTAACTGAATTGTTATTTGGATGGGCTGAGTGGAAACAAACACCCTAATAGATTTCTGGTCTCACCGTAGGAATTTTAAAGACGACAATGTTAATTTATCCCTCCTACGTAACCTTGTTCTTGGCAAAGTTTGGTAACCTAACATCTATGTACAGGAACAAGAAAAGTAAAACCATGCGATCAAAGTCAGCATCATTCATTACATCTAATACGAGTATTTTTTAAGCGTAAGTTGATCTTCTTTCCATAAATATTTCGGTCAAGACGGATTATTTAGGGTGAGTAAACTTTCCTTCCTCTTCAAACTCTGGTCGAGTAACTTGTTTGATATCCCACAGGCTGGTCACAACTGCAAATACCAAGCACAGTATAAGTTCCCGATCTGATGAGTGATTGCAGGTATCGGGATAATTGCTGTAGTTTTGTTAAATTGTAACGTCATTGGTCACTTACATGACTTAGATGACTCTGCATTGAATAATGGTGTCTTAATCTATGGTTTCTGCATCTCACAAATGAGGTTCTTTTTTTTGTTTTTTTGTTTCATTTTTTTTTAGTTGTTTTTCTGTTTTGTTTTTCAATTTTTTTCATACTACAACTCATGATAAATCCAAAAATATAGCATCCCGGGATTTTAATCATATTGATATCATAATTGTAACTTACTAATCCAAGCAAAGTGGTTTCATGCAAAAATTTAAATCATTTTCTACTACAGCTGTTGTTGATCTCAAGGTAACTTGTTTGCATGCAAAAATGTAAATCGTCAACTACGATAGTTGCTGTTGATATGAAGCTAATAAAAACTGTATGGTTTTCAATCGTAGTCTGACATCGTTGATAGAATACATTTTTTCAGGTCCCATCTGTCACGTAGTCGATCATAAACCCAAGTTATTGTTCGGAATTATGGCCAAAAAAAGCAGAGGGATGTTGCTTTACAGACTGCCTCAAAATGATCCCCGAAGCCCATAATGAGCAAATAAAACAATCAGAATAGAAGGTGAATGCCCAAGTGACCTTAGATTTTTCTGACGACATTATCCTTTTTTTGCCGAGTACAGTCATGATCTTCAAAGAATGTGAGATGAACTGAATGAAGAAAGCAAAAAAATTGGTCTCCGTGAGACCTTCGGTAAAATAAATGCCAAGTACAAGAAACATGCTGAATACAAAAACACGAAAATAAAAAATTGAAAAACAGAGCTGAAGAAAATAGAACTCTTCATCTACCAAGGCCAACGAATCCTGATGAAATCCTTAAAAGAAAAGATCAAGCGAAACAGATTGGCAAGTCTTTGGCAGAGCAAGCTCAACCTTCAACAAGAAAATTCTATTAATCCTGAAAAAAGAATGATCTGCAACCAATGCATTATCCTGATAGTCATCTATGGAGCTCAAACATGGTACTTAACAAAAATACTGACCCTCAAACTGAGAGCCATGCAATTTGCACAAGGAGAATCATGCTCAACCTCAAATGGAGATATTTCAAAGACAGCACAGTATATTTGAGAAAAAACAGGAGTCATGGATATCATAAAAGACATTAGGAACTTCAATAGGCAATGGGCTGGTCATATTGTATGAATGTTGCACAACTGCAGGACATCACGAGTCACCGTGTTGATCTCCAGAGATCATATGTGAAACTTCAGCTGGCAAATGTAAGATGGCGTGACAAAATAGATAATTTCATATGAACTAACCCTGCGTCGCCCATGATAAAGAGGCCTGACGAATCCTACTGAAGGTTTATGACCAAAAAAGGTCGTTAAGATGTTGATGATAATAGCATTCTGAATTATGATGATGTTAGAGATTAGATTCGCAACATAGATCACTAGAGAGTACATGCGTAACTCAGGCTGGCAAAATACAAGATAAAGAGAGGAACTAAATAAGTTCAGAAGATATTGGCTTCACGGTGCCCATGATACAGAGGTATGGTTGTACCTGGGGAGGGTCTATTTCCAACGATAGACGATAAAAGACTGATGATATATATATATATATATATATATATATATATATATATATATATATATATATATGAAGTGTATGCAAATTTTGACACTATGCATAAACAACGAATGAAATGCAATTTTCCGTCCCCAGAAATATCTGTATTTTCACATTCTATATTCTCTATTGATCTTAGCTTAATTGAGGGCAAGTTTTTCCAACGTCCTTTTCACAATTCTCGTCATCTCAAAAACTGTTCTACTTGGCACCGTTTCAACTTTTCTCTTGATTTTTTCAACCTTTTTCCAAGGGTGTTTAGGACATTTCAGTGCTCCATTTATTATTTACACAATTATCACCTTCGTAAACAATAAGATTCGCTGATCTCTGACAAGGTCGTTAATCTATTTTTCTGTCTCATTCAGTTCCATCTTATGATCTACCAGGTATATTGACTACATACCTGTTCACAACAACAGAGTCTTACCTTTTAGACCGGATAGGATGATCGTCTGAATTCTAAAACCCTTCATGTATATTTCCTTCCTTTATTTTCTCCTTTTTTGCATTCATATTTATTTATATAATTCCCAGTGAATAACTTCACCGTATATTTTTGTGAATCTTTTGTCTCCTCTACAGCATTTTTGATTCATTTTCCTCATTATTTACGCAGGTTTCAGTAGTACTGCTTTCTATAATGTTTCATTCCTTCCCTGGGCCTCAACATCATTAATGCATTTGCAAGGTGTCTTTTGAGCCCTTCCGAGTGAATCATTAATTATGAATACGATATTGTCTCTCATATTCTATAGATTCTGAAGTTTTCTGATAAAATTCTGATATTCTTCTATTCCATCATTCTCCCCCAACGTTACACTGTAATCAATTCAACTAGCTATATTCACTAACTGGTATGTCTTCCCTATTCGGCTTGGATTAGTTTAAAAAATCATCTTGCTTGTCTTTTTCACAAAGACATCCATCTTTTAGCACTATGCTCGTAGAATTTTTAATGGCATCTAATGGAGTTACTTGCAAAATTCTTGGCGAATAACACTCGGCACTCAATCAATAGATTTTTTTTCTTTTTGAACCAGCTTATTTCATTCATTTCTATGAGTATCTTTCCTTTCTACCATCCAATAATATTTCCAATTTTACTTTATTTTGTTCATTTTACCTTAACATAATTGATCCAATATTTGTGCTCTAGGCTTCTACAGTTTAAATTTTCCAAACTCGGAAATCCAAAATTCAGTAACTTTCAAAAGCCGGCGATTTCCGATATTTTGATTCTTGGCAAAACACTCGATACCTGACGGCTGCCCATGTTTGTGCTGTCTTAGTTCACAGAGCTGCCACTGTGATTTGACGGCGCTCGTGACGTTCTGTTTTGAAGTCCTGCATGTGTTGCGTGCCGCGCTTTTAAAATGATTAGTGAATAAAGGTAATGTTAGAAACTATCAAGATTTCTTTAGTTTTCAGGTTGGTCTGTCTGGCCAGCAGGCTATGTAGGTATCAAGCGCACAGGACGGACCAATGGAGTTAGGGAGTGAATGATTTTAACATTTACCCTTTATCAAACCTAGCAAAAGCTTTTTTTTAATCCCCCTGTTATGGGGGTTCAATCTACAATCCAGGCTCATGCTAAATTGGTACCTTAGTTTGTGTCCAGTAGTATTCGAACTTATTTCCTGAAAATTATAACTTTCCTTCACAGTAATCACTGCCCAACAGAAGAACAAAGGAGCTCATTCATTGATCACCCTTTTTTTAATTGATCATTCCCTAAAAAATATGATGCCGAAAGACGTTGATCACGTGATGGTTTCTATTGAGTGACTAACCAGACCTTTTTTCCCATACTTTCCAGAAGTCAGCAAACTCGGTTCAGTGCTGATCCCTCTTCCAATATCCTCATTTTGTTGTTTTGTTTTGTTTTTTCCAAATAATACGCACATACATTTGCAGTGTCATACTTCTAAACAGGAATGTTTTGGTCAGTATCTAACTGAGATTGAAAAATCTCGGTGGGTGTGAGCGTACGTATATGCACTGTGAAAAACTTGGCAACTAGCCATTGCACGAAGTTGCCATTCACCTAGTATATTACTCGGCGCACAAGACATTTCAGTGTCAAGTTTGAAGTTGTTTTGATCCGCAGTTCTCAAGAAACCTAGCAAAAATAAATAGATGAACTACAGATTATAGATCTTACGTCTAGAATTGTAGATATGGATTTAGATATGAAATGGGTTGAATGGCAATAGATCAAAAGTTGGGTGTAAAATGTCTAAATTGGCAACACTAAAATGAGACAGCAAAGTAATTCCAAGGCATAGTTTTGTACGATGGACGGAAAATATTTTACATGACATGACAGGCTGCTCCCTTCACCATAAAGTCTGGACCCTCCGAAAAATGCACTTTTTGGACGGGCACTACCCTAGTGTGCATAAATGTGTGTTTATTGAGAGCTAGAAAGAAAAGCAGACGGATGGACAGACTGAGAGGGAGGAAGTGAAAGAGAGGAGGATTTTTAGAAAAATGTTGGAAAGAGAGGGAGAAAAATATGCTGACATCGATATGAATAGATCGATTGACTTGTTGATTAATGCCATATGTTCCTAATATAGGCACAATGAAAATATAGAATAACTTTGTATTGTGTTGGGATTTTGATCTGAAATTTTAAGTCTTACTAAAAAATGTGATAAAGCTTCTCCGTAAAATTTGAATTCTTATTCTTCAGGTTGTGTAACAACACGGACGATTTGAAGAAGCTCAGTTCCTGCTGGGAAGGAACCAGAGGTAGTTACTGAGTAGACACCAACCTATGCTAGCTGATTCGATTTACGTACTTCACGTACAAATCGTTCGTGTGGTCACATAACTGAAGCGTAAGGACTCGAATTTTGTGGAAATGTTTTAGCACTTGTGGAGTTTCTAATAGAGTTCCATTTCAGTCGATTACAGTCTAAAATCTCAATACAAGAGACATTTATTCTAAGTTTTCATTGTGCTTATTTTTCTCAGAACACCGAGTATATAACAGAAGAAAACTTCGCAAGTAATGTTTGACATTGATCAAAATAAACTGAACTAATCTGTGCAATTCCCTATGATGCACTCGATAACGGCATTATTCTGTTTCTGAAACAAAACTGCAGCTACTCACAATTTGCCACATTAGAAACCGTCAACCTTAGCTATCAACATAGGTTTCTTCTATTTCCAAGTGATTCTGGCTGGCTGGTTATCTATCTATACGTGCACACCTTACGCGTAAAAGCAGCACCAATGGGGCAAGAAGGCGATGAATTTGAACACTTATTCCCCATTATGTTTTCAAAAATCCCAAATATGTTTTTAGAAGAGGATCCAATTTACAATGTAAATTTATGCTAAAAACAAAAAGGTTTTCTAAATACGTTTGGAAATTTTAAAAAGAAACGAGTAAAATTGATTTTTGAAACAGAAACAGAAAATACACCGAGTGAACAAAAGTATCCGATACATTTTTAAAAAAAGTCAATTTCAAAATACTTATACACCTTCATAATTGACTGGATTAGGACGTAAAATTTGCGATTTTCGTACTATTTTCCAATGTTCAATCTATTTTCAATATGTTTTTTTTTTTTTTTTTCGATTCGGTCCAGATTCAGTCAATTTTGAAACTGTATGTGTTGAAATGAACTTTCTGAAATGTATCGGATACTTCTGGCACTCACTGAACTCATGTCAGAACGAGTCAAAATCATTTGAGCTATTCAGCCATTTCTAAAGATTTTCACTCGATTTTTTTTTTTTTTACTTCTGTTAACGACATTCGTTTTTCAGGAGAATAAAAGAAAACTATTATCGGAGACATTTTATGTGATAGCGTATTTCCGTTTTCTTCTTTCTCCTTGTCAATCTGTGCCTTTCACTCTCTTGTTCCCATCCACTGAGATGTTCAGTTGTCGGCTAAACAATGGAACGTTTAGGAATTGCCTTAATCGATCGGAATTTGAATTTCTAAGAAAAAAAATGGTTGAATAAAGATTTAACTTAGAAGGCAAAACGAAATAGGAATGGCGTATTCGAAGCAATTTCAATTTTAGGTTCAGATTGGATTGGATGGGATTGGATTTGAGAGAAATTAGCTGAACAGATATCAACAAGAGAAGTATATTGAGTGAATAGATAGATATGAAGATAGGTGGATATGACAGTGGATAGATATAGAGACTTGAACATAGATCGATTGAAAGAGAGATATGAGCGCTCAACCCGCCAATAAACCCGACCACATTTTTATAGAAAGAAATTTCTTCTAAATCACAAATATCGGGATTTTATTATTTCTAATGTTATTATTACAAGATATTCTGGTGACCAAACTCTACAGCATTGAAACTGGTGCCAAAAACATGAATATGTTGTCGTCCAAAAATGAGTACACCTCTAAGGAATTATATTAATTCATTCTGTATATTAAAGTAATCTTTTTTATTCATTATTGGTCATTTCCTCTCTATGGGTTTCAAATAATGGGGGTTTTGAATAAACTTTGATATGAATGTGATCGGGATGTACTCACTCATGTGCGTCACTTTAGATAGATAGAGAGATAGATAGATATTATCCTAATTGTTCATGTACTTCGAAAGTTTGTTTATGCTTCTATATCATGCTACACATAATCTTGCTGATATCATATAAGTATCAGGATCTAATGAAGAATCCTTACCTCAAAATTGTATCAAGTCAAAAGCCTATGTTTTCAGGTTACACTGTTACCAAAATTTTATCTGATTCAATCAAAGCAAAAAATTGTTGCACCATTCCTTCACAATACTTTAATATGCACTTAAAGGGTTCCCTGTTTTGATTAAAATAAAAAAAGATTTTGATCACGGTCTAATTTTGAAAATGTTAACTTTTGACTTGAATCAGTTTTGATGTCTGGATAATACTTTTGATTCTAATACTGGGACTGACAATTTAGGAAAGTATTCCGTACTCTCTTAGAATCAGTTGTTCACGCAAAGAAAAATTTCAGATTTCTCTGAATTCCGATCCTTTGATTATTGAGCGTTATTAAAATGCTCAACAATCAGGTTTTATGCACATACCTCGGAAATAAATAATTGAATAATATCGTTGCTATCCATGAACAGCACATTTGAACCATTAAGCTATTCAAAAGCGTGGATGCTTATTGATTTTGAGTGCAAAACGCTTAGCAATCCAATTTTTGCCAGTTACGCTTCAACCAAATTGAAAAGTGATCCTCTGATTATTGATTTTCACCCAAACCCACGACGCTTAGGTTCTATGAGGGTCCTCCAGAGATAAATGATTCAATAAATAATCCAGTAAGAATGTGTAAACCGTGTATTTAACCGTGTTACTATCGCACAGCGTGGATGCGTTTTTATTTTGAGTGCAAAATGCTTGACAATCGAATTTAGCAAGTTAAGCTCCAATCAAATTAAGAGGTGACCCTTTGATTATTGATCTTCAACAAAACGCACAACAATTTAACAATGAAGTTATCCCATAAGTTGGATGCATATCGATTTTGGATGCAAAACGCTTACGAGACAATTTTTTTCAGAATTTACGCTTCAACCTAATTAACAGGTGATCCTCTGATTAATGAGCTTTGCCAAAACACAACGATCAGGTTTTATAAACATACCTCAGAGATAAAGAGACGAACAAGTTTGACTGCAATACGATCAGACTCATTAAAATCTAAAATATAAACAAAACAGGATTAATTTTCCATACAATACTATTCTACAACTACATGTTTCATTTAAAACCCTTAATTAGTAGTTATTGTAAATAGGATCTGCAAACTTTAGCAAAATAAGTCGAGCTGAGTTGGGCTTTGGAGGTAGGAATAAATGCGTCATCGGTTTTTGTGTGAGTCACTATGTCACTGTAATTCGTGCAAAACTTCACTGGTTTTGATCCGGGCATTGCCATCTGCCTTTGTAGCAACATGTGAAAATTAAACTCGAAACTCAATAGCAGTTGTTTGATAGCATGTAATCTCGTTGCTATCCATGAACCAAACGATTTAACTATGAAACTATTTCTCAGCGCAGATGCTAATTGATTTTGGGTGCAAAGAAGTTACGCTTCAACCAAATTAAAAGTTGATCCTCTGTTCATTGGTTTTCACCAAAAATACCCATTGGTCAGGTTTTATAAACATACCGCAAAGATGGATAATTAAATAATTAGTATTCATGAACCACACGTTTCAACCATGAGGCTATCCCTCCGGGTGGATGTTTATTGATCGTGAATGCAAAACACTTGAAAATCCATTTCCTAGAATTCATGTTTCAACCAAATTACCAGGTGATTCCCTGATTATTGAGCATTACCAAAACACACAATGAGCAGATTTCAAAACATTCCTCAGAGACAAAAAAATTAAACTGTCAAACTCGCAGGTATTCATCAACTGCACGTTATAACCATGAAGATATCCTGCAGGGTGGGTGGATATTGCTTTTGATTGCAGAATGGTTAACAGTCAAATTTTTCGAATCTATGCTTTCAACCTAATCAACAAGTGATCCTCTGATTATTGAGCTTGACTAAAACTCGAAAAGATCAGGTTTTGTATTCTCATCTCAGACATAAATGTTTAAATAACAAGCTAAACCTTCTCCATACAATATTATTCAAAAACTCCATGTCTGATTTCTACTTCTTTATTAGTAGTTCCTTTAAACAGGATTTGCAAAATATGTCGACCTGAGTTGGGTTTTTGAAGAGGGAATGAATTTGTCATCAGCTTTTGCGTGCATCACTGTGTCACGAGTAATTCACTTGTTTTTGGTCCGGACATTGTCATCCGTCATTATTGTTACACATGAAAATGAAGTAAAAACGCAACGGCAGGCGTTTGACAATAATTAATCTCGTAGCTCTTCAATAACCTTACAATTGAACTTTGAAGCTATTTTGCAGCGTTGATGCGTATTGATCTTGTGAGGAAAACGCTTAAAAATTCAATTTTTGCAATTTACGCGTCAGACACATTAGGAGGTGAAATTGGTTGGCAAAGAGACTTTTTACTTACGCTTTTGAAAGCTGATCAGTCTTGGAAAGACCCTAATTCCCAAACTCCTTTTCATGAAACTGAGCCAATTTACCTTATCGCTTAATCTATCACCATTTTTTAGGAACTTTCTGTAATTTGCATCACTTTTTAATAAACCACCAAGCAAAACTAACAAAAAGGTTTTGTGGCTGGCTTGCTAGGTTTTGGTACTGTAAGGTTCAACAACAAATGATAGAATATTGCTATGTTTTATTCAAAAGCAAATTATCTTTTTATAAAAATGTCGCAGGGTGTACTCATCTATGGACAACATTATAGATATATGAATACATACATACATAATCTCCGTGTTGTTGACTGTTCAGCTACTCCGAACTTTTGTTTATACTTCTTGTATTTTACACTACACGTAATTTTGCTATTTTACGCATACATGCCGTACCAAATGAGCTAGAGGGCTGAAACTTTGAGCATTTACTCCTTATCATGTCTACAAAAAACTTTTTTTGTTGTTCTATCCCCCACCACAAATAGGGATTCAGGCAGGAGTTTAATTTGCAGTGTAACTTAATGCTAAATCAACCCCAAGTTGTATGACGACATTCATGCTTATTTTTTCATAATTCAGACTTCCTTTGTGATCATTGCCCAACAAAAGAGAGAGAAGTAACATTCATTGATCACCCCTCTTTCAATTGATCTCCCCTTAATCAGCATGCTGCCAAAAGACCGGGGACACATGACTGTTTCTATTGCGTGATTAACCAGACCTGCTGTTCCTTTCATTTTTTCCCTCATTTTTGTTTTACTTTTAATTTACCTTTCAAGTTGAGATTCTTTTTTTCAAAAACACTCTATTGCGTGGCAGTCTGAGGTGACCCGATGGCTACTCTTCCTTTTTACTACTATTCACTCGCATAGGGAATGGCGCAACTCAGTCCATTATTTATTCCGCCCTAATCACACAGCAACTCCAGTTCATGTGTAGTCCAACTTTCTTGCATAAACATCTTGAGGACAAAGACACAAAACTCAAAATCGAAAACTCAGACTTTAAAAAAAGTAGACCACTGCATCTATTTAGAACAACAAATCTCTAGGAAATCCTCAAAAGAAAAGGAAATCAAGCGAAAAATCGCACTTATGTCGGATTTTTTTTTTTTTTTTTTTGCAACCAATGGCCAATGGTAGAAAAGGAACTCATCTATCGCATCTCTTTTCAATTTTTTATTTGATCACCCCCAAAATGCTGCCAAATGATCACGTGACAAATTTTTTTGAATGAATAATCAGACCAGTTTTCTGTTTTGTTTTTTTTTTTTCTTTATTTTTTATTCTTTTGAAACTATTGAACTATTGATGTTTTCAGATCACGGTTGATTACTGCCAGTTCTTTTTCTATTTTTATCATTTAAGAGCCATTTCATTCACACGTATCATAAAATATACTCTTTTTTCACAAAGAGAGAGAGGGGTATATGTACTAATCAAATTAGCACGTGAATGTTATCGTTGGTTCTTTAATTTTTTCGAACTTATTGTATCATTCGATGCATTTTCCAATTACCCAGAGAGCTATGCTGAAGGGATTTCAATTCCTAGTAGGTCCAAGTCACCACAGATCAGGGGAAAGGAACTCGACCAAATCTCATTCAATCCCCCTTCCCCACCAAAACTATATTCCTAATTTTTGTAAAAAAAAAACAAAAAAAAACTATGCAACCAATTTTTGTAAAAAAATTTTTTAAAAATATATTCCAAATTGTTGTATAAAAAAGGATATTCCTATTTTTTGTAGAAAAATCTATATTCCCAATTTTTGTATAAAAAAAATTATATTCTTATCTTTTGTAAAAAAAAAAAAACTATGTCCCCATTTTTCGTATGAAAAAAAACTATATTCCAAATTTTTATACAAAACAAACAAGATTCTGAATTTTTGTATTAAAAAAACTATATCCCCCATTTTTGAAGAAAAAGAGCTATGTACCCAATTTTTGCATGAGAAAAAACCCAATTTTCAAATTTTTGTAAAAAAAACTATATCCCCAATTCTATCTCGTGTAGAAAAAAAAAAGAAACTATGTTTAAAAAAAAACTCTAATCATTTTCGACGTTAAATATCTGATCAAGGTTTGATAAGCCGTTAAATAACCAACAAATCATATTGTATTGTTGAATTGTAATGAGTCTGTAGGATGCCGTTAAATAACCAACAAATCATATTGTATTGTTGAATTGTAATGAGTCAGTAGGATGAAAGTTATGCATTCAGTTTGAGACTGGAGTTGACTTAGCTTCCCATCATAACAGGAACAATCCTCATCTGATAGCATTTCCAATATCAAAATATTAGAAACATAATCAGTGAAGAGTTACCTCCCGTCTGAGTTCCAATTTCTAATCAATAAAATCTAATCAGAAAATGTAGGGATGGTTATAAAAACAAGACGAAGGAGTACGTTTACATTTTCTTTTCTCTATCTCCATCGGTGACGGCAGTTTTCACGATACAAACGTACATACGAAGCCAGTCAGCTAAAACTACTTAAAAGCTTAAGAAACCATTGTTGACAGTTTTGGTTTGTAATACAGTGCGTTTTATTCTCTTTAATCATTAAAATCGATTATAGAATATTCTTGACTTACGTTATCTGATTTGGGATGCTAGGACCCTTCCAGTCCCCTAAAATCACCGTTTTACTTCTCTTATCCATTAACTGAATGATATAATTTATTAACAACAATTTATGTCTGCTAAAACACAGGTCCTTAGTAGTTCATGAACATACAACCATACAAAGGTTGCAGTTATCATCTTCAGTATATATAGAAATAGGAGTAAAAGTTGAACCTGCAGCAGCCAGGATTGTTATTAATAAAATTCTAATATTCCAAATTTATGCCCTTCATATTTATTATGACATTTGCTACTTTACAATTGTTCACAGGCGAAGAACAGGAGGCAGTGAAACATAGGTTGGTCTATCTGTAGGTTTACAGGTGCGTTAAAGAGAAAAGTTTATTAAATTTGCAAGAAAGACGAGAAGACAAAGGAGTTGACACTTAATTTAATAACAGTCAGCAATAAGAATGAGATGCTACCCATTATATATATATATATATATATATATATATATATATATATATATATATATATATATTATTTCATTTCCCGGTGGAGTGATTTCAAGAAATTTCTGATTGTCTCGAAAGACAAAAGAAACATTGGGTAATTTGATTGATGAATAAATTGATTTGAATTTCAAATTCTTCGCTCTTTTGGATAGCATATCAAATATGTTAGAGTGCTCTTCGATTGTATCAGTATACACCCGAAGGCGCTTACATATTCTAATTATGATGTATAGACACACATACACACACACACACACACATATATATATATATATATATGTGTGAGTGTGTGTGTGTGTGTGTGTGTGCGTATAATTGTTGAGACAATTTATTTGGAAATATATTTTGTTTGGCACAAGAAAAAGCGTTGTTTAGGCAAAATGATACATTCACCGTGTAGTAAAGGAAGATCACTTCAATTTCAGTATAATATAACGCATCTTTTAATCATAAATCAATTTTTTATAATGTATATGCCATTTCATCTTTTAAAAAATCTTCCTTTTTAGAGACTGTCAATGAAAACTGTTAAGGCCAAGTGATACATTAACCTGTGATGAGAGATCATTTCAAATAAGAGTTTTCTATTTGATATAACGCAATTTATAATCATTCTGTCGGATCATATACTTCCATTTCTCAGCACATATATATGAATGCTTATATATATATATATATATATATATATAGAGAGAGAGAGAGAGAGAGAGGGAGAGACAGAGAGAGAGAGAGAGTCAGACAGACAGAGACAGAGACAGAGAGAGGAGGAGATGAGAATTAGATGAGAATTTTCAAGTCTGTTATTTGACTATAGAACCCAATTGATTTGTGTTTGGCTTTGCACGGATCAATAACATTATAAGATAATAATTGAGCCAAACTATTAGTGAACGGAACATGAACTCATTTACAGCAAAGAACAAAAAGGGGTCAAGTTTCCTTCGACGTTTATTCCTGGCCTTTTGAAATCTCATTTTTCTGCCATTGTCCCACCCACACATCAATTCTTATATATATATATATATATATATATATATATATATATATATATATATATATATATATATATATATATATATATGTAAATCGATTCACCAATTCATGGAGGTTCTTGGGTTTTTTTTTCGTTTTCTTTATTTTTTCTACAAATGTTACTCTCTCTTCCAATGATGATGTCCAGTCCAAGTGTTGTTGATCGAAAGGGAAAACTTGTAATGCACATTGGTTTTTATAGATGAGAACACTCTGGAAATTATTGAAAAGCTTTTTTTGTATGTGTGTCTAAGTTTTATTCTATCTCATCCATTTCGCAAGCTTTTATCGTAACCAATACTAAATACATTAGTACTTTTCACAAAGTGTATTACAGCACACCTTCCCATACCGTTCTATCCACAGACCTGCAAAATGGCATCGGTATTCCATTAGACCCCTTCTGAGGCGTTTCTTTTTCGTTTCAAAATTTTTGATAAAAAAAAGCCTTTTCGGACATTTAAGGGGCCTTTTTGGTAGGTTTAATAATAACATTTAGATTCTGGATAATCAAGATATTTCTAGATGTTTTGACCCCATTTCACATATTTTCCAGTGGAAAACGTTAGCGATGTCAAAAATATCATTCATTCTAATCATATTTTTTCTCCAACTGATTTTTTGCATAACATCAAATACTGACGCTACGGTTGTCCAATTACTGATCGTGGTGTCGAGTGATATCTTCTTATGTATATGGGTATGCTGATAAGTTAAGTAAAGCGAGTTTATGATATTGTCAAACTTCAATGCAAGTCAGATATTGACTTCGTTTTTCTACAGCAGCAACAACAACAATATAATCCTCATCCAATTTATGGGAGTAACCACTTCACTGTTTATCCGTCTCGCTATGCAAAACCAAACCGATTTATAGAAGTAATCTTTCCTTACCCTAATTTGAAATAGTGTCAAAGTGATCTCTGAGAAGCTCTCTTGTCGATTGAGCCAAGATGACAAGTCTTACGTACCTATGAAAATCTATCCTATAAATACACACAGGTTCATTTCATTCTAATAAATAAATATACTTATTCAAATCGATAGCACAGGTTTACGGACGAATTTTTGACGGATGAGCTTGAATAAATACCTTCCCTCTATGACCCCATGACTACGATTGAAAACTATACACTTATTTAGCATGGGATCAGCAGCCACTGATTATTATTATTATTATTATTTGGAATCTCACACCAGTTGCCTGGTGGTAACCGCTGGAGTTTGAGTGACAGCAAGTCTCCTCAAGTCTCCAGCCCTCCTCTCCTAGTACTAGCAGGTCGCAGTAATTCTGCGATTTACAGTTATTATTATTATTATTATTATTATTATTATTATTATTATTATTATTATTTGGAATCTCACACCAGTTGCCTGATGGTTACCGCTGGAGGTTGAGTGACAGCAAGTCTCCTCAAGTCTCCAGCCCTCCTCTCCTAGTACTCATAGGTCGCAGTAATTCTGCAATTTACAGTTTCACACCGGTTGCCCAGTGGTTATCGCTGAAGGCTGAATGACAATAAGTCTCCTCAGGTCTTCAGCTAACGTCTCCTCTCTCTTTCGCATATCATGACAGAGCTACAATTCGTTGCAGTACTTTTGCAATCTCATACCAGTTGCCTTGTGGTTACTGCATGAGGTTGAGTGACAGCAAGTCTCATCAAGTCTCCAGCCCTTCTCTTCTCGTTCGCATAGACCACAGTAATACTGCAGTTTACTGTTTCACACCGGTTGCCCGGTGGTCATTGCTGAAGGCTGAGTGACAATAAGTCTCCTCAGGTCTTCGGCCAATATCTCTTCTCTCTTTCGCCCATCATGCAAGTGCTGTGGTTCACATTTCCGTTTTCATTCCCCTTCCTCTGTTAGGCAACTGCTAACAATTGGTGTTTCAGTCCTTATATTTCCAGCACTTTCCTCAGTATCCGTGCATTTCCTCGCAGTGCTGTGGTCTGTATAGTCTCAATCTTTCCTTTTATACCAATCTCCTCCATTCTCGCCTTCAGTGTCTTTGGGATAGTTCCCAGTGCGCCTACTATGACTGACACTACCCTGACTCTCATGTTCCACATCTTGTTCAATTCTCTCGCTAGATCTTGGTATTTTTCCACTTTTTCACTTTACCTTCCTCTTTACTCTGTGGTCTGCTGGTACAGCTACGTCTATTATTCGTCAGGTTTTCCTCTTCTTGTCTACGATTACCTAGTCCAGTTTTCTCGCTTGGATGAGGTGGTCAGTTTGGATGTCAAAATCCAACAGTAATTTGTGGTTTCCATTCTCCAGGGCTGCCCCTGGTTTGTGCTGGTACCACTTCTCCGTAAGGTTAAATATTATTATTATTATTATTATTATTATTATTATTATTATTATTATTATTATTATTATGAATCTCACACCAGTTGCCTGGTGGTAACCGCTGGAGTTTGAGTGACAGCAAGTCTCCTCAAGTCTCCAGCCCTCCTCTTCTCGTACTCATAGATCGCAGTAATTTTGCGATTTACAGTTTCACACCGGTTGCCCAGTGGTTATCGCTGAAGGCTGAGTGACAATAAGTCTCCCCAGGTCTTCAGCTAACGTCTCCTCTCTCTTTCGCATATCATGACAGAGCTACGATTCGTTGCAGTCCTTATATCTCTAGCACCTTCCTCAGTATCCGTCCAGTGCCCAGCAGTGCTGTGGTCTGTACGGTCTCTATCCTCCCCCTAATCCCGATCTCCTCCAGTCTCTCCCTCAGCGTTTTGGGGACAGTTCCTAGTGCTCCCACTATGACCGGTACTACCCTGGTTTTCATGTTCCACATTTTCTTTAACTCCCTTGCTAGGTCCTGGTATTTTTCCCTTTTCTCACCCTCCTTCTTTTTTACTCTATGGTCTGCAGGTACAGCAACGTCTACTATTTGGCAGGCCCTCCTTTTTTTGTCTACTATTACTAAGTCCAGCCTTCTTGCCTGGATGAGGTGGTCAGTTTGGATGTCGAAGTCCCACAGTAGTTTGTGGTTGTCATTCTCCAAAACTGCCTCTGGCTTGTGCTGATACCACTTTTCCCCATGGTTGAATCCCATTTGTTTACTTAGTTCCCAGTGTATCATCGTTGCTACTCTATCGTGTCTATGCTTATACTCCTTCTGGGCGAGTTGGCTACATTCACTAGTTATGTGGTTTACTGTCTCATCTCTTTCACCGCACATGCGGCATTTGCTGTTTGTCTGTGTTCTGTCGATTTTTGCTTTTATGTAGTTTGTCCTTATGCTTTTGTTTTGGGCTGCCATGATGAGCGATTCTGTTTCTCTCTTAAGGTTTCCCTTTCGTAACCACGTCCATGATTTCTCGTCTGCTATATCTTTTATCTGTCTTTTAAACTCGCCGTACAATTTTTTCCCTTCCCACTTTTCTTTTCTAGTTTGCTGTACTGTTCCATTGTTTTCTACTTTATTGTTTGTCGCACTATCCCTCGCGCTCTTTATGATTTCTTCACTATTTGTTTGCACATATCTATCTAGGACTACTTTAGCTCTCTGGACACAATCTTCTATGCTGATGAGCCCCCTACCACCTTCTTTTCTCTTAACGTATAGCCTATCTGTATCATCCCTAGGATGTAATGCTTTATGCATCGTCATAAGTTTCCTTGTTCGCCTATCCATTGATTGGAGCTCTTCCTTTGTCCATCCTAGGAATGGTCCTGTATACCTAACTACTGACACAGCCCAGGTGTTCATTCCTTTTATTAGATTTCTGCTATTTAATTTGGTTTCTAATATTTTCCTTATCCTTCTGAGGTATTCTCTCTTAATTTTCTCCTTCATCTCTTCCCGTTTTATCGTGTCACATTCAAGGACACCTAGGTACTTGTATCGGTCTTGTGCAGTCAATGCCCTAATCTTGTTGTTATTATCATTATTATCATCATCATCATTTACAATACAAACGTTGCAGTAATCATCTTGACTCGGAATCGAAGCTGGGATTGAGTTTGACCATGCAGCAGTCAGGTTTGTCCACGTTAAAAAAGTCTTGTTTACTAAGACTTTTAATTAATGCATTCTATTTAATCGAACTAAAACCTTCATTAAAACTTCTGTTACCTTTTAATTGTTTTCTTTGGTAAGATATTTGGTGCAATCTCTTCCTGAATTAAGTATAACCGAATATTTTCGATGACAGGGTTAATTTGAAGGTCTAAGCCCAGCCTGATAGATTCGAAAATTGGTTTGGAATTTCCCAAACGGTCAAAAACACCCTTCCATTTATTCTCTCTCACTCTCCCTCTCTCTCTTTCTTCCCCCCTCTCTCTCTTATCTCCTTTGTACAGTCATGGGTTTCTAGATTAAATCTAAATCAATACATTTTTCCAGGGGATAAATACAATGTCTATATGCTCTGATATTTATCCACAGTATGTCCATGTCAATGCAACGCTGGTTGGCTCAATCAAATAAGAAATGCTGAATAATCTATTCCCGAATGCAACCGTCCTAGACGATTTAATCTGATTCATATGCAATACAATGACGATTATATAAAAATGAGTAGAAAATTAAATATAAAAAAATAGTCTGGTCAGACATTGGATAGAAACTGTCATGTGACCATCGTCCTGTGACCACCAGCTGTGTTGGGGGGGATCAATTTCAAAAAATTGGAAAGTGGGGGAGGATGGTCAATGAAATAAGTTCCTTCTCTTCCCTTTTGTTAGATCACAAAAAAAAGTCTGAGTTTCCAAAACACAAACCTAAACGAAGCCGGACACAAATCAGGATTAACTTGAATTGTAAATTGAATACCCACTAAAAACTCCAGGATGGGGGGGGGGGCAAAAACAAAGAGTATTAAATGCCCCTTGTTGTGGTGTGTATGCATTTCATACACATAGTCAGCAGGCCAGCCAGCCAGTCAGGCAAAATCACTTATAAACTGCAGAAACTTATGTTGGCCTTTGTTGGCAGTTTTGGTTGACGGTTAATAGTATCTTCGCCTATAGCTCTAAAACTGTCAACTTAGGTTTCTTCAGTTTTCAAGTCAGTCTTTCTGGCAATGTATGAATGAATGTATCACGCGTACACACCACACCAATTGAGTTAGAGGGCTAAGAATCTAAACATCCACACCTTATGTCTACAAAAAAAAAACGCTTCTTTTTTTCCAAATTCCCCTCAAACAGATTTTTAGTGCAGAGGGAGCAATTTGCAATGCATATTTACACAAAATTGATCAAGTATTTATGCGTGTTTCTTTTGGGTTTTACAAAGAATTCAGACTTTTAAGAGATCACTGCACAACAAAATGTGATCAAAGTAACTTATTCATTGATCATGCAGTTTCTCATCCTTTGAATTACCCCCAACACCGCAGGTTGCCAAAAATCGTTGGCGACATTGCAGTTCACTTTTTAGTGACTAACCAGACTTGTGTGTATTGATATTTAGACAGATTTGATATTAAGATTGAATGTAGAAATATGCATCTATCGACATTCATGAATATCATCATATACGAGCAGTCATCTACAAAACATATGTAAAAGAAATGTATACATAAATTACATATATAAAAAAATAATCATATGGTAAAGATATAGGCATATATATATATATATCAATACCCATTGCGTTTTCACTTGCTCAAACACACACACACACACACACACACACACACACATATATATATATATATATATATATATATATATATATATATATATATATATATATATATATATATGATAATATAGTGACAAAGGAAAAACGATGTTTACAACAATTCTGTGAATAATGTAATTATCGATCAAAGAAACTACTTAAAATGAATTATATATATATATATATATATATATATATATATATATATATATATATATATATATATATATATCAAAGAAGTGTGGAAATTTGGTCTATGACAATGTTTCAACATCTGTTCCGCTATGTTAGCTTATCAAATTTCGACAGTGTAGTGAGATTTACATTTCCTTTATGTACAGGGGGAAATTATTTTCATTTTTAGATTTCAAATTGAAACTGTTAATGGTAATGTTTACTTTTCCCCCATTCAGCATTCTGGCAGATAAAGCAACACCATTTGAATAAACGAATTACCATAAGATATATATGATTTGTTGTATATATTTTCAACCTGCCAATATATATGTATATACGTATGTATATGAATATATATATAAATGTGTGTATACATATATACATATGTGTGTGTATATATATATATATATGGTTGTGTGTGTATGTATATATATGGTTGCGTGTGTATGTATATATATATATATATATATATATATATATATATATATGTGTGTGTGTGTATATGTATATGTATGTATGTGTGTGTATGTATGTATATATGTGTGTATGTATATACATATATGTGTGTGTATGTATATATGTGTGTACGTATATACATGTATGTGTGTGTATGTATATATGCATGTATGTATGTACATATATGTGTGTGTATGTATTTGTGTGTATGTATATATATATATGTGTATGTATATATATATGTGTGTGTATGTATATATATATGTGTGTATGTATATATAAATATATGTGTGTATGTATATATGTATGTATGTATGTATATATGTGTGTGTGCATATATGTGTGTGTGCATATACATGTATATGTGTGTATACTTGTGTGTGTGTGTATATATATATATATGTATATATATATATATATATATATATATATATATATCTCAATCATGTGTAAATAAATTAATGTAATAAGTAGATCATTGTTTAAAAAAGTGTTCAATACGATTGGCAAAGCAGCTATAAAATGATTTAAGATTTGTTTCAACGCTTCATTACAGATTGTTCATTCCGTTCCACTAATAAAAGATTTCCAAATTTCTTTTTCATTTGAAAATCTCATTTAAGTGAAATACAGTTTACAATCTGTAATGAACCATCGAAAAAATTATGTTTCACTTGAAAAACATTTTAAATTCCATTTGAAAATCTTCTTCAAATGAAACACAACGTATGATCTGTAATGAACGAGTGAAAAAGATCTTCACTCATTACACGCATACACACACACTCACATATATATATATATATATATATATATATATATATATATATATATGTGTGTGTGTGTGTATGTATATTGTGAAAGAGCAGGAGAGAGAAAGAAATGTGCTATACATAGTTAATTACGATAATTTCAGAAAATTAATATCAATAAATGGCTGTTTAAAGTTATTTTCAATCATTGTATCATGAAATTCCAATCATTTCTTCATTAAATTCTACCAAGGAAATAACGTCAGCGTATTCAGCCGAATGACAGACCTGTTGATTAGTATTTAATGAAGCAGAAGAAAATGATGTACAGGTTTACAGCAAGTATGATACATTCTATTATCTAGTTTCTAATCCTATTTACTGTCGTAATGAACTCATTTCTTTGTTCATTTTGGCAAAGGATTGGAACATTCATATCAATTGAACGACTCTTTATAACTCAATCTATTTCTTCCATTCAAACTCAGCGCTGCCAAGTGAGCGGTTTTTGCGCTAAAACCAGCGTTTTCATTGTTTTGGAGTTCAAAACGTCTCTAAATTAGTACGATGGTGCACAAGCAGCTTAGCCATTTCTTGGAGTGTTTTAGCCACTCTTCGTATCTTTTTTCGCGTTTTTGGCAATTCTGGCGTTTTTTGACCTTTTTCTCAAATTAGCGTGCTTGCTGTTTTTTTAGCAATCAAACTAGCGCAACAATATTTTTCGAGTCGGCAACTTTGTCAGTTTGTATCTTCCAGTTCATCTATTAGGAACTGTAAACCTGAACTGTCACTAAGACTGTTAACATAGGTCCCTTCAGTTTTCTAATGGTTCTTGCTGCATTGGTATGTATGAACGTGTTGTGCGGACAGACCCGATCGACATAGGCTGAAGACTGAAAATTCAAACATTTATTCTAAATGTATAGAAAAAACAAATTTATTTCGTTTTTTTTTTCAAATAGTCCCTGGATAGTTGGGGGGTTCAATATACAATGTGAATTTATGTTGAACTGGTCCCTCTATTAATGTCCGGCTGAATTCACGCTTGTTTTTTTTGTTTTTTTTTGTTTTTTTGTTATTTTTTTTATTCAGAATTTTTTTTAGTGATCACTACTCCACTCGAGGCCGGTGAAGTAACTTATTAATCGATTACCCTTCTCTCCAATTTTTGTTTTAATTCATCATCCCCAACACGGCACGCTACCAAAAATTGTTGGTCCCGTGACGGTTTCTATTGAGTGTCTTACAAGACCGATCTAATATTGTTCATGTGTATAAATAATCTCAACACATTTACCTACTGACCTTAATTTTTTGTTATCTAATGATGTAATTATATATGTGTCTCTCCGTCTGTTTGGTTGTCCGTCTGATCATTTATTCGTTTCTGCTGTCCGTCTTCTGATTACTGGGTATCTCTGTATCATGTACATTTCGTCAGTACTAGTGATTTTCCCTTCGATACTAGTCCATGCAAAATCCTGTATCTCGTTTCTGGCATTTTCGACTTCCCCTCTATCTTTCTATTCACTAATAAGTATACCGTCCTCTGTCACTGTGCGCAGGTGTTTTGAGAGGTAATGCGTTCGGTAAATAAACCTAATACACATTTAAATCGTGATCTAGAAATCAGACGGATATATCTTGATAAGAGCTTGTCACAGAGGGACAGAGGAAGAGATCAAGTTGGTCACTTGTCTAGCATTTGTAAAGAATTGCTCGCTCATATTTTGTCTCTCCTATCATATGAATATACGTGAGGTTGATATGCTACACACACGTTCAGATATATATTTATAAACTTTGGCTGAAGAAGAATTTCAGTTGAGGGATTTCATATTTTTATTAATATGAACAGTTCTCCAAATAATCTCACGTCACTTACTTTCAGACCCCTGTTAATGTTCATATATTTTGTTTTGTACACATCTTATTGTTATTTTCAATTTGGATTCTAATGCTGTACATCAAACTTACACACACATACACACACACACGCACATGCACACACATACACACATACACATATGTATATATATATATATATATATATATATATATATATATATATATATATTGACAAATTGACTTGTGTGGTCCAACCGAGTGACTATAGATTACGTTATTTTATATAAATACTGATTTAAGATGATCTCCCTTAATCGCATGGTTAATGAAATAGGGATGCTGCAGTGTGTATGGAATGAACATGTTTGGTACGACAGAATGAATTATAGATTACGTTATATCATATAGAAACTTATCTTAAATGATTTCCTGTCGTTGTTCGGTTGATATATCACTCAATGTAGACAACTTAAATAGAATAAACAATTAAAGAAAATGGGGTTGGTTGTTGCATTATTAGTGGCTAATTAGCCCAATGGTTAGAGCATCACTAACTTGAAGCAGCTACCCTATTGATGACAGGTACGATTCCTGCAGCAGTCCCACTTTCTTTGATTGCTTATTCTTTTTACGTTGTCTAAATTGAGTGATCTATCCATCCGTAACGACGAGAGATCGTTTCAGGTAAGTTTCTATATGATTTAACACAATTTATAATCCATATATATATATATATATATATATATATATATATATATATATATATATATATATATACTTGTTTACTAATAAGCTGATTTTTTTCCCGGTCTCAAGAATGAAGGTTATTTCAAAGTTTGTAATATTACAGAGAAGTGGTATGGGGCATATAAATAAGAATGGTCCCTGAGCAAGAGAAACTCATCATAAATCAATGAGGTTTGATTGAGATGGGCAACAAATCTGATGAAAAGGAGTTACATCATCAACCCTTTGATCTCAAGTTTACTTGTGGGGTTGATTTGATTTTCAAAGCATCGGTCTGATTTGGTAAACATTTCCGATCAATATAAAACAGTATTAGCCAACTTGGGAAATTTCATTTTTTCTTCGGCCGATTTCAATCTAGAGGTTCATTTACTTACAGTCAGTCAACTAGCCAATTGCTGGCACAGACACATTTCCGTTCTGACAAGTCCTATTTTGTTCAGTTAACAACTACCAAATCCAGTCTTCGAGCCTTAATAGGATGGTCGGTCTTGATCTCAAAGTCTCAGATTCTTTATTCTCTTTGAAAGCCATATGGTTTGCACACATACCATTTGTTTAAATGGTCGAGACATAATTGTTTGCACAGTTCTGCGTGTATGAATATACCTACCCTGTTGTGCTTGTTAGAAACCATCAACGAAGACTGGCCTGACATCTGTCAAAATTGCTAAAATACTAACAGTGAGTGAAAAAAATTATTCGATGCATTCCAAAAAGCTCATTTGACGGATTCAAAATTGGCAGAATTTTGACCAATGATTGAAAATATAAAATCTAAGACAACATTGAACTAATATTGAACACTGTAATGTACATTATCATTATTTTATAACGCCCTTCCGTAGGATAGGACACTTATTTTATACGCCATAGTTTGTAATGCATCGGCTATTTCTCGGGGATCCTTTTGGTCATTTTTGGTGTTGATTCTGAGTTCGATGTATTTGATGATCTGTAAGTGATAGATCAGTACTGCCAAGTTAATCCAAGACTTTTTTCGTATTACTGGCAGAGTTGTTCTAGGCCCTCCCCTGTTTCTTACTTTGCCTGATTTATGGCTGAAATAAGAAATCTATCGCCTTGTTTGCGAGGATATTAGTGTCTTGGCCAAGAATGAAGATGTGTAGGTACGTTGAAATGAATCTTTTGAAGTTTACCGGATACCTTTTCCATCCTCTATCGACATCTACTTATTGAATCTCTGATATTTTATCGTTAAAAATCTTCTCGGGAAAGTTGGAGTCATACTTCAGTCCTATCTCATAGAATCCTTATTTCAGCTCTTAATTGGATTGGAGAAACCTTTCCGTCCTGTTTTTAAAGACTCTTCACCTTTTTTTATTTTTACATTTGAACAGACAGAAGGAAAAAAGCTTTTTTAGCACGATTCATGCCATTTCCGAATGTTTTGGCACGAAATGAGAAAAGTGTTTGGAAAACAGGATTCAAATCATTTCCTTTTTCCTTTCTATATTTCGTTTCTGTTCAGCTACCTGAAGGGTTATTTCCCAGACCAAAATGTTTTATGCATAAATTGATTTTCTTCATTCAAGTAATTTCTTGTTCCCTTCAAGATCATGGTCTTGTTCTCCTCATTTCTTTCCCTAATACTTTATCTTCCTTCTCCCTAATATTATCATTATTATTATCAATCATCATCATCATTGTTGTTATAGTTGTTGCTATCATCATCATCATTATCATCGTCATCATCATCAGCATCATCTATCTCTATTGGTGTCCTATATAATCTATTGCCAACAATTTGGGACAAAAGAAAGTGATGTATAATATTTTCCTTCCTCCTCAGTCTTATTTTACGGGTGTGCTGCAGTTTGTTTTTGTTTTTACTTAGTTGTTGTTTTTGTTGTTTCGTTTTTTAATGTACTGCAGATGATAGCGCTCTTCTCAGTATAGGGGTAGTGTCTGTAAGCACTATTTTCTTGATTTCAGAGAAAGAAGGGTCGTGAGGGATTTTGGACAGATGTTTTTCAGTGCCTTTCTTGATCAACCCGAAGGCTCCAACAATAACGGGTGCAGTTTGTGCCACATTTATCATTATTATTAGTGGTAGAAGTAGTTTTACATCCAGCTACATCCAGCAACCTTAGGTCTCTACGGATTTTTTTCTTTTATCAATTTATCAATTTCTAGCAATGCTTCTTTCTGCAAGAGTTCTGTACTACTATTTAACTCTAACCTCTTCAACTGGTCTTTCAAATCATAATAGATATTATACTGAGGGTTACAATTACTATGGGCACCACACCAGTATAGGTTATACTCATTTTTTTTTCATTTTTCTCATGAGTTCATTGTAATTTTCAATCTTCTCTTGATCATTCTATTCCATCCTGTTGTCCCCTGGAACAAAAATACCTTTTATCTGACATTTCCTTCCGTCTTATCACTATATAAAGTCTCTGATGTTGTATCAAATGATTCACTTGGATGCTGATATTCCAAAGAATCTTCTTCTTCTTCTTCTTCTTCTTCTTCTTCTTCTTCTTATTATTATTATTATTATTATCATTATTATTATTATTATTACTATTATTATTATTATCATCATCATCACACCAGTAGCCTGCTGTTCACAAATGGAGACTGAGTAACAGCAAGTCTCCTCAGGTCTTAAGCCCTCCTCTTCATACTCTCACACTCAACAGTGGTGCCGTGGTTAACACATTCAAACCAGTTGCCCGGTGGTAATCGCCGAAGGCCGATTGACAGCAAGTCTTCTCGGGTCTCCAACCGGCCTTTTCACACTCTCACAGTCCGAAGCAATGCTGTGTTTTTCAGTTTCACATCAGTTGCCAAGTGGTTATCTCTCAAGGCTGAGTGACAATTAGTCTCCTCAGGCACCCCTCTCTCATCACAGAAGCGCTGTGCTTCGTACCGTCTCCACCATTTGCCCTCCTTTCTCTCTCATTGTTAGGCCATTGCTAATAGCTGGAGTCATAGATCCCATATATGTAGTACCCTCCCCAGTATTCCTGCAGCACCTAGTGGTGCTGTGGCCTCAATCCTTCCTCTAATTCCCAGTTCTTTTTATCTTACTTTCAGTGTCTTCGATACGGTCGTTTTAAAAATTATTGTTATCATAATTATCATTAGCTCCAGTATCAGTGTAAACCTTTTCATTTTCTACCGTTATTTATTCAGTTTAGTCTTTTATTTCATTTTATTTTTAGTTACTAATTTTTATTTCCTCATGTACTAAATGCTCCTACATACCTGTATCACTAGTGAGTGCATAGTATTACCTCATCACCATCAACAGCAGCAGCAATCCTCTAATGTCCGTCGTTTGACAAACACCTCCCCTAGGATTCGCCTGACCTCTTCAGCATGGGCGTCGCGGAGCTAATACATCCTGAACTTTTGTCTATTCAGTCATTCTATCTCATAATTTGCTGACCACAGTTTTGTAAATGATCCCTGGGGATCCACATTGTACGTTGTGATGTCTATCAGTTGTCTGACATTCTTGAAACATAACCAGCCCATTGCCATTTGAGTTTTCTAATAAATTCTATGATATCCCTGACTCCTGTTTTCTCTAATATACTGCATTGTTTGGTGATCATTTCATGTGATCTTAAGGATGAATCTCTCAGGCGCATATTACTTGGTTGTCAGTTTGAGGGTCAATCTTATAGTTAGGCTCCATCTTTCTCCCCCATAAGTAGCTATCGAGCGGATGCATTGGTTGTGGACCGTTCTTGAAAATTAATTGAATTTTCTTATTCTTATAGGTTGATTTCGTTTTACAACTAGAAAAATATATCATTTCATACCATACTACTCAGGCTTCTATTGGGATGTAAAACTTGGCCAGTCAATGATAATGAATAATAGCTTAAGTTAAACTTGCAGCAAACTCAGAATATCCTTCCAACAATCATTATCTAACCATTCAAAAATTTGTTAAGGGCTTCCCATTATAAGCCAATTGCTGGCACAGACACATCCAAGATCTGGTAAACCCTGTTTTCTTTCTCTCTTTTTTTTTTTTTTTTTTTTTTCAATGACTATCAGATCTAGTCGTCTCAACTCGATAATCCAGTCGGTCTAAATCTCAAAATACCAGATTCTTTTGTTTACTGCGAGAACCTTAATTTTGCACACTTTCCATTTGTTTACATGGTCGGAGCAAAATCATGTGCACATCAACAGCAACACCATGCATGATTATATCTACTCTGTTTTGCCTATTAGGGACCCTCAACAAAAACGGTCCTGATAACTGTTAATATAGGTTTGTTCAGTTTTTTTATATGAGTGTGTTTGTCTGGCTGTCACACCATCTCATATTTTGCCCACTGCAGTTTCGCATATGATCTCTCGGGGTTCACATGGCTATCTGTTTGGCTGGCTGGCTGACTCTCAGTAAATGTCGCGTGTTCAGGCCGCACTAATGAAGCAAGAAGGTCGGAATTTTAAGAATTGACGCCTGTTCGTTTCTAAGAAAAGACTGTTTTTCCTATTTTTTACCTTCCGATAGATTTATGCTAAATTCATCTCTTTTCTTTTAATCAACAGCATTCAAGCTTGTTTTTCGAGAATTTTGACTTTGTAGTAATGCAACAAATTGTTCATCCTTTTTTCAATTTTCTCAATTGATCACCCCGAACACAGAATGCTGTCAAAGGACATCCATTCACTTCTCAATGCTGATGAGCCCTTTGCCTCATTACTTGCTTTTCATACGCAGTCTCGCCCATAAATGAATATTTTTCTGATATAAATTAAATTTTCTTCTAAAAAAAATAGCAAAACTGTCTTATTTCTGATGTAATATCACACTATCAAAACGCATATTATCAGGTATTATCTATGACCAAGTAAATATTGAGCAAACTTTCTTTCATGGGGTAGCACTCATATTTGAACAGCTGCGCATTCATATTTTGGGCTAAATAATTTGCACAGCTTAGAAAGGGTCTTCAAGATTTCTCTATTGATACAGCCCACGTGTTCATCCTTTCTACCAAATATCTGTCGAAAACAAGTTACCAATGTTTTCCTATTCTAAGATAACCCTTTTTGTTCCATTTCCTCCTGCTTTATCGAATTGCATTCAAGTAATGTAAAGCGTTACATCTCTCAAAGGATTTTGAAGGTCAATATTGCATCGCCTATGACCTTTGCCAAGAAAAGACTTACCCTATGCCAAATTCTAGCGATGTAGACGCGAAATTCTTGCCAAAACTTGGAAAATTGTGTAGAAATGACCAAAATTGACCTCTACCACCCTTGAATGACCTCCAACTTCAACCTCGCGTTGCATGTTACCTTGGACGTGAAAAGATGCTCTCAAAATCAGCATTTTTGATGCAAATCCGTTGACCACAACGATGAAAGTTGGATAGAAATTACCAGAAGTTGTCTCATGTGACTTCAAATTGTCTCAGAGGTTAACTCCACATTACATATGACTCCCACCATGAAAGACGTACTCCTATACCCTATTTCAGATTCTTATGTGCTGTATTTTCGCCCGAAACTTGGAAAATTGTTTCAACATGACCAGAAATTACCTTTGGTGACCCTCAATAACCTTAGTAGTTAGTTATATGGATTGCATTCTCCGCCATGAGATGTACCTGTATGCCGATTTTCAGCTATAAATGTCCATTCGTGATCTTGAATGATCTCTGAGGTTAACCTCACTGAGCCTATGTTTTAAGTGGACACCTCCTTGGGCCACGGGCAGAATATTAGGTCGATAGGTCTTGCAGTCTTTGTAGAGAAAAGGCAGGAATGAATAAACAGACAAAAGGCTCAAATATCAGTATTGAACGATAAGAAAGCTTTGCCCACAACAAAAAAAAAGTGTATAAATCATTAACACTGTACAGTCGATATAAATTTGATATTGCAAAGCATGTGGATAAAGATTATCTTGAAATGAAAATACAATTTTCACTAAGATGTGTTTTTTTTTATGTTGATAAGAGATTATTATGCGTAGTGTGATATTTCACATCAACGTTCCCAATAATTTTTTGTTGCCGGTGTGTGCAAAAATTATATGCTGTTCATGTTGTTCCCCGGTGACGAATGTACTTGTGCTCCACTGAATTCAGCATCGTTCAGTAAAGATTTAAAAAAAAAAAACATAAAAAATGCAGCGAGCTATCCATAGAATTTGAAATGCAACTAGCGAATATAAATTTCCTTTGTGCGCAAGTCACAAAACGTATAAGCGTGTGCGCACGCGCACAGCTCAGAGGGAACAATGTTCGCTATGTTACATAATCGAGTAGACTCGACGTTACGTTCAGTATCTCTATTCACGCCTTCACTGTGATATTCTGCTGTGATTGTCTGCAATGACACCCCGGAGTGCTGCATGCATAAAGCCATCTCATTCAAACCTGTCACACAATCTTCTTATTTTTCTTCCCTTGGTTCGCCAATGACATGTAGCACTCAAGGGTTCAACAGGTTTTACATATGTTAACGAGCATCAGAATATTTATTTCGATATCCGCCTTCCCGACCAACCAACCATCACGATTTTCTCTTATTTCTCCCGTTAAGAACCGTCAAACAAAACTGTCAGCCTAGGTTTATTACGTTTTTGGTTTGGTGGCAATCAATTAATCTATCAATTTGTTGGTCAGTCTATCTATCCAATGATTTACCAGTAGAAAAAATCGATGGATAAAACTATCACAGAATTTATCAATATTCCTAAGTATCTATCAATCAATCTATTAATCTACAAATATCAATAAATCAACCTATCTAGGGAACTAGGGAACAATATATTAGACGGTCTATCAAACTATCAATTTATCGATCATTCTACTCAATAACCTAGCTATTAATCTATCGATTGATCTATCAGATTATTAATCTGTTTATCTATTTATCAATTTATCAAACAATTAATATATCAATCTAACAATCTATCCATAAATTTATAATCAACCCAACAATATATATATATCAATCTATCGAATGATAAGCAATATATATATATATATATATATATATATATATATATATATATATCGATCTATCAAATAAAAAGCAATATATATTCATATATATATATATATATATATATATATATATATATATATATATCAATCTATCAAATAAAAAGCAATATATATATATATATATATATATCAATCTATCAAATCATAAGCAATATATATATATATATATATATCAATCTATCAAATAATAAGCAATATGTACATATATATATATATATATATCACTCTATCAAATAATAAGCAATATATATGTATATATATGGATCTATCAAATAATAAGCAATATATATACATATATATATATATATATATATATATATATAACAATCTGTCAAATAATAAGCAATACATATATATATCAATCTTTCAAATAATAAGCAATATATATGTATATATATATCAATCTATCAAATAATAAGCAATATATATATATATCAATCTATCAAATAATAAGCAATACATATATATATATCAATCTATCAAATAATAAGCAATGTATATGTATATATATATATATATATATATATATATATATATATACATATCAATCTATCAAATAATAAGCAATACATATATATATATATCAATCTATCAAATAATAAGCAAAATATATACATATATATATATATATATGTGTGTGTGTATGTGTACATATATCAATCAATCTAATAATCTATCAAAATATGAATAATTCTGTCTATCAATCAAGCTATTTATGTATATATGAATCTATCAATCCATATTTCTATCTCTTTATCAATCAATCCATATCAGCCTTTGTATAAATCAATCAATCACTCAATCAACCCATCTTTTAATCTTTCGATCAGTCCATAAATCTCTATATCAATATATCTATTCAATCCCTCTGTCTATCAATGAATCCATCAGTCTATATATGAATCAATAAATCTATCGATCCATCCATCTATCAATTGATCAATTCATTAATCAATCTATCTATCAATCTGCCAATCTATATCTTAATCAACTTATCAACTACCAATCTATCAATATATCTATTATTCCGTCTATCAATAACTCTGTTAATCTATTTATCAATACATCTATCAACCGATCAGTCAATTTTCTTGTCACGTATGCAATCCACGTCGATCGATCTAGATTGTTGAAAAAGGAAATTGGAATAGACAATCAAATATTTACATAAAATCGGCATCGGTTATTCTGGAACTGAATCACGATTTCGAAAAAGAAAACACGAACCCACTTTTTATAATCTACGTCCCCCCCACATGATAATGAGCGGGGACATAACTGGCATGGCAAAATAGAATTTTATGTTCTTATGACGTAATAAAGCGCGTGTTTAGGGAACAATAAGAAAAAGATAAAAAGTAATACAATTAAAAACAAAGATAATAGAGATCCGCTTGTGGTTAGCAGAACGTAATTCTCCCAAATCATCATCATCATCATGATCAGTCTTTTATCATCCATCGTTGGACATAAACTTTCCCCAGGATCCGCTACAATTTTCTATCATAGGCGTCGCGGAGCCAGTATTTTTCGAATTTGTCAAGTTCATCTCTCCATCCTGCATTCTGTCGGCCTGGGTTTCGCATCTGAACTCTGGGTATCCATGCTGTGAGTTATGATGTCCATCGGTGGTCTGTCATTCTTGCAACGTGGCCTTCCAATTGCAATTTATTTTTTCTAGTAGATTTTATGTTGTCTCTGACTCCTGTTTTCTTCCGTATATACCGTGCTGTCTTGAGATCTCTCCATGTAAGGTTGAGCATGATTCTCTCATGCGCACGTTACATGCTTCTCAATTTGCAAGTTTGTCTTTTGGTTAGGTTCCATATTTCAGCTCCATAAATGACTATCGGAAGAATGCGTTGGTTGTAAACTCTTCTTAAGATAAATGGGATTTTCTCGTTTTTGAAACTTGAGCTTGCTCTGTCGAAGGCTTGCCATTCTAGGGTGATTCTTCGCTTGATTTCTTCTTCTTTTGAGGATCTCATGGAGATTCGTTGTCCTAGGTAGATGTAGTGGTCTAATTTTCCCGATTTTGTATCTTCGATTTTGACAGTTATGTTCTGATTCTCGATGTGATTGTTGCACATGACTTTCGTTTCACTGAAGTTCATGCGTAGGCCGACTATTTTGCTTTCTCCGTTTAGATCATCTAGCACTAGTTGGGGGTCATGTAGGCTCTCTGCGGAAAGGACGATGTCGTCTGCAAATCTGATGTCACTCAGATATTCGCTGTCTATTTTGATTCCTCTATTTTCACAGTGCAGGTATTGGAAAATCACTTTGAGGCAGGCTGTCAAGAGTTTGGGTGAGCTGGTATCACCTTACATTACTCCTTCTTGGAGCTGGAAGGGTTTAGAGTCTATATGTAGCCAGATGAAGGAGTTAAATAACTGCAATGAAAATGTGTATTATCAACATATGTAACATGCAATGGTTCTATCCATACATTCCATATTGGCCGTCATTTTTGACAGCATGGGTCAGCTGCTATTCAGATAAGCCTGTTCAGGCCGATGGCTGTCAAGAGGTAGTACTTCTGCTACTAATCATCGTATGTATTAACTTCTATTCCAGTAGTGAAATGCCAGTGAGGAGATAACACCTGTCAATACACTGGTTGACTTGGACAGATATTAAACGTTAGGGATAGGGTCCCTATATGTGGAATATTATAGTAAATAAAAATCATCACGCAAGACATATGAATCTAGCTTGCTAACCACATGTACGTATAGATATTCAAATCACCCAGTCTAGTGCAGTGGGGAAATTGTTCGTCTTGAAAGATAGTGTTTATTCCCCAGTCGTCTGTCAACTTCTCTGCCTCACTGGTGCAGTTTATAGAAAAACGGAGAGAGCATATTAGATATTTGTAAGCACACTGATAACTAAAAATTATAGGGAACATAGATTGCGTTAAAGCTTGGCTACGGTTGTCGAAAGGACAAAAAATTGGGTATCAAACTGCCCAAAAAGGCTCAACTCCCTGGTTAGAATCAGAATTGACCTTCACCTTGACTTGCTGACTTTCCAAAGCTATAGAGCCTATCCTGACCTACTATTTTATTCATTGCAAAGGGAAAAGGAGGCTGGAATGAACTTAAACTGGTCCGACCACATTTGAACTTGGGTCGCCGGATCCAATGCCCGCATTGTTAGGCAATACCAATCGCACCTCCCTTCGCTAACGGCATTGTTGTAAAATTATGTTAGAGATGACTTCGTTTTCTACAGATCAATGATATTTAGGTTATACACAGGTAACGATGAAAGGTTGCACAAGGAAAAATAAATGAATGAGAATTTTTTTCTTTTTTTTTTCTGATGGGAGCAGAGAATAGTCAAAGGCGCGAATCCAGAGGCAGGCTCTGAGGGTCCGAGCCCCATATTGCTTATTAAAAGCACAATTTAGATTTTTTTCAATATCTTGTATGTATTGCATGTATGAAAAGGAAACATTATCCCGAGTTACTAAAGATTGACCTTTGAAACAAAACAATTATCATACTCGTCATCAAACTCGACAAAGGAGTAAAATATCTTTATTACAAATGCTCATCAAGTAAGGCGTAACTGAAACTGCTACTGATAAATAGGTGCCTCTTTATTTTAGCTTTGCATATTGCTACTAAATGAATGATAATTTCTTTTCTACAATTTTGGATCAATCAACTTGAGTAACAGATAAAATTAGTTGATAACAGTCAACAGTATGAAAAATCATGTTTGCTCTTGGTATTTCTGAAACCTCTATTCCATCATTCAACATTTTATAAAATATATGGAGATAAGATTTACGATGCATGCACGTATATAAAGCCTATTGCGGTGCTCTCCAAACTTGCTTGCAATATATTCAGTGGCAGCCTTGCACCGTTGCGATACCTTGGCCGATGAGGGTTTACTAAGGCTTGGTATTGCCAAATGCAGAGGCCTAGGATTCGTCCTGTAGCCCTCAAAAAATCACCCGGTTTAGTCTCTGGAGAACAATAAGCCTCGGGGCAGCAACTTCCATTGTTCTAGAAGGAAAGGGTCAGGCTTACCGTGACGCCTTCGTAACACCAGTTGCAGGGACTGGAGCAATTTTTTGAAATTCCTGTGTACGGGATCCTATATTAAACCAACCTTGCGTCACATCTTGCTTTCGTGAAGAAGCAAGTATATGCGAATCTGTTTGCATTACATTCTATGGTAGCCAGTGCAATACCGTAGTCAATGATGGCAGATTGAGGGTCGGTACTGATAAGCGCTGAGGCGAAGGATTTATTCTGTGGCCTCAAAAAATAACTTTGCCCATTCTCATCGCATCCTCGAGTCCTGGGGCAGCAACTCCCAATTGCACTGAAAGGAAAGGAATACATATATGTAGATATATGATACTAATCATACTCAACAACATTTCTTAAAGTACATATACTAAAATTGGAACTAGAAATAGAGCATACTTTCCAAGATCTGCGTAACACAATTGAACCTACCACACAGCCTCTAGGCCATAAGAAATCAAATATAGTTATCTGTATTCTCATATGCCACAGACGTTCATCAATTGATATTAAAAATGATGGCAAAGCTATCATAGGTTTACAGGAGTTCGGGATGCAATCTTTAGATTTAGATTGGCTCAGTGATATTTTCTGGAACAGGTTTTATGTCTTCTTATCGCTTGACTCCTGTATTCATTTTAGATGTTCGCATAACTTCCAAATGTTTATTTTCGATGTGTTATTGTAGAGAATCTCTTGTTTATCCCACTATTTATCGAGTCTGTTTTGGAGAGAGTTCATATTTTTGGAATTCACTATTTCATTACTTTGACTATTCCATATCCACAAAATACTAAAATTGAAAATAAAGTTCCGTATATCCAGCATGCCGCGTTGATGGTACAATTTATGGTTATTCCCCGTTTCCTGAGCTCTGAGTATTTTAATTAGAGACCATATTTTAATCAGCTCAAGTGTCTTTCCCGTGAGGAATAATTACCGTTTTCCGACGTTTTAAGAGGATAAACTTTAAGTAAAAATGGAAAATGAATGAATATTTTAATTAGCTTAAAATAATCTCTCTCCCGTATGAAATAATCATTGTTTCCTCAATATTTTACTATAATGAAATTAGAATTAAAAATAAGACTGATTTGGTTTGTCACTTGATAGAAACTTTTACAAGACCTAAGACGCTTGGCAGCATGCTGTGTTTTAAGTGATCAATCAAAACATTGGGAAAAGAGGCGATCAATTTGTTAGTAATATATGATTTCGAATTCACAAAAAAACGAAATATGTTACTTCTTTAACCTTTTGTTGGTCAGTGATCAGTACAAAAAAATAAAGTGCGAATGCTTCCGGACACAAAGTAGGTATTCAATTAGCATAAACTCACTTTACAAATTGAATCTCCATTAAAAAATCTTTTTAGAGGTGAATTTTCAAAATAATGAAAAAGTTTTCAGACAGCCAGACTAACTAAAAAACTGAAGAAACCAATGTTGCCTGTTATGGATAGAGTTTTAGTTAATAGTTCCTGGAAAAGAGAAAGACAAAGGGAGGTATCATCATTTATCAATAAATGTTATTCACTAATTTTTAGGGACCTGAGTTTCAATAGAGAATCTGATTATTAATTCTTTTTTTCTTAATCTATTTCTTAAGAAAGAGTATTAGTTTAGCTTAGTGATATTATCTGAGACAGGTTTTACGTCAAATCCTCTTCTCCAGACTCCTGTAATCATTTGAGATTTGTACATTTTTTCCCAAGACGACAGTTTATTATGGATTTGTAATTGCACAGAATCTCCTGTGTATCCCAATATTCATCCCCCGTTCTTGAATGAATTTACATTTTGGAATACGATTTCATTTGAAAGACTATTCCATATTCGCACAATGCTGTCATCTCACATCCAGCCTGGCCTTCTGGTTGTGTCCTGTATTTCCTGTTCTCTGAGCATTGTCCTCCCACTTCTTGATGAATCTACCGACCTTCTTGACATACTGTCCGTTCATGATCTTATATACTTACATCCTGTCTCTTCTTACTTTCCTATAAGTAAGAGTTGGTAATTTCTGTTTACGGGGGCGCCCTCTATAAGTTACATTCATATTTACATTCCAGGTAATTGTTTCGTTGCTCTCGATTTGACTCCTTAATTTTTCATCACTATTAATGTTTATGCAACTACCTACTTCCACCTTAGAAAGACAAAGATAATTCAAGATAGAAAATCACCAGGTGATAATGCATTACGTTCGTATTTTTATAAATTTCTGTCAAAAAGACGAATATGTTAACACAATTTGTTGTTAGGTAGGTAAAACACGCAGGAGAACTCACATCACAGCGGTGATTCAAAGGAAAAAATAATTGGCCTTGGACCAATTATGGCTTTGTCCAGTATACATCTACATCTCTCATTATATCTCTCCCTCCCCCTCTCTCTCTCTCTCTCTCTCTTTCTCCCTCTCTATCTCTCTCTCTCTCTATATATATATATATATATATATATATATATATATTCACTTAAAAAAGATTTTGAAATGAACCAATACACATATATACATATTAAGACTGTCAATGATTGCACTCACTGACGTGTAATATAGTCACCCCAAAGAACTGAATTTTCTATGTACACCTATCCACCCATACTCTATCTCTGATATCGAACACTCTCCCTTCAAGACGAACAATCAAAATACATTGTGGGAAATGCATTATTTTCAATGTTGTAGAAAAGGATCATAACAATATATATGTGTGTGTATGTGTGTGGATGTTGAAAATGAGAATTGGAAGGTGAATAGAAAAGAATTGAGAGAAAAGCAGGTGTTACAATAGATATAAATACCGTCTGATCCCTACTCTCATAGACCCATCTTGCTCCAGACCATACTAGACTCCCACCTACACAGATACAAACGACATCCCTCCTACTCCTGCTAAACAACATACATCACTGGAATATCCCTGTTTCTTTCCTTAACCCCAAACATGTAAACAGCACGCAATTTTCTCTGTACCACTGCAAGTTCTTCTTGAAGAGATTGCTGGCGCCTGTCGAGATGTATCGAAACATGCCCACGTGATAATAGATATTTTCGAAATGTAGCACCTGCTTTCTCTCAAGTTTTTTCTCGTCTTCACCTTCCAATTGTCACTTTCGTCAGCATTCTGTCGGATCAACTCACATCCTCAAAACAAACATATATATATGCACAGATCATTCTACAAATAAACATACTAAATTGCATATACATAGATATAGATATATAGATATATATATACAAGTAACTATGCATTTGGGCAACTTAAAAGAAGGTCCCAACACATATGTGTGTGTGTGTGTGTGTGTGTGTGTTCATAAAAGTGACAACCGGGAGGTAAAGAGGGAAAACTTGAGAAAAAGTAGGTTATCATTCTGTTGGCATGTTTCGAAGTATTTCACAGAACCACTGCAAATTTTTCAGTGAAAATGATGGCTGGCACTTATCGAAATGCAATAAAAAGAATTCTAACATGTGACACCTGCTTTTCTCCTCCAGTTTTTTCTCGTCTTCACCTTCCAATTGTCACTTTCGTCAACATTCTGTCGGATCAACTCACATTCACGAAACAAACATATATATGTACAGGTGAT
>OY735235.1:17977268-17999768 GCA_963457665.1 Thysanoteuthis rhombus
TCAAACCCTCTGGCTTCATTAATAACTGAAAGATAAGCTAAACAGAATTCATTTTTCCTCACAATATTATTCCAAAACTGTCACATTCCAACTCCTTTATTAGTGCTATAAATAGGATTTGGAAACTTGAAGTAAAACAAGTCGAGAGTGTGAATTCAGCATCAGTTTTTGTGCAAGTCACTCTAAAGCATGCATGACGTCATGGGTGGTGTGGTCATCGTCATTGTTGTGACAAGCAAGAAAGTCGAAAGTGAATTGTATTAGGTATTTGACAACAAATGCTGATTTTGTTAAAAAATGATTAAGAACCGTATATCAAAACTATCCGTATAGGTTTCTTCAGTTTTCAAGTGGATCTGGTTGAATGGATGGCTATATTTGATGGAGTTAGAGGGCTGAAAATGTCAACATTATTATTATTATTATTATTATTATTATTATTATTATTCACTCTAGTTGTCTGGTGGTAACTGCTGGAGACTGAGTGACAGCAAGTCTTCAGATCTCCAGCCCTCCTCTTCACATCCTCACAGTCCATAGCAACGCTGTGGTTTACAGTTTCACACACACACACCAGTTGCCCAGTGGTTATCACTGAAAGTTGAGTGACAGTATGTCTACTCAAGTCTCCAGACCTCCTCTCATATCTTCATCACCTATCACAGTAGAACAGTGGTTTGTACTTTGACCATCATTTTCCTTTCTTTTCCTCTCCTCATCTCTCTGTTAGGCCATTGCTAACAGCCGAGAGTCATAGATCTAATGTTTTTAGTACTCTCCTCCGTATTCGTGCATTTCCCAGTAGTGCTGTGGTCTATATGGTTTCAATCCTTCCTCTTATCCTTAGTTGTTCGAATCTTGCTTTTGCTTTGGTACGGTTCTGAATGCACCTGCTATTACTGGTACTACCCTGACTTTCATGTTCCATGCCTTCTTCACCTCCCTTGCCAGGTCCTGGTATTTCCAGATTTTCACTCCTTTCCTTGTTCACTCTGTGATCCACAGGCAAGACCAGGTCTGTCATTTGGCAGGTTCTCCTTTCCTTGCCCACGAATACTAGGCATGGTCTTCTAGTTTGTATGGGTTGCTCAGTTTGGATGTCGAAGTCCTAAGGTAATTTGTGACTTCTATTCTCCTGACCTTTCTCCGGTTTGTGTTGGTAACATCTTTTTGCATGGTTGAATCCTATCCGTTTTCTCAGCGCCCAGTGTATCACTGTTGTTACTCTTGGTGTTTTTGTTTATAGTCCCTCTGGGCTAGTTGACTACAATCACTATTCATGTGATTTACACTCTCATCCTTTTCCCCACATTGGTGGCATTTGCTGTTTATTTAGGTTTTATAGATTTTTGCTTTGATATAGTTTGCCCTGATGCATTTGTTTCGGCTACAATGGTGAGTGATTCTGTTTCTCTTTTCAAGTTTCTTTAGCGCAGCCATATCCATGATCAATCGTCTGCAACATCCTGTCCAGGCTTTTCTGTTCCCATTTTTTCCTTGTTTGCTTGTTATGGCCCTTTGAACTCAGTCCTCTATACTGATGAGTCTTCTACCACCTTTTTGCCTCTTCACGAACAGTTTATCTATGTGTGGGATGTTGAGCCTTGTGCATGGTCATAAGTTTTTTTTGTTCGCTGGTCCATGGATTTGAGTTCTTCCTTTGTCAATCAAAAGAATGGTCCTGCGTATCATACGACTGATACAGCCCTTGTATTCATTCCCTTTATCAGATTCCTGCTATTTAGCTTGGTCTCTAACATTTTCCTTATCCTAAGGTATTCTTTTTTTTGTTTTCTCTTTCATTCCTTCCTGTTTTATCATGTCACATCCGAGAACTCCCTAATATTTGCATCGGTCTTATGTGGTTAATGCTCTGACTTTTTTGCTGTCTGGGAATTCGATTACTTCTGTCGTTGCGAGCCTCCATTTGTGCATTACCATTAGTGTGCATTTCTCTATTTCAAACTCCTGTATTCGTTCACTTTGTTGAACAACGTTTCGAGCTCTCCCCTGTTCTTTGGAAAGAGTTTTATGTTGCCCATGTGCATTTCGTGATTGACTTTTCCCTTTGCTTTGGAGAATTAGTATCTTGTGCTATTTTTCAGGATTCTTTTGTGGTATCATAGTTAAAACAAAGAGTAGCAGGGACAGAAAGTCTCCCTGGAAGATTCTCCTGTTTATACTTACCTCTGCTAGGTTTTCTCCTGTAGCTGTCAAGTTCGCTTCCCAGTTGGCGATGTCTCACAACTGGTTTGCTGATTTTGAATATTCTGAGGCATTTTGGTATCCAGCTGAGAGGAATCATGTTGTATGCTTTTTTATATAGTCTATCCATCCCATTGCAATGTTGTTCTTCCTTTTTCTTACTTCTTTTAAGATCTTCTGGTCGATATAGAGCAAGTCATTCATCACTGTGGTTCCTCTCCTGCATCCTTTCCGTTCTTCTGGTAATAGTCCCCTTCTCTCTGCGGATATAAACAGTCTCTCTGCTATCTGTCCGGTGACGATTTTCCACATTAGTTTAAGGCACATGATTGATTTGTAATTGCTTGCCTGGTCCCCTTTCTCAGTGTGGTTTTAAATGAAGGTCATTCTGGGACCTTGCCTTCATTCAGGCAATTTTGGAATTGGTTGATGAGCCTGTAGCGTAAAGTGGTGAATTTCTTGAACCAATATCCGTGGTTCTTTCAGGTCCTGGTGCTTTCCAGTAAGTTATTCTTTTGAAGGTGTTTCTAAGTGGTTTCATTCAGTAGTATTTGCTCTCAGTCGTCTACATCTTGGAATTCTTTTTTCAAGCCCTTTGTGTCCACAATCGCTGTTTCAGAAGTTCTCTACCTCTGTGGCATCCGGCTTTATGTTCTGTTTTCTTTCTTCGTTCAGATCCTGGTAAAACTTTCTTCTGTTGTTTTGGAATGCGCGTCTCTGTGCATATTGGGCGGTCCTTTGTCTATATCTCTTTTACCTTGTTTCTTTACCTGGTTTTCTTTGGTGTATCTCTATCATTGCCCTGGGGATACCTTTCTGTCTTATCTTGTATCTATCAAATAGTCCTACACGTGGTTTGCTCATGTTTAGTGCACTTTTCAGTATTTCTTCATCTCTCTGAAGTTGAGAAATCCGTATTTCCAGTCTTGTTTTGATTTCCCTTCGTTTTTTTTTCAACCTCTTCTCCCCCATAGGTATGTATGGGTTTTCAATTTACAATGTTATTTTATGGTAAATTAGACCCTTTGTGTGTACTCGGCAATGTTCACGCTTTTTAAGCAAGACGAGTAACTTATCTGTAGGCCGACTTTTTTTCAATATTTGAATTGATCACTCTTAACACTGCAAAAAGACGTTGGTCACGTGATGGTTTCTACCAAGTGACGTGTTATTCTTTGATTCTTTTTTTTGAGAGAGAGAGATAGGAAGAGAGAGAGATAAAGAGAGAGATGATAAAACTGCACAGTGTGCACTATATTTTTGGAAACCCTCCTTCCAACCTAACACCAAGTGCTTCAGTATGAGAACGATAATCATCAGCAGCAGCTTTTTAGAGTTCGTTATTAGCAAAAAACATTCCCCTAGATTCACCAGACCTCTCTATCATGGGTGTTGCACAACCAATATTCCCTGAACCTATCAAGTTCGTCGGGTCAAATACACTGTGCTTTCTTGTGATCTCTCCACTCGAAGTTGAGCGTGATTCTTACCTGTGCACATTGCATCGTTCTCAGTTTGAGGATCAATCTTTTAGTTGGGTTCCATATTTCAGCTCCCTAGGTGACTATCGAGATGTTGCATTGGTTATATACGTTTCTTTTTCTAGACAAATGGGATTTTCTTGTTTCTGAAAGTTGAGCTGACTCTATCGAAAGCTTGTCAACCAAGAATGGTTCTTCGCTTGATTTCTTCTTCTTTTGAGGATTTCATGGAGATTCGTTGTCCTAGGTAGATGTAGTAGTTTACTTTCCTTTGCTCAGCGTTTTCAGTTTTGATCATAATGTCTCTGTCCTGAATTAAAAATTCAGCATTCAAAATTACAACTTTTACCGTGAATATCACTACTGATACTAAATGCTTGTTACTTTCTGCTCCAGCGATCTAGACGATAGGCAGATAGATAAATCTGGTTTGCGAGTCAATCGGAACTGTCTCATGACAAATATTTTTTGACGGCATGCTATGTTGGGGGTGATCAATTAAAACTTGAAAAAAAGGGTAATCACTTAGTAAGTTACTCCACTCACTTTTTGTCAGATCACTAACCGAAAACAAACTTAGCATAAACTTGAGTTGTAATTTTTTTGAAAAAGAGAAGAGCGTTTTTTAAAAACATAATAAGGACTATTTTATGAGAATTCTAGCCCTTTAGCCTGGTGATAAATGCATACACTGCCACATTAACTGAAAACCGAAGATCGATTGATAGATACGTAGAAAGAGATAAAGATCACCAAACTCTCTATAAACCTTTCAGAAACCTCTCAAACAAAACAAGGAATGGTGTCTGTCAATACCAGAGGAGAGGGCAATGACAATAATTGTTATTATCAGTTCTTGCAAGATTTTATCTTCATCATAAGTTCCAGTTGCTTTTTATCACGATGGGAAAGCAAGCCCACGATGAGGATCGAACTTACTCCCTCTATCCACATAGAGTTCAGTTTTCGGTTTCTTAATACAACGATTTTTTTTTAGGTTTTTTTTTCAAATTTATCCCTGGATGAAGTATAGAAATAATGTTATCAATTTTTACATACTTTTATCATCATCGTGACTTCTAAATCATTGTTTAATCAACAGAAAGAAGAATTACAATGAAAGCAGAAGCAAAACACATCACGTATTACGTTTTCTACCAGTTGGAGAAATCCTTTAAGCAATTGCTATTATCTTCTATCAAGGATTCCACCATGTTATTCTCCCTTGGATAATTTTCTCTATATTTTTATTGCATATTTAACGAAAAACTCCCACAGTTGATGTCCTAAAATCCTCTACTATTATTTGATAGAGTGAAAAGGCAATGGTTCTAATTGTAATTGTTACCATTGTAGTAGATCGATCTATAGTCTGTTATCATATTGAAAGAAAAGTTTTTTTTGATTGTCCATCTACGTTAACCAAGAAGTAACTCTAATACCTCGATAAAAAGCTTACAATCTTAGGAAGGCTTCAAAGTTAGTGACGTTTCGATATCCTAAATCTTAATAACAGAAGAAATTCAAAATAATAAGTCGACTTCAATTCTAATTTTTAATTCAAATCCTTTGTCGGATAAATCGACTCTCTAAGGCAGCATTGTGTCCATCAGATTGTCAGGTTCATAGAGTGTAAACATTTGCAATACATTAGGGAAAACGCTTCATAGTTAAAAGGTAGAATTGTACGCCGGCATTTACGGTACTTTAGATGGAAAAATTGAACGGATTTAAACCTCGCAATGGTTGAGATTTTTCTTTAAATAAATAAAAGAAATCGAAAATCCTCATGGAAGAAATGAAATATGTTAATGTGGTTTGAGTGAAAAAAAAATGAATTGAACTATTCCGTGGATAATTTTTCACGCAAGATATGTTCGGAATAAAGAAAAGGCCTGAAGATTTTGTTTTGGTCGTTCATCCTGAAGTATTCTATGATCATCGTTATCATGAAAGGTTTGTTTTGTTTTTTTCACTTTTCTCATGGAAAAAAATGTGGAACTGAATTATAATTATGCATCATTAAATGAAAAATGTACCCCATCGGCCAAGATAGAAAAAACGCCGAATTCTATTTTAATTATGCATTATTAGATGAAAAATGACTCCCCTCGGCTACAATGTAGTGGTTGAAATAATCTCAAAGTCTGCTTAAACACCACCACCACCATCACCATCATCATCATCATCATCATCATCATCATCATCATCATCATCATCATCATCATCATCATCATCATTATTTTGTTCTCGTTGGCTTTATTTTCAGTCTATGTAAGTTGCCAGCCGGGTCTCAACCAGAGACCTAAAGCTCACAAACTTGTAAGCTACGACAGTCCAGGCTTTCGAGAGAGGGGTAGAAAAAGAGGGCGCCAGTGCTTCTAAATATACTAACGATACAACATTTTCCCAAACATACTTTTATATATTCATGAAGTGATGTGTGTTAGCTTTAGTACATACATCCACATTGACAATAATTTTCTAATAACGCGTGTGCAGTTGAGGTAAGAGCTATTTTCCAGGTATGTTGTCGGCAAGTTCACAGGTCCCTCTTTTGAGTAATCCTAAATTGGTACTATTTTGGTCCCTTGTTGTCACATGTTACTGATTTCTGACTCAATATCTTTATATTTTGAGTTTTTTCTCAGATTCCTAGACGGCAATATTTCTATCCACTAGGTCAGTCATATCTACAAAGAGAAAGGTCTATAACCAATAAATTATTCCGATAGTAACCTATGGAGCTGAAACATGGAACCCAACCAAAGGATTGACACTAAAACAAAGAACAAAACAACGTACAAAGTACATCAGAAAAAAACAGGAGTCAGAGATATCAATGAATCCATTAGAAAACTCAAATTGCAATGGGCTGGTTATGTTGCAAGAAAATCAAACGACCGTTGAACATCATGACTCACACAGTTGATCCCCAGATATCATATGTGAAATTATAACCCTCAAAATATAAGATGTTGAGACGTACTAAACAAATTATGTCATGATAGAGCGGTCTGGTGAATCCAGGGGACGGCTCTTGTCCAACAACGAACGCTAAAAAGATGATGATGATGATGATGATGATGATGATGATGATGGTTTCTATGATTATAGAATATATGTATGTGTGTGCATGTGCGTGTGTATTGTGGAAGAACTGAGTATATAGAAGAAGAGGGGGAAAGATATAGGAGAAAACTACTTATTTTAATTAAAGAGTGTAATAGCTTACGTACGTTTCACCACACACACACGCAGAGCCGAGAAACAACAGAGTCAAACAACTTTATCAATTGACATCGTATCGAATTTAAACTCTCAGGCCTCTTTTAACTCTCTTGGGGCCCCCCTTATCTCCTCAAGCCCTGGTGCAATGCACCGGCTGCACCTCACTCCCAGAGGTTCTGCACCGCACTTTCGGCAACGTTTTCGAGATAATCGAGATAATTTTCCGTCGTAACTGATTTGAAAATATCCTAATTAAATTCGCTCGTCTACTTTTTTTCAAACATTTTTTTCTCCTTTTTGATGATTAATTGTTATATTCCTTTTAGCAAGCTTTTTTTATCATCTGCTAATTTTTCCCTTTTTAGAGGCAGGGATTGAATTTGAATTTTAAAGAACGAATGAAAAGAAATCTTCAATTTTTGTTTGTTGCACGCCGCGTGCGCACACGTCATCTTTCCTTTGGTAATCATAACGGTTGACGCCATTATTTTTGCTTCTTTCATTGTTGAGAGTCGAAACAAATTAGCAGAGAGAAGCTTCCGAAATTCGGATTGACTTGTTGAATGCAATTGAATCTTTGTGTTCTCTCTTTTGTTTTCAACTGGGAGATCCGTGTATTCCTCGATGTATTCTAGTTCTATCAATTCCTTCCCTTGAAGATCCGTTTTTTGTTTTTTAGGTTTTTTGTTTTTTTGGTTTTTTGTTTTTTACTTTTAGTCTCGTTTCTGACAGAGATTTCTCGTTATTAGAAACTGTCATCCAGAAATTGTCGATACAGGTTTTTTTTTCAGTTTTGAGTTTGTCTGTCTAGTTTCCAATCATTCAATCTTCATTATGTCTAGAAAAACATTTTTTCTCCCAATCCCCCCAAATAGGTTTTTAGTGCGAGGATTCAACTTACAATGTAAGTCTATGCTAAATTAGCCTCTCAGGAGTGTTCAGTTGTGTTCACTTTTACTTTTATTTTGATTTTGGCTTTATAATCTCAGCTCAACAAATTGTGCGTGATGTGACTAATTCATTAACCATCCGATTTTTTTCATTTTTCAATTGATTGCCCTTCACCCATCCACCCCCAACCAAGGCAGCATGCTGCCAAAAGGCATTGGTCACGTGATTGTTTCTATTGAGTGACTAATCAGACCTGTTACATCATCGCTTTATCATTTCCGTTTCGTAGTTTTGCTTCAACATTTTGCTTACCTGGCCTTTCCATTTTATTCTTCGGTTTGTTAACACTTCCCAATGTGCTTCCAAATATTCGCCATTTTTCTCTGTCTTCCTTTTCAATTCTTTCTTTGCCTCTTGATCTCCCCGTTTTACTTAGTCTTATTTTTCATTTCCTGACACCTCTTTCTCTTCTCTAAAACTTTTTTTTATCTCAGTTTAATTAGTATCTTTCTTTTCCTTTTCTTTTTTTTTTCTCGTTCTTTGCTTTAATTCTATTCAAATTTGTTTTTCTTCTTCCTGTTTTCCTTGAGTATGTCTTTCTTTGTCTTTACTTCATTTATCTTATCTTTTCCTCAATCTATTTTTTCCTTCCTATCTTTCTTTTTCTTTCTTTTTCACTCATCGATTTCTCATCATTTTCCTTCCTTTCTATTTCACCTACTTCTTCCTACCTTATCCTTCAAATTCTTCACTTATTTCCTTCAAATTTGTCTTTTCATTGACATTTCCGTATAAACCCGTCTGTAATCGTTTCAATTTTATACAACATTTCCTCCCCTTTCTCGTCCCCCTCCTGCACCTACTCCCCCACTCCCGCTGACAACTAATAAGTTTGTATGATTCCATTTTCTTTCTTCTTCACCTTTATAATTCTTTCCGAAAATCCAATTACGGTCCACCTATAAAATGTCACATCCGATCACTCGAGAAATTGCTTTAATTTTTCTTTTCACAAAACCTGAATTTTTCCCTACCTTTATTTTTTCTTCTTTCACCTTTCACAATGGCTCCGTCTATTTTATTCGGCTTTTTTCGGTTTCAAACACTTCGCTTCTGAACAGAAATCTTTCTTCACGCTGTGATGTAATAATTACAGTGAGATTTGCTACCAAGTCTTATCTTATTATTTTATTAGAAACTGTCTACCAAAACTGTCACCATAGTCAACATGGGTTTCTTAAGTTTCTAGGTACTTTTGGATGGTTAATTATCTGTCTCTCTATCTATTGAATCACCATAGCCATACCAATGGCCCGTCCAACCAACCAGATCTAAAAGACTGAAAATCTAAATATTCACTCCTTATTATGTAAAAAAACTTCTTTTTTCAATCAACCCATAAAAAAGATTTTTGACTGGGTACAGTTTACAATACAAGTTGATGCTAAATAGGCCTATTCTTTTGCGTTCATGATTGTTTTAGTTTTCCGACAAAAGGCATGAAAAGTAAATCATCCTCTATCACCCTCTTTCCAATTCTTTAATTGATCACCCCAACACGGTATGCAGTCAAAAAACTAGATAGTTTCTATTGAGTGACTAATCAGACTCGTTCTTTACTTTTCTCTCACTTATATATATATATATATATATATATATATATACATACATATATATATATATATATATATATATATATATATATATATATATATATATATATATACACACATACAGCACAGACTTACCGATACGCAGATTTGAGAAGACGGTATTTTTATTGCAACACTTTTTTATTGATTATTTTACTAAAAAGAATTTTCGTTTTCACTTACTTTCAGTATTTGAGTTTTCCAAATCTTCACAAATTTTTGTTTCCATTTTGAATTGCATCGCCATTTTCTGTGACTCTTTCTGGTCTTCACGACAATCGTAGATTATTTCACCATTAAAAATATCTTGCGTTTGTTTTGAACTTTATTTTCTGTCGTAGCAAAAAGATCGATGGTTTATTTTCTTCATATTCATCCATTGGATTTTCTTATGGATGGGTTTACTTTTGACTTCGTAGTCTTTTTTCTTTGCCTTCGCAAATCATTATTTCCATTATTATTCGGACCATCCTCATCTTTGTTGTTTTTCATACATCGTTTCGGCCGTTGCACTCTACGGCCTTCGTCAGGTAACATCTGGGAGATTTTTGGGAAGTAACGAACCGAACCCTTTATTCATCCGACGGGGGTATATCGACCGTACTCCCCTCTTTCAGCGTTAGTAGTATTGTTATACTGCCTCACACTAGGATCGAACCTAGTACCATCAGATTACTTAACAGTAATTTGTCTGATGCTGTAACCACTGCGCTATGTGTCCATGTGGTATGTGTATGAAAAACAACAAAGATGAGGATGGTCCGAATAATAATGGAAATAAATTTTGCCTTTTGTTGGGCAATGATCACTAAAAGAGTCCGAATTTCCCAAAAGACAAAGCATGAATGCTACCGAGAACAAAATGAAAATTAGCATAAACTTACATTATAAACTGATCCTCCCTTTAGGAAAACTTCATTTTGGTGCTGTTGATTTTTCGAAAGAGCAAAAATAATCGTCTCAAGCCATCATGATCATCATCATCATCAGCTTCAGAGGTATTTCAACGTCCATTGTTGGACATAGGCTTTCCCAGATTCGCCAGGCCACTCGATAGTGGGTATCAGCCGCTTGAGTGAGTACAGTGCATATGTTCTAGCTTTGAAGTTGTACAAATCAAGCATCAGATGGAATGGAAACATAAACATATTAGTTTACGCGTGCTATCAATAGTTTCGACAATAATTACGTAATTTTGCAATTGTTTCGTACTTGTAAAGAATCAAAAACAAGCAAGGCCCGTTTCTTATTTATGGTCAATATTTCCCGAAGCTAATTCATATTATATTTCGTACACCAAAAGACATCATAATGAAAAAAAAACTGAAAGTTGCCAAGAAATCAACACAAAATGTCGTCATATGTGAAAAGAATAATCAGTAGCCACAGCATTTTGGCGTCAGTCAGTGGCCATAGACCACCAATAGGATTCGCCAGAGCTCTCTATCATTGGCGCCGTGGAGCCAATACTTTCCAAACTTGTCTAATTCGTCTCACCGTTTATATTTTGCCGTCCACTGTTTTGCAAACGATTTCTTGGAATCCACAGTATGAGTCTTGTTGTCAAGCGGTTGTCTGACATTCTTGAAACATGACTAGCCCATTGCCATTTGAGTTTTCTAATAGTTTTTGTGATATCTCTGTCCTCTGTTTTTCTCTTTTATACTGTGCTGTCTTGTGATCGCTCCATTTGATGTTGAGCATGATTCTCTCATGTGAATGTTCTATGGCTATCAGTTTCAGGTTCAATCTTATGGTTAGGTCCCATGTTTCTGCTCGATAGAAGACTATTGATTCTATATGTTTGTTTTTGATACTAATGATATTTCTTGTTCTTGAAGGTTGGGCTTACTCTACCTATTTCACCAAAGAATCGTTAAGATGAAAGAGTATTTTTTTCTGAATAATAAACTTCTAGATAAACCTAAGAAAAAATACGACTTATCAAGTTTAAGGTCACATAGAATTTAATTTTTACCATGATATGACATTTGAATTAAGTGATGATGTGAGTTATGGATGAATATTTTGTATCATACACGAATGCATACGCAAAAATACACACAAGCATACTCAAACAAAAGCGCTTACTGACAAGTGCCCACAAATATGTATCATCATCATCATCATCATCATCATCATCATCATCATCAGTAGTCTTTTAACGTCCATCGTTGGACATTGACCTTCCCCAGGATTTGCCACACTTCTCTACCATGGGTGTTGCGGAGCCAGTACTTCCTGAACTTGTCTAGCTCGTTTTTCCATCTAATGTTCTGCCGACCTCGGTTGCGCATATGATCTCGGGGGATCATGTATAGACAAGCACTAATACGCAGAAACACGGAAACACATACACAGGGCACAAACATACACGATATCATCAGAAACAGTCAACCAAAAATGTCAACATTGGTTTCTTTAGTTTTTAGGTTGTTCTGGCTAGTTATGTATGTATCACGTGTTCTGACTGCTTCACTGGAGCTAGAGGGCTTGATATTTTAACCTTTACTCCTTATTATTCATCTCTATGAAACCCAGAAAAGAAGAAGAAATCAAGCTGAAAATCACTCCAGAGATCACATGCGAAACAGAGGCCGATAGAATACAAGATGAAGAGATGAACTAGACAGATCAAGAAAATATTGGCTCCGCGACGCCCATCATAGAGAAATCTGGTGGATCATAGGGAAAGTCTATATCCAACGACGGACAATAAAAGACTGATGATGATGATTGCAAGAAAATCTTTTTGTTTCTTCGAAATTTCCTCAAAACTGTTTTTTTATGTAGATTCAATTTACAACGTTCATTTATGTTAAATTGGATCTTACTTTGTCTTCAGCTACGTTTTAATGATACTACTAAAGGTGAGAGAAGTAACATATCCATGGATCACGTTTTTTCCGCAATTTTTTAATTGATCACTCCCAACATGGTTTCTATCATGTGACTAACCAGACCTGTTTCGTGTTCTCATTCCCTCTCGACCAACCCTAATTCAGCGTGCGCAAATCTTATTAACTATTATCTGAATGCTTTCGGCGATGATCAGTTTTCACGCAACTGATTTCGAATACTATGCGGAAACCTATATCAGGGCAGTTATTAATTTGACAATAACGTATAGTAATTTTCTCGACGTCACGATTCGACAGGCAGGCGAGAATTTTTACTTATTCCCAATGACCCGACATTGACCGAAACGTTCACTGTTATAAACATTCATACGCGATTCTGATTTATTCCCAAGGAGGAAACAATTAGTTTCTCGACACCGTGGACGTGTGTGAACATGAAACGAGATGCTTCTATCTTTTCTGCTCGTGGTATATTCCATTTTCAGCTCCTCATACTCAATTTATTATTTCTCTGCAGAGTAGGCACGTGACGCCCAATGGGTCTGATTACTAACTCAATAGAGACCGTCACATAACAAACGTCTTCTGGCAGTGTGCTGTTTTAGGGATAATCAATTAAGATATCAGAAAAAAACGGATGATCAAGAAGTAAGTTACCTCTCTCACATTTTGTTGGGGTGACTAAAAATTCCAAATTTTCAGAACTAATATGGTAACTACCAGACACTTATTAAGGAACCAATTTAACATACGCTCACTTGCTAAATTGACCCGTTCCCTTCAAAAAACTTCTTATAGGGGATTTTATAAAAAAAACGCTTTTCCTAGACATAATAAGTGTCTGTGTCTGCGGGTATCAGGCCAATCTGAGATAAGAAGGGTCAGTAGGAAGAGGGGCCAGGATGAAAAAAATCTCCAGGGAATTTCGTGTGGCTGTGGGTTTTCTTTGAATGGAAAGTTGCTGTCTAGCATTTAATGAATATGTGTTGACGTATATGGAGCAGAGTGGAAGTGTGTGTGTTGTTTTTAATTTTTTCGACTGATGGTGGGTAGGAAGTGAGAATTCTATCTTTCTTTTCTTGAAGGGATGGTATGTGTATGCTCATACTGTTTCTTAAAGGTTGTGTGTTGGCTGATTCACTGTATGTTAGTATTGTACTGTGTTGTTTACAACGAGGTGTTTTTATACAAAGTTTACTTCTAACGTTAAGATAGAGTCCGACGTTTGAAATTTGGGGAAAAGTTGCATTTGCTGATTTGTAAATAAATGGATTCATTTTAGAGGGGTTTGACGCTTAACAATCTTCTTTATCCATTATCAGTGAGTTGATAATCTACATAACTTTCCATATTGAAGTGATATGAATGTCCGTTCTCAACTTTATAAAACTCGATAATTGAAACTTATAGACACGAGAACATTCCATCAATCAATCAATCTCATTATATATACACACTTACATATATACATGCACATTTATGAACACACAGACATGTGGACAAATGCCCATATACATGCTCATATGTACACATACACACACACAGACACATTTATGTACTTACTGAAACATGTAAGCAAGCTTGTATATAAACATGTTTATTTATATATACACATATGTTTATATATATATATATTTATATATATGCTTATACATTTATATATATATATGTTTATATATATGTGTTTTTTATATATATATGTTTATATATATATTTGTATGTTTATATATATATATGTATATTTATATGTTTATATATATATATATATATATTTATGTATATGTTTATATATGTCTACATATATATGTTGATATATATATTCATATGTTTATATATATATGTTTATATATATATATATATCTATATATATGTTTATAGATATGTTTTTACATATATTTATATATATATATATATATATATATATATATATATATATATATATATATATATATATATATATATATATATGTCTATATTTTTAGGGATGTTTGCATCAGTATTTGTAAATTTATGTTTCTTTATTCGTATCAAAAACTGCACGCAATTATGTCTGTCTCTTTTGTATATATAAACGAACGAACGTTTATATACACATGTTTGTATATGTATGTAAGTATATATATATATATATATATATATATATATATATATATATATATATATATATATATATATATATATGGGTGTGTGTGTGTATATATATATTTAGGGATGTTCGCATCAGTATCTGTGAATGTCTGTTTCTTCATTCGTATCAAATACAACACGCAATCATGTCTCTTTCTGTATATCTAAACGAACGTGTACGTCTTCATGCTTTGATCTGTCACCATTCAGCCACCAGCACTGTCTACTAGGTATTAGTTTGGCAAAATTACATTTCACAACAGACTTTAGAAACGATAATTGGTTTGAAATCGAATCGTCTCTTACAATATAAGTTGAATCATTCAAAACAGCATAGAGCAAATATATCACGCGAAAGCTGACGTGCAATATACAAAAAATCGCTTTTTAAAATGATACATCAAAAAAGGACATAAAATAAATTCGTGTAAAGTGCAGACACCGACGACATTATATGTAATAGAAAATGATGAGAACTATAGTTCGGATGATACAGATGGAGACCGGATGTCAGCTCTAATCGAGTCGATAGAAACACAAGGTATATCACACCAATAATAAAAACGAAAAAAACGTTTCCAAAATTTCTGAACTTGAATTCCAGAATGCCATAATTTTGTAATTGTTTCATATATTATGCTTATCTTTCCTTTTTATGAGAGTATAAGCAACTCCTTGAACATTCAAACACTTTAATCCGGAATAACTGAAGAATTATGCACCTAAAACTCTGAAACGCGTTTAACTATAATCACAAGAATGGGAATTTTGACCACCCAATTGATCTTAATTGTTTTCGAGATAGAACAGGATTTGGAGATTAAATTGATTTTTGTATATATGGCAGATGGTATATAATGGTTCTCAGTGCCTCAATTAAATGTACACGTTCCTTTGCCAAAAGTCTAAAGGAGATCGTTGATAAATATCTTATAAAGCACCTTCTAAACACAGCCCATTAAAACGGTACTCATCGAACTTTAAATGCCGTATAAAGGTCAACGATGCTAACAGCAATGTTTGGGTCGGAGCTGATTGCTGGAAATTCAAATAAAATATTTGTGATGTTCACGATTAAATGAGACTATTGTGGATATCAACATAATGGTTTATAATAGAATCGTAACGATTTGAAAATCTACTATAATAATAGATCTGGTTAGTCACTCGATAGAAACCCTCCTGTGACCCAAGTCTTTTGGCAGCATGCAATGTTAGAGATGATCTATAAAGAACATTCGAAAAAAAAGGAGATTTGTGGGACAGCTGAAAGATGAAGATTTTCAAAAAAAGAATAAGTGTGAACGCAGCAGATAACAAACTAAGGAACCAATTTAGCATAACTTGTATTGTAAATTAAACCCCTACTAAAAATCAATTGTAGGGCTATTTTTTTTTAAACGAGGGGACTGTTTTATTTCCGGGTTACATGCTTAGATTTTTTGCCTTATAGCTCCATTGGTGTGTCCTGCATACGTGCCACATATATAGCTAGACAGATAGACAGACCGACTGAAAAACTGAAACAAAATCTCTTTGCAGTTTTCGTATATTTTTTTTAAAAGCAGCAAATTAGTTCAGAATAAGTACAAAAATGATAACCGTATAATACCCTGGAATCGTACAAATAAATGTGATTTTAATACGACTACAAAAAATATGCACAAACCAGAAGCTATCCAAGAAATTTAAGAAGCCTGAAAATCGGACCATAAATACCTTAGTTCGATAGTTAATGCATCTAGAAGCCCATTCCTTTCAACCACCAACCCTTAAAAGCCCTTCTCTTTGAATACACCTCTTTCTAACACTAATACTGTAGTAAAATAGAATAGTTTATTTTCTTACGTAATGAAAAATATTTCCATGTTCTGATGGTGTAATGATAAAATGTCACTTAAACGCCATCAGATTCATAGAAAGAGTGGGAGTGAATGCTTTGTAGTGGTGTTGTGAGGCATCTGCTCGGTCGATTTGTTAGTCAGTGGCAGTGATTGCTGCTATAGATGCTAGTGCATCAAAAAATAATGCCATGTGGAAGTTAGGAATTGAAAATAGATAACTTAGTCCAAGCCAGGATACGAGATCGAATTATCTTAAACAAAAAGATTGAAATCTGCCAGATAACGGATGGTACAATCCAATTGAACCACAAAGAATTCCAGTTCTAATTCGTTGGCCAAAGTAAATTACTCTTTAAGAAATCGTCTACATAAATGTCCCCAAAATTGTTTTTTCAGGTTTTAAGTGGGTCTGGCTGGCTCTGTATGTATGTGTCGCCTGAACAGAGCAAGCCAATGGAGTAAGAGAGCTGAAAAGATTTACTATATATACATATATATTATACAAATCAAAGACATGTCTTATATTGGTTCAAGCGTCCCCCCCCACCGATATAGCGCAGTTCATGAAGCGTGAGGAAGAGGGAGAAAGAGAGTTACTGAATATGTGTGTGCGTGTTTTGCGTGTCAATGTGTCACAGTTCGAACCAATAATGACGACCTGAAAGATTTATCGTCTATTTTGTTTTATCTCTTCGAACATCGGAAAAGTAATTGTTGTTCTTTTTCCTTCTTTTAATCTATTGCTCTTGAATCAATTAGACGATATCTAATTACCTTTGAAATAATTGCAGTTGAAAAAGCAGGAAATGTAGTGCTTATATACAATTTCTATTCGCAAATGTTTCAAATCATATATATTATGATCTAATATGTATAAATGGATCCCCCGGAGACGACAAGACAGTAGAATATATCAGGGGGGAAACGGGAGTCTGAGACATCATAGAAACAATTAGGAAACTAAAATGGTGATGGGCTGGTCATGTTGCAAGAATGGTGGATAACCGATGGATATCATGACACAAAACATGGATGCTCAGAGATCACATACGGAGCTGGGGTCGGCAAATTATGAGATGGCGAAAGGAAGTGGATAAGTTCAGAGAATAATGGCTCTGTTACGCCAACAACTGAAAGGTTTGAGGAATGCTGGAGAAGGTCTTCGTCCAACGACAGATGATAAAAGAATGATGAGGATGATGATGTGTGTGCTCTTGCTCATAAAGATAGTTCGTAAGCAGTACATAGTATAATAATAAAAATAATGATGATGATGATGATGATATATTGACAGTATATATGTGTATATGTGCACGAATACAGACATAAGCGTTTGCATTCGTGTGAGCGAGAGAGAAAGACGCTGGTATCAATCTAAATTTCCATCTTTTGCTTATTTTCAAACTTCACTTGTCTGTACGGTTTATATTTACATACCTATATATATATATATATATATATATATATATATATATATATATATATGCACTTATAATTCCTTCCGTATCTTCAAATAGTTTACTCTACTCTTGTTCTTATTGCCCTTTGTAATCGATTCCAGTGTTATTGATTAATACACATGAATGGGATTTTTCTTTGAATCTGCCCAAGTGCACCGAATTACCCATGATGAAATGTACCCAGTGTCACCCCAACCCTGATCGATCCCTATATTTCCAGTGTAGAAATCTCAGCTTTTATTGCTCAAAGTCCGTCCGTACCATTAGAGAAGTTCAAATAATCTGCCAGAAATATATAGATAGCATTACAGATCTGACCAGAATGGGTGGACAAACCAAATTTCTGAAAGGCAACGAAGCGTTCACGTAGTTTCCACGCAGGGTAAGATTTGAGATAGGTCTGTTAAAATGATTAATGAATATTAATTCTGCATATTAGAAAAAAAATAATAGATAGTTCCGGCTCAGTGCCCCACTGGATGGGATGGGGTAGTAGCCACAGCAATTGACTGGATATTATTCGTACATCGTCACTCCCTAAACTCAGAGACGAAAGGGAGGTCATTTAAGATACTTACTTTCGCCTGGATAAATTTCAGACGCAAAAAGATCGCAAAAGTGCGAGAAAAAATCAGAATTGTTTTTTTATTCTCTTAATTCAACCTAAAATATATGCTGGACATAGATTGGTGCGAGCTGAATTCGATTATAGTTTTATTTATGTCTGGGATGCGTAGTTCTCGAGTTATAAATCTTTATTCAGGGTCACATTAGTGAGCAGAGAAAATTTCATGGCCATGAGATGTATGGCTTTTGCAGTAGACAGTCACATACGAACTGGCAGTCGGTCAGACGGACAGACTCAAGGTGAATTATAGTAAGATGTATACCCGTATCTTGCATTGAAACAGCGTAACCCGCACTAACGTGTTTCTAGGTGGTGCCAAGTGATGTACTTATGCAAATTTCAAAGGGTTGTTGTCCTAAAAATGTAACCAGGGTCGCCCAGACACACATACATACATAGATAGATAAGCACATTGACACCGGCACTCTAAGAGAGAAGAATCTGAAAGTAACTTGGCTAGTTGGTGAGACCATTTGTTGACTAACGCTTGTTCGATTATTATATGAATTTTCGCACCAATAAATTCAATTGAATCCCCTTCAATATTCCAATTCTCTTCTTGGTATTCTTGCGATTTTAATAATCTTGTTGTCTGGATATTTTCATGCAGTGAGTTCTTTAGCCTCGCACCTCCCTCTTTTTGGCCAAATGATTGAATATTGACCAAGATAATTCTGAATCCAATATGTTTTAATGATGAAGGAGACAATCCGGCCGGATGTCCTGGCTCGGTCAAACCTGTGGCATGTTAACGGCTTCATCAATATTTCACTGATTCACTTCCTTTGCGGAAATCCGACCGAAATTCAACCGCGAGCAGGCATTAATAATTCAGATGCAGATCTGGTGAGGAGATCAGGGTCAAAGAGGTCCGGCACACCCCGCTCCTGCTCGGAAAAGGCCCAATCAAAAAATGTAAAGAATGTTTAGGTAAAGAAAGTTTATAAAAATAATAACCCCAAATATCATAAATCAACTTTTAGTCCTAAAAACAAAGGTATGTAATTAATGCATCCTCCCTAATGTCATATATAGAGCTGACAAATGGAACTTGCCGAAAATATTGAACCTAAAACTGAGAACCACACCACGGGCACATGCGAGGATCATTCTCAACATCACATGGAGAGATCACAGGATATATTTGGGAGAAAAAAGGAGTCAGAGATATCAGAATCCACGAGAAAACTCAAATAGCAATGAACTGGTCATGTAACAAGAATATCTGATGACTGCTAGACGTCATGGCTCACAACATGCTTCCTAAGAGATTACATATGAAACTGTGACCGGCAGAATATAGGATGACGGGACAAACTATACAACTTCAGAAAGTATTAGCTCTGCGACACCCACAATAGAGAGGTTTTGCGAATTTTGGGGAAGGCCCATGTCCAACAACGGATGCTAAAGTGATGGTTATGATGATGAATTAGACTGGTAGACGAAAAAAAAAATTTGCTCAAATCCTGGACCGACCCTCGTAATTTCAACACTTGCTTTGGAAGAATCATTTGTTTTCCTAAACAAATAGATTTTTCAAAGTTAATCAAAGGATTTAACATAAGTCACGTAATGTTTTAAGGTTCAAATGAATCAGTCAAAAGTAGGAATGGGAATAAGAGCATTTGCTGCTGTTACCAGAGCAGTCGGATTTAGGTACTCTCTCAGTCTTTTGGAGTGTATCAGAAGTATTTTTGTTTTTCAACTTGAGAGCACCAGTATTAATATTTTATTTATATTGGAGCTTATGTTATTATCTACATATAATATGTTCCGATGATCCTGTCACATCTGAAAATTTCAGAATGTTAATGGTCTGGGCCTCTTCTGTCTTGCGATTCAAACCATCATAATTGTTAACTCATGGTCGCCAGCTCTTGTGCCGTAATTCAATGGACAAGTCATCATCTTTAAAATGCTTAAACCAGTTTTGAATTGTACAGCCAAATCATGCTTTATTTTAATTCCCGAATTCTGAGTGCAGCTTCAGCAGCTTTTGGGGCCAGTTTGAAATAAAGTATAAAAAAAACTGACTGAATCTTTATATTAAAATCCGCTGTCATATTATCTGAAAAGAATAGTACAGCCAGTTAGTACTGATAATGATATGCTATGTATAATAAAAATATTAATAATATAATGGATTCATAGATAGCCTTGAGATGTGTACTACAAATAAGCTTTTGGGGAAAGGTCTGCTAAAACGATATTCCTTTTGTTGAATTCTAATAGATAATTCTATGACATTTTAACGTTGATGATAGGCAGGCAGTAAGACTCTGTAGCAAAAAAGTGTGTTTTTGAGTTCTGCCTTCAACCAATCCGTTCCTTCTTGAATGTAGATACGTGGTTTTTCAATAGCAGGGATTTGGGAGATCAATCTTTTTTATTTGGAATGAATGTTAATAGAAGCCTGTCGTTTAATTCGAAACCACATCACCATCTCTAAATGCCATAATCTTACTTCAAAACTATTTCTCAAGTAATTAGTAAATCAGGGAAAATACCAAAAATCACCGATGGTTGTTTTAAATAGTTTCCTACTTGATTATTAGTTTTGTCTTTATCTCATACTTTGGCAGCTTTCGATATTTTGAATTTGTTTTTCACTGTTTCAACTTTCTGTTATTTGGTGACAACATCGTTAATAATGCATTCTGAGTCTCTGATTACCTCTGATATGTACAGTTTTCCTATCTTCCAATATTTTCAATGTTTTTCGTCGATATCATATTATAGACATTATATCATATATTACAAATATCATTGTTGTTGTAGTAGTAGTAGTTGTAGTAGTAGTAGTAAGAAGAGGAAGAAGAGGAGGAAGAGGGAAAAGTTAAGAGAGTAGTGTTGTAGGGGTAATGGTAGTTCCGGTGTCATTTGATTGAGGGACCATAGTCGACCCTTCCACAATTTGTCATTGAACTTAACTGAGAACTTCGGGGGATACTGTGTGGACACCGATAAACATAGGTGAATACCTAAGATCTTTTTGACGTTGTTGTAGAGATAACAAACTTTCATTCCTTATTGTATGATTACTCTAAGCTTTTTTCACAATTGGTAAACTGGAAACATGAAAGCTGCCGAAGGGTTTTTATTTCATTTTTTCCGAGCCTATGTTCCAGTGCTTCTGGCAACAGTATTTTGTCAATAGACTTGAAAACTGGCACCAGTACTTCACTTGTACCGTTCTAAAAAAAATTGTTTTGATTTTCGATCAAAACCTTTTTTTGACCTTTGTTGGGCCTTATTTTGACGGGTTTATCGATAACATTTAGATGCTCCAGAGTCTACACGTTTCTAGACGTTTTTTTTTCAACGCTAGTAATGTTATACATAGAATATATTCTGACCATTTTTATTCATTGATGGAATTTTATCTTCCATAACTTCAAATATTTCCGCTACGGTTCTCCAGTTATTGACATTGATAAAAAGTAATTATAATTTCATGATGGACTTCTGTAGTTTATGTGTGTGTGTGTGTATGTGTGTGTGTGTGTGTGTGTGTGTGTGTGTGTGTGTGTTCTAGAAAACTTAACTTCTATAAACACTGAAGATGTGAAAGTTTTCAGTTTATATCATTTTGATAAGTTATTTCCAAATATGCGTTAATTCAATTTATGTCAGATTTTCAAAGGGTTTTATATTTTACACGAAATTAGATATTATAGCACTACATGGTGTCCTAAAAATCCATGTGCACTTTTAAAAAGGCCTTACTTAGCATATACAAAAAGTAGAACTATATATCAATTGTTTGGTTGTAGAGTTTTATCTAATTGGAGATTAATTGTCAATCTTCAACATAATCGCCATCATTCCAAACACATCAACCAAGCTGATTTGTTAACTCCCTGGAAATATTATCCAGTTGTTGCTATGTGATTGTTTATATTGCATTTGAAATCCTAGCTTTGAGGTCACCAGTTATTGATCGATTTTTTATGAAGAGCATATTTTTCATAATGAGTAACGAACTTTCTTCTCACAGTTAATCAGTATACATATATATATATAATATATATATATATATATACATATATATATAAAATATATGATTCGTAATCATGTCATCTACAAACAGCTGTTTCGTTGTAACGCAACACCTCAG
>OY735235.1:18002268-18299768 GCA_963457665.1 Thysanoteuthis rhombus
CTCCTCAAAAGGTGACCACTGACGCCAAATTCAATTTCGACTCTAAACTGTCTTTGACTATAAAAAGGGATGCTTCCGATTTTTTATCATACGTCCATCTTTTTTCTAGCGCTGACTCACTGACCATCGGTCTTCTAGTCAAAGAGCTCCACCATTTATCCATAGGAAGCTGATTGATAAAGCTAAGTTTAAGCTTTTACTTTGGCACGACTTTTCCAAGATGCAAAAGGCCTTCTACCTTCCTACCCACTTACATACATTCACACATGCATGGGAGAGAGGAGGTGAAAAGGGTGAGATCAGGGCGTGCTTGCTGTTTATCCCAGCGGTCAAATTTCCCCTTAGCGTGAAACCCAAGGCTCGAATATGGAATTTTCTACAGAGAGTCTTTTGATAATTCTACCCATAAGAATGAGATTCTGTTTCAACTACGACTTAATGACGATAATGATTCTAGTGACTTGATGCCGTCAGAGCGCTCTGAATATTGTAATAACATACTCTCCTTTCTATTTCTGTGGGCGAGAGGAAATCGTATTGGGGCCCACATATCGTTTGATAGCTCCCATAAAGCAAAGGAAATGATCTTCAATCTTGAGCTTTCTTTCCGGTTTGACAAACCAGTTGTATCAAGTGATTACAAAACCCACGCACTCAATTGAGATGTTTTCCGTCCTCTCTCTTATGAATGACAGAATGGCGACATATGTCTGTCGCTGTGACGGAAACAATGGAAGATCTTTGTTGGAATATTGTATCATTATCACCATTTTCACACCTATTGCCTGGTGGTCACCGATGGGAACTAAGTGACAGCAAGTTTCCTCAAGTCACGAGCCTTTCTCCTCATACTCTCACTGTCCACAGCAGTGTTGTTGTTCATGATTTCATACCAGTTGCCTGGTGGTTATCGCTGGCTGAGTGATAGTAAGTCTCTTTGGGCCTTCAGCCCCCCTCTCACATCGTCCTCACCGATCCAAACAGCACTGTTGTTTGTACCGTCTCTAACAGGCCTTTCTCTTGGCTGTTGGGGCTATCGTAACCAGCTGAGGCCATAGATCTCATATTCTCAGAACTCTCCTCAGTATTCATAGTCCCCTGACTTCCATTTTCCACTCTTTCTTCAATTCCTTTGCCAGGTCCTTATATTTCCCTAGCTTTTCACTCTCTTTCATCTTAACTCAATGGTCTGCTGGCACAGCCACGTCTACTATTGGGTAAGTTCTTCTTCCCTTGTCCACAATTACCAGGTTTCGTAATTTGTGGCCTTTATTTTCAAGGGCTGTCCCCTGGTTTGTGCTGATATCATTTGTCTGCATGTTCGGATCCAATCCGTTTGCTCAGTTCCCATTGTATCACCGTTGCTACTCTGACATGTCTGTTTTTGTACTCTTTCTGGGCTAGTTAACAACATCTATAGGTTATGTGATTTATGGTCTCATCTTTTTCTCCACTAGGCATTTGTGGTTGGTTTGGGTCCTGTTGATATTTGCCTTGGCATAGTTTTTCCTGATGCATTTGTTTTGGGTTTTCCTGATAAGCGATTCTGTTTCTCTCTTCAGATTTCGTTTGCATAACCCTGTCCATGATCTCTTGTCTACGAAATTTTATTTCCGCCTTTTGAATCCCCTGTGTAGTTTTTACAGTTTCCATTTTTCTTTCCTTGTTTGCTATGCTGCTCCTTCGTTAGCTACTTCGTCGTTCCTTGCACTGCTTCGGGTGCTCTTTATAATGCCTTTACTCATTGTCTGCGCATACTTTTTTTTGTCCAGGTTTGGCCCTTAAGACAGTCTTCTAAGCTGTTGAGTCATATGCCGCCGCCTTTCCTCTTCACATACAGTCTGTGTCATTTCTGGTGTGTAGATCCCTATGCATTGTCATGAGCTGCCTTGCTTACCGGTCCACTGATTGGAGTTCTATCCTTGTCCATCCAAAAAATGAACCTTTGTATTTTACTACAGATGCTACCCATGTGTAAATTCCTGTATTTGCTATTTAGTCTCTAATATTTTTCTTATCCTCCTAAGGTATTCTCTCCGTATTTTCTTTCTTATTTCTTCCCGGTTTATTGCATCATATTCGAGAACTTCCAGGTATTTATGCCGCTCCTTTGTGGGCAATGCTCTGATTTTCTTGTTGTCCGGTAATTTGATTCCCTCAGCAGCTGTGAGCCTTCCATTGTACATTTCCATTATGGCTCATTTTACATAAATCTGAGCTCAATCTTAATACTGCTTCAGTATTCTTCAACTTCGTTGAACAACGTTTCAAGCTGTTTCCTGTTCTTTTCAGATTTTTTCATGCCATCCATGTGCATCAGATGGGTGACTTTTTTCCCTCTTTTTGGAAAATTGGTATCTTTTGCCATTTTTCAAAATTCATGGTTAAAATAGATAGTGGTGGGGACAGAGGATCTCTCTGAAAAATATCCGTTTTTACACTCACTTCTGCTGAGTTTTCTCCTGTTTTCATAGTGTTAGCTATGAATATCTTCAATGGTTCACTTATCCTGAGTATCCTGGGGCATTCGAATATCCAGCTACATGGGATCATGTCGCATGCATTATTATTATTATTATTATTATCATTAATATTATTATTATTATTATTATTATTATTATTATTATTATTATTATTATTATTATTATCATCATAGAGTTTAAAATGTCCCCTGATTATATTTGATGTCTTCGGAAGTAGTGTGTCTTGTTAATGTACTTGGCGATCAAATTCAGGAGAATTTTTCTCCAGATTTGCAGTTAACGTTCCAAATGCTCCAATAAGAATGCTTTGAGCTTAATAGTGATATTTATCTACATTATTATTATTATTATCGTTATTATTATTATTATTATTATTATTATTATTATTATTATTATTATTATTGTTATTATTTGTCATGCACTTCCATATTGGCACTAGTGGTCATTGCAAGAGATTGGGTGACATTTTACTCCTCAAATCTGTAGTATTTTTCTGAGGATTCTCGCTGAGCACAGCAATGCTGTGGTCTGTACAGTCTCGATTCTTCCATCAATTTCTTATACCTCCAATGAGTTTATAGAGCTCTGTAGTTATAAGTGTTACAACTCTAACCTTTATCCTTTTAGTTTCCTTGCGAGTTTCACGTAATTTTGTAACATTTCACTTTTCTGTTTTTTTTTCGTTCTCATCCAACAACGTCAACTTTCAGACGGATCTATTTCCTGTTTATGATCATCAGACCCAACCTCTTTGCTCGTATGGAAAGGTCAATTTAGATTTCAAATACATTATTCAGAATAGGATGTCTTCCGGTCTGTTCTGATGCCATGTGTTTACATGGTCGAACGTAAGATGTTATCATCTACTCCAGTACTATCCAAGATGGGTTCGGCGGATCCCGTGGTATTTGCAGAAAAATTGTGGAATTCTGCGAGATTAGGTATCTTTTTAAATAAAAGATAATCGGCTTTCGATACTTCTTCTCACAATTACTATTTTGTAACGATTAAAGATAGAATGGTTTTTATTCTATTTCAATGTTTCATTACGTTTTCAGATGAATAAACTCTCTCTCTCTAAAACAATTTTATTTTCATTTGATGTCTAATCAAAATTAAGGTTGCATGGATTGACAGTTTTGGGAACCGTTCCCAAGGTCCAATCGACCTCTATTGGTGTACTCATTACTTTCACGTACAACTTCTTCAGATCCTTGGCTACATCCAGATATTTATTTGTTTCTGCTTCATCCTATGGACAACAAAATCACCCGCTTGCACTAAAGAAAGATGTTACGTAGACCAACTCTGAAAAATTACTCAAACTTATCGCATGCAAATTTATTAGTTCATCTGTAAGTAATATTCATCATCGAAAGAAACTGATGAATTCAGGTTAACGAATTCTCTTCAACAGAGTAATTTTTCCAAGTTGGTCTAAAGTAAGACTATTTTTTTTTAGTGTGGCCAGTTCCATTTTACTGATTCACTACCACGTGATCTTGTCTTCTGACCTGGATTGGATGATCTGGTTTGTTTGTTTATTTGTTTTGCAAGCGGGGTTGAAATGGCAATGAATATATTGTAGTTGTAACCGTTAAGTGTTATTGTTATGGCTGTTTTTTCATACAAGCTTTAGGCAACAAGACCTAAAGAAGTTTAACCCCTCCCCTCTCTCTCTCTCTCTCTCTCTCTTCTCCCAAAAGCAATCAATATTCTTACACGCTAGTTAGAGTCTTTTCAATTCAATAAACATTTACATACGATCAATGAATCAATATGAATAAAGAATCGATTTAGAACATTAGGTCTCTCCTATTGCCAGCAGCATAACACGATTATATACTCCAAACCTACAATGGTTCAATAGTGATTGTGATCAATTACTCTATATCTTAAAGGTTGACTCGGGGTTATTTTGGGTCATTAATTGTTATTGATATGATAAGCTCGCCAGATATACACATATGAATTTATATATTCAACCACATACAAGACATATATCACACAACGCATACAAACACCCAGATTCGCCAATACGCCCATAGACTAATGATGAAAAAAAAAATTTTTCCACAAAGAATAATCATTTTTCCAACATAATCTTTTTCCATACGAATGCATCTAACCCAACGCATAAATCTTATAGATCGAACGTTATACTATGAAAACTGCATCAGCCTACAAGCTTATTGTTCTATCCTGATATATATATATATATATATATATATATATATATATATATATATATATATATATATATATATATATATACGATATTTTCCACGTGAATTGACAAATAGGAAGATCGGTAATAAAATATTCATATAAAAAAAACGTATCCCTAAAATAGCCATCAATAACGATCATATAACACTACCAGATCATGATGATGTAGTATGGTCCCCACGACAACGAAAAAAAAACGTCAATTTGAAGATATCTTTACTCCAATCAGATAAAGTTGCGACTCAATAAAATGTGTAATTGGAAATAAAAAATATTTTGATGTAATTATGAGCTTCCCAATGTGTCACTTCAAATAATATATATATATATATGTACGTGTGTGTATGTGTTGCAACAAAAAGCTATGAAATGTTATAATTTTTATGTGCTGAATTACTATCTACTGTCGCATAAGAACGTGGAATAAATCAAATATTACATGAATTTTAGATAACTTGAGACTATTCAGAAAAAATGAATATCAACTATAACCCTACCCAAATTGTACTGGCAAATGTTAATTAATTTTCTCGTTGTTGGGCAGCCAGTCATCGTAAAAAAAACTTTTAGCTGTGTTATCGTTTATTGAGATAAAATTACCATGCCTGCGATAAAATGCACCTGCTTTTTTATATTTATTGTTGTCAGCTGCCAACAATCGCATTTCAGGTGAAGATTTGTCGTGTTATGTATCCATAAATTTTGTGGAAGTTTTACGCTTCTTTGGTTGTGTGAACGGAGAGTAAAGCAGCTGTTCGTAGAAGCATTAGTCGCCTTTCTTCCGTGTTATCTAATTGTATGGCACACCGATAAAGAAAAAAATTCTGGGAATCTTCTTGTGTAAGTTTTTTTTTTTTTTGAAAATTTTATCCATATTTTTATTCTCAATGAAACCAGTGACTCTGAACTATTGATCAAATGTAGGACCAAAGGTGGCAATATGTGTTCTAGTGATCTTGGTCATACCAGTTCACAGACTTGAAAATTGGAATCAGTACTCCTTCCTTTTTGAAAAATCTTTTGACGGGTTGAATAATAACACCTGAATTCTCCAGAATCGACGTGTTTGTTCACTCTTTTTCAGATGTTTTTTTTCAGTGGAAAACGCCAGTGATGTCACGAATAGAATCTATTCTGGCCGTATATATTCTTTGATGAATTTTTTTTTCATGACTTCAAATCTTGAATATATACATATATATATATATATATATATATATATATAGAGAGAGAGAGAGAGAGAGAGAGAGAGATAGATATAGATAGATAGATAGAGAGATAGAGAGATAGAGAGAGAGAGAGAAATAATGGATTCGATATACAAACACGTTTATGTTCCTGCCCTTTGGGCTTCTTCAGGCAGATGATTCGATTCATTCGAATCCCTATTCAGGACTTTATTGGGAAGTGGGTTTATTTTCTTGATAGAAAACTTCACCTTATATTAATTATGCTTCTTTTCCCTTTTTTTTTTTTGTTTATAATTGTTTCATTCGTAGTGTCTTAAGATTTTTTTTTTTATACGTAGTATCCAAAGTTTTCGTTTTTTGCGTCAGATTTTTTTTCTAATTTTTTTTCCTTATTTCAGTTTCGCAATATTTTCGCTGTTATCTTAATGGCTTGTGGGTTTCAAAATTGTTTCAGATATTATACCGGTTGATCAATCTGCTGGTGTTGAATAGTCGCTTCTGCGGGCTGCCTTTTGCTTTGTTCATTTTCACCTAGGATATCTATTAGTCTTTTTGTGAATTATTTATAAATGTTAGGTAACTGTGTATCAAGACAGCTGTTGTCGAAATGATGATTATCCTTGTTTTGGGGCACTTTCCTTCCTTGTATGCACTGAGTGATACTAATCAAGAAGTTACTAGAATACAACTAACCATTCTGTTTGGCATTTAACAGATTATGGAACAGCAGAAAACATAGTTGATTTTGCACTACTGAAGCTGATAGTCACGGCCTCCCCAAATATCCCTGTCACTCTTTCGAAAACCGGTTGCTATTTTATTTATGACTTTGAAAAATAAATTTCCATTTGTTAACGATGCAAAAATGTGACTTGCAATCACATATGTCACAGTTATGTTGCAATAAAACGAGTGAAACCCATTGAAACAACCAATAAATCGCAAATAAAGCCAGTATTTCAAATTAGGTATGAATTTTATGCATAATCAAACAAGCCATTTTCTGCGCAATATTCATTCTTTGAAAAAGTCGGGCCGTAGACAGAAAGCACATTGATTTCGCTAGCTTAACGATAACATTGGTTATGAAAATAATCACATATTGACTGAAAAGGAAAATTGAATTAGTGAGCCTACTTATTGTAGATATTCACATTGTTTAGTTTGGTACAGGGACATCTTAAAAAGGCACCCTGTGAAGATCAAACATTCTACGTTAGTTATAGTTTGCTACACAAATTACTGTCAACTATCTCCTTACGGCAGGATGCAATAAGATTAGTATTATTGGTGCAATAGAAAATAGATTTTAATGAAGATTTGTACTTAATTTAAAAAAAGCAACATCTTGATGGTGTTATTATAGAAAACTTTACAAGGAGTAAATGCTACTCCTATTCTGACCAGAGATAATTACCGCAACTTTTTATGTCAAATTCCTACTGATGAGTTTTTATTTAGTGTTTGTTCGTAATAACAATGACATCATCATCAGTCTTCCAACGTCCATTGTTAGACATAGACCGTCCCCAAGATTCGCCACACTGCTCTATCATGAGCGTTGCGGAGCCAGTACTTTCTGAATTCGTCTAGTTCGTCTCTCCATCAAATATTCTGCCGGCCTCGGTTGCGCATGTGATCAATGTCGTGAGTCACAATGACCATCAGTTGTCCACCATTCTTGTAACATGGCCAGCTCACTACCATTTGAGATTTTTAATGTATTCTATGATTTCCTTAACTCTTGTATTTTTCCGGATGTACATGGACACATAGCCTAGTGGTTACAGAATTACTGCAAGTAATGTAATGGTTCTAGGTTCAATCCCAGTGTGAGACAATAATAATTCGTAAATGCTACTAATGCTAGTGCGGTCAATATACCCCCGTTGGTTAAATAAAGGGTTCGGTTCGTTACTTCCCCGCACCTACCAGATGATACCCGACCGAAACGTTGTATGAAAAACAACCAAGATGAGGATAGTCCGAATAATGATAGAAATAAAACTTACCAACCTGAGCAAAACGAAACCAGCTATTTATGTTGGTTCCTGTACGATTTTCCAAGTCTATTTTCTTCTCATTGGTCTTCAATGGACATTTTTATGATGTCACAAAATGTGTATAGTTTTAATCGTAGCAGTGACATTTTTTCAGGTTCATCTGTCACTAAGTCGACCGGTTTTTACTTCATAAAAAACTGTATAGTATTCAGTCGCAGTCGGGAATTATTTCCAAGCATGACTGTCGCAGAGTTGACGATTTTCTATGGCTTCGTAAATAATTTTATTGTTTTCAATCGTAGTTGGGGCTTCTTTTTTTCGAGCTCATCCGTCTCAAAGTCGACGATAAGACCGAACAATCTCTCAGAATTGATAGAATAAAATTTTCTTTGTTCTGTAAGTGTTGCTCAGTCGATAAAAGAGCCACCTGCCGATCACGTGGTCGTGATTTCAAATCATGGTTAGAAAATGTTTATTCTGAATATCGGTTTGGTTTAACGTGATAGGACAGACAAACATTGGAGAGTTTACTCCCGTAAATTAGGTGAGGATTGTTTTTGTTCATAGTGCTATTGTTCTTTTTACGGCAAAAAAAAAACAAAGTCTTGTCCATAGAGTTTTTGATGTTCTTTTTCTTGTTTTTGTTACCGTGGAAAAACAAAGTCAACTCCAGCATCCGACTACGATAATACATGAAACATTTGTAAAAAAATCGGACCAAATTGAAAATTCATCGCGTGACAAGAATGGGAAAATCAATTTATAATCAGATTTTATCGTCCGTTGCTTGTAAGATTTTTTTATCACGGAAAATAGATAAAACATCCCTGATTTTCCCCCTACTTTTATAACTCATATGTTACTGGGCAAAAATTATACGAAGTCTTTTAACATTCAAAATGGTAACAAATACACTGATTTTATGGTAATAAAAATTTTATGAGGATATTTATGCAGTCAAAAAACATTAAATCTCGCTAACGTGATCTTAGAAACCGATGGGACGCGTACATTTACGAGATTAACAAGAAGCAGACATACAGTTTTCTACAGGTTTTGATTTTACACAGTTTTGCTTTCAGATACGATCGCCATCATTGAATGACATACCGAAAAGTTAATTATGTCCCTTGCTCAGTATAGCTAATTTAGACGTTTTCCATCTAAGGTTATATATTTTGATCGCATCTACATGTCAGAAATGGCTATTTAGATGTTTTTTGATAAAATAAAAAAATCATCAGTCTTTCATTGTCCGTAGTTGGATATAGACCTTTCCCAGGATTTGCAAAAAAATCTCATTAGTCTTAAAAAGTAAGGTCTACAATCAATGCATCCTCAGGATAGTCACCTATGGAGCTGAAGCTATCATGGTTGTCGCAGAGCCAATACTTTCTGAACTTGTCAAGTTCGTCTCGCCATCGTACATTCTGCCGGTCACAGTTTCGCATGTGATCTCTAGGGATCCTTTTTGTGAGTTGTGATGTCCAGCGGTTGTTTACTATTCTTGCAACATGACCAGCCCATTGCCATTCGAGTTTTCCAATGGACTCTGTGATATGCCGGACTCCTGTTTTTCCCCTAATATATTGTGATGTTATATGGTCACTCAACATGATGTTGAGCATGATTCTCTCATGCTTATGTTAAATGATTTAGTTTGAGGGTCAGACCCTTGGTTAGGTTCCATGTTTTCATATGTGACTATCGGGAGAATGCATTAGTTATAGACTTTCCTTTTCACGACTAATGGGATTTTCTTGTTCCTAGAGGTCAAGCTAAGAATCACTCTAGGATGACAAGTTTTCGATAGAGCAAGTTCGACCTTCAAATAAGAAATATTCCTATACAATTTATAGTGATAAGATATTTTTGATAAATCAAGTAATATTTGAATGAGTTAAATGTTCAAAATTAAAGTCACTTATAATTCATAAATAATATGTAAAAAAAAAAATCCTAAAATTTAGTTATGTATCTGGATATGACCAGAAAAATGCTCACCTGAAAGAAGCCCACATGAAAATTTCCCACTTGGAAATGCACACGAAAAAAGCTCAGACGGGGAAAAGTTCACACAGAAAAATGACCACATGTGGAAATGTCCATACATAAAGAACCCTGGCGTGAAAAAAAAGCTCAAATGAAAAATTATTGTCGTTGCGTTTAGATAAGGCCTCCGTATAAGTTTAGGTTGATTTTCAGACATCAGAATCAGAAAGTTCTGTTTATAAAACCATCCTTCTACGTAATCATTTGGGCAAATATATTTAGCTATTTTTTGGTATGCAAAATATCAATCCTAATTTATATAATTAATAATAATAATTAATAACTTATCTAAACGTAACACAAATTATTTTCCATATCGGCTCTTTCACAAATGGGTTTTTTTCAGTGAGGACATTTTCCCGTCTAAGCTTTTTCCTTAACGGATTTTTCCCCCTGTGGGATCTTTTCCATGTGGGCTTTCCCCGTGTGGTCTGTTATTCTGTGAGCATTTAAGAGAAAGTTTTTTTTTCTGTGCAGAATTTCCGTATGGTCTTTTATAATGTGAGCATTTTTCATGGAACCATACCTGGAGAATGTAGATATTTCTGGCTCTTTTCAGATGTTTTTCGACTCAGTTTTAGATGCAAACTAAATCTTCACTAGATTTTCCCTTGAGAAAATAACCAGTCCATCTATGGTCTGACTTTCAGGCTTGTTGTTATTTTGATCAGTGATTCTTTGTTTGTAACGTCTGCAAAGCTAGAATAGTTCATATATCCATACTAGACAATATTACGATGTTGAGGCATCGATAAAATTTTTAAAAAAACATTGATTACATTAGTCGAGACATTAATGGTATCTATCGTGAACAACATACAAAAATGTCGTCTTAATGTACACGTATTTATATCCAGAAATATATTTACGTACTTACCTTCCAACATAACGATACATGTACCGATTAGGAAAATATATTGAAACAGGTGCCATGAACAGTCAACCAAAACTGTCTCTAAAACTGACTGCATGGGTCTCTTCAGTTTTTAAGTGTGTCAGACTGGCTGGCTGGCTGGCTTGCTATGCATGTATCACATAAACAGGCTGCACCACTGGAACTAGAGGGCTGAAAATTCAAACATTTACTACTTATTATGTCTACAAAAAAATTACCTCTTTCTTTTTTTTTTTTTTTTTTTTTTTTGCGAATTCCCCTTCAAGATTGTTGTTTTCTGTTGGTTTTTTTTTTTTCAGATTCAGTTTGGGATATAAATTTATGCTGGATCGATCATTTAGTTTTAGTCCGCTTGTTTTTGAAAATTCAGACTTTTTTAGTGATCACAGCCCCAACAGAATGCGAGAAAAGTAATTGATTCTTTGATCATCCCCTTTTTTTCCAAACGAAGGTTGCTGCCAAAAGATGTTGGTCATGAGACAGTTTCTATTGAGTGAATAACCAGAACTGTGGGTTTTTTATATCTTCTGAAACATAGTACATCTGATATCCCAGCAAACATGATAAATAATCTTTATAGGAATATATGATACTTTCATGTCTGACATATATACATATGTGTATGTGTGTTTGAGTTTAAAGAGCTGTGGGTTCGACATTAAAATTATTTTAGTCTTTTTTTAATATGTCTGGTAGATCGTCATGATAGTTACATTCTGTAGGTATTCTTCAGTGACTACTAAAGGTCGCATAACACACGTGTCGATAAAGTATTTTCATGTTTAGATTTGATGTATAAAACTTATATTTATAAAAATGCCCCTGCCTGTGTGAGTGCATATATATATATATATATATATATATATATATATATATATATATATATATATATATATATATATATATATATATATATATATATATATATATATATATATATATGAATATATGATCTCAGTAATTCAATAAATAATATGTGATGGGTTTATTTCACAAAACAATAGGGATCCGAATAAATCTAATTATCTGCCTGAAGAAGCTCAAAAGGGCAGAAACAAAAATCCATTATTTCACTATATATATACATATACACGCGTAGGTGCATTTTTGTGAATATATGTTTTATACATGAAATCTGAATTCGTATTTCCTTTATCGATATATATATATATATATATATATATATATATATATATATATATATACATATATATATATATATATTTATATGTATATATATATATATATATATATATATATAATGACAATTTGAAAACTCTTTTAAATGTTAATTATCAGTGATGCGTTTTGTTTGTCCATATCTTCAATGGATCAATTTTCAAGAAGGAAGTACAGTTTGTTGTGGTTGAAATAATATCAATGGAGAACAAAGATAGTTCTGAACACTGACAGAGATTCACAAATTTAATAATATTTCCATAACACTAGACAATCACTGCCATGACAACCACAGCATATGTATTTACATTTCAAACATTCGTCATTGTCGAATTGTTTAAGTATTCTCCTTCTATGTTTATTCCCATTTCTTCCCAGGCAGTTTTTCGAAAGATACTTTCGTGGTTCCCTGTAAATAACTTGGGTGACATTTAGCACCTCGTCTCACTTATTCTAGTTTGTTTTTATTATCCCCTTTTTTATTCTTACGTAGCCTGATTATTGCAGCGTTATTTTTGCATATGTTCTGAGTGACTTGTATGTAATTCTCGTGAACAACTGGTTCTCGCATTTTGTTAAAGACTGTCGTGTGTTCTACTGAGTAAAATGCTTTTCCATTATCTACAAAGCCCAAACAGAATTGGTTGCAGTATTGTAATAACTTTTCCTTTTCAAATTGTTGATTTATTGTTTGCAGGAGGTGTATTGTTTTAGCCTGTCTGTTAGCGTGGTCCATTTTCATATATATATATATATATATATATATATATATATATATATATATATATATATATATATATATATATATATATATATATATATATATATATATATATATGCGAGAATACGTATAATACTTTTTCTGTGCATAGATTTTGTGTTAAACATTTACATACATACATGAAATTATATTTTGCTGTATCGATTATGTGAAGTTTAATACAATTTTTGATTGCCAATGCATACTTATATTAAATTAACATATCTCTTATGATATATATATGTGTGTGTGTGTATGTGTGTGTGTGTGTGTAAAAGTTTTGAAGGTATGGACGACACACATACACATATAATCATACACACACACGCATATATATATATATATATATATATATATATATATATATATATGTGTGTGTGTTTGCTGTTGAAAGTGACATTTGGAAAGTAGAGAGGAAAAAATTGGGAGAAAAGCAGGTGTTGCATCGCCAATTTTTTTTATTATTACGTGGACATGTTTCGATGCATTTTGACAGGTATCAGCCATCTTTTTTAGAGAGAACTTGCTGTGGTGTAGAGAACAGAGTGTGCAATCTACATTCTGTGGTTGAGGGAGGAACCAAAACATGTAAATATTCTGTCGGATCACCTCACATCCACAAAAAAAGTAATATATATATATATATATATATATATATATATATATATATATATATATATATATATATATATATATATATATATATCGATTTAAACAAAAAGTGCACGATTGCACATGCTTCAATATTCCTGAAAATATTATGTTCAAAAAGCTATGTCATAAATGGTAGATATTGCATATAGATGGACTGTGTATGTATATCTGTGCGTGTGTATTCATACAAATACATGTTTGTGTTTTTTTTTTCGTTCTTATAAACACTAACGTGTAAGTATGAGTCCATAGAGAGATCACAATATAGCACAGTATATTTGAGAAACATCCAAGATATCAGAGAATCCATAACAAAACTTGAATGGCAATTGGCTGGTTATATTGCAAGAATGGCAGATAAACACTGGACGACTCATAATGTGGATCAACAGAGATCACATGCAAAACTGTGGCCGGCAAAATATAAGATGGTGTGATGTACGAGATGGGTTCAGAGAGTATTGGCTCTTTGACATCCAAGACAGGGAGGTCTGACGAATCTTGGAGAAGGCCTATGTCCATTGACGGACGTTGAATGGAAAACAGTGATAATGATATATTGATGAACTTGTCCGTATGGGTTTGCAGGTCTGTGTACATCTAAATATATCATCATCATCATTAGTCCTTTAACGTCTGGTCGTTTGACATAGACCTTCCCTAGGTTTCGCTACACTTCTTTGTCGTGGGCGTTGCAGAGCCAGTATTTTTCTAAATTTGTCTAGTTAATCTTTCCATTTTGTATTTTGTTGGCGTCAGTTTTGCATATGATATCTAGGGATCCATGTTCTAAGTCGTGATGTCCATAGGTTGTCTGCCATTCTTGCAACATGACCAGCCCATTGCTATTTAAATCTGATAGATGCTATGGTATCTTGGATCCCCGTTTTCTTCCTGATATATTGTGCTGTCTTGTGATCTCTTCATGTGAGGTTGAGCATGATTCTCTCATGCGCACGCTACATGCTTCTCAGTCTGTGGGTCTGTCCCTTGGTTAGGTTCGATGTTTTAGCTCCATAAGTGACTATCAGGAGAATGCATTGGTTGTATACTCTTCTTTCAGGATCACTGGGCATATATGCAAATCAAGCTCAAATCTTAAAAAGGGTATAAAACCAACGCATTCTCCCGGTTGTCACTTATGGAGCTGAACCTATCCAAGAAACAAACCTGCAAACTGAGAAGCATGCAACGCGCGCATGGAAGAATCATGCTCATCCTCACATGGACAGATAACCAGACAGCACAGTATATCAGGAAGAAAAGGGATTCTGGGACATCAAAGAATATACTAGAAAACTCAAATTGCAATGTGCCGGTCATGTTGCAAGAATGGCAGACAACCAAAAGACATCACGACTCACTACATGGATTCCCAGAGATCTCATGCGAAACCAAGGCCGGCAGAATACAAGATGGAGAGATGAACTAGACAAATTCAGAATATACTGGCTCTGCAACGCCCACGATGGAGAAATGAGGCGAATCCTGGAGAAGGTCTATGTCCAACAACGGATGTTAAAAGACTGATGATGATGATGATAGATAAATGATTATTTGGTGTTGAAAATAAGATAAGAAACCGTCAATAAAAAAACTGTCATTATCAACACAATCATCAACAGTTTTGAAAGTTTCTACGGTTTTAAAGTGGTTCTGACTGGTTGGCTGGCTAGCTGGCTAGCTGGCTATGAATGTATCGCGTGTAAAGGCTGCGTCCAAGCTAGAGAGTTCAAAATTAAAACTTCTACTCTTTATCATGTGGAGAAGAGGGGGTGATAGAGACGTACAGGTTGGTGACGGGTCTTGGATCAGGAGGACGTCGAAGGGGTGCTCGTCTCTTAACTGTCTTTGTTATCAACGTCGGCATCCCACGATGGTTGTATTCACCATTTTGTAACCACTGTCAACGTCCTTCAAGCGTGAGACCCGTCGCCAGCCTATCTATCTCTTTACTATGTCTAAAAAAAAAAACACCTTTTTTTTTTTTAATTTCATCCCCTGTCCCCAGAAGGTTTTTAGTGAATGATTCGTATCCGGTAACATTATTTGATCCATTGCCAGCATTGCCTGCAAAGAAAAATGAAAAAACATTGGTCGCGTGATAGTTTTCATTGGCTGACTAACCATACCTGTTGACTTTTTAATCAATCTTCTTCATCGTATGACATGTCCAAGGCAATACCTGGAATAGGCCTTGCAAGCGTAGAATTCGAAGATGTGACTGGATACAAATATATTAGAATGAGTAAAAGGTTTCTTCTTTTAAAAAAATAACCTAGGAGATTTCAGTGTATTCGGAGTCTACTCTTCCGTATTTATATAGGATCGTTTTAGATATAGTATAAAAGACAAGATGAAATGAATGAAGCATTCATCATTTTCTTATTTTCTTTTTCCTCTCCAATGTTGACACCATTGTTCATTGAAATATTGATTTCGATTTGATCCCTTTAATGCCATTTAATTTTTCTTGCCAGCATCCCGCTCAAACCATTGACGTAGGTTACTCGATGCCTTCTATGCACCGTGTGGATGTTCCTTAAGAACTTCCCCCTTCATTATGCGTTCCCAAAACTCAAAGTGTCTTTTTCTGATTGTCCATTTGGTACATGCTCTGACCATGATATTGTTAACGTTTATCGATAAAACCACACTCTGTTTGCTCCAGTTCCCTTTTCATTCGAAACAGAATTGTCCAGCATTCATTGGCATACGGGATTTTAGATATCACATAGCAGTATATCACTCTTTTCTTCATTTCAAACTTTGCTTTTCTATCTTCGAATATCTTGCTCAGTTATCGGAAAGCATCTTACAATCAATAATGATAATGGATTGTGTAAAAGAAAACGATGTGTGTTTGCTAATAGATGGCGTATTTCACTCTTGTTTTCTCTTGTGTCCTGTTTGTTGTTGTGGGCAAGACATTTACCTCTTAGTATGAAATTCTGAAACTTTCCAATGACATGCAAAACACTATCAAAGAAGACAGGAGCCTCTTACAAAGGCTTACAACTTCTTTCAGGGTTTTTAATGCAGAATAGGCTTGACTGCTAGAGGGTAAAATTCCTCTCCAAATTCTATTCTGACTGAAGATGATTGCTGCAAATTCTGCATTGTATATATGATAAATGGTTTTGTACATTATTGCATAAATTTATGCATTTGTTTATTTGGATGAATTAAGCCAGTATATATCGGTATGGTGAATTTTTGTCAATATCTAAAAATTGCCATTTAAATCAGTCAATAAAACTCGGTCCTATCAATCAAATGGTCGTGAGTTCAAATCACGAAAGGGGAACGTGAATTTCGCATATAAGTCAACACCCCTATTTTTCTGTCATAGTTGCTCTTGTTTCGATAGGAAAACAAATTCAACTCCGGAATTCGTATTCGAGTTTTTACAATTTCATGATTGACATCGAATAATGCCTGCCTTTTCATGCCTTTCAATCTCAGATTTATTTTTCCTTCCTTTATCTCTATTTTCCCCTTTCTATCAGTATGCCTCTGTCTACGCGTATTCGTGAAACAAGAGAAAATCTTGTTTGGTAAAGATGCACGATACCGCTTTTGGGGACCCAGATTCGAACCATCCAAAAGATTACTTTTTTGGTCTTCACTCGTAGTGATTTTTCTCGTGACATTGTCCTTGTTTTCGTTGATTTCTGAATAGCTTTGAAAGTATGAACTCCTCAATTGAAACAAAGTTGCTAATACTTCCGTTTAGAAAATCGTACCGTAAGAATTTAAGTATATCCATTGATTTTGTTTTGAAGATATGCATACAGAAAAAAAATAGAGTAGAGATCCTAAGCTGACTTGGTATTTTATTCAGACCAGTATCCCGTAAATATTTCTGAGGATGATGTGTATAAACATCGGAATATTAGCACAACTTTTTACTATTATCTTATTTTGATATCAAGCTGGATGCACTCACCACTAAAGCGTCTGTGCCAATGATGTATCTGGAGATAACTTTGAAAGTATGAAACAAATTTGCTATTATTTATTTTAGAAAATTGTTAAATAGAAATTTGAATATATCCATGAATTTTCTACGGGTATCAAGTAGTTTACATTTGATTGGTGGGACAATCTTTCAAACACAAACAACTCGCAATCACAGCCAATGATTTAACAACCGTGGCGTTGAATTTTGAAGTCATGTAAGAAAGAATTTCATCGAAGAATAAATCTGGTTGGAATAAATAATACTTAGGTTATCACTTGCGCCCTGCTGAGAAACATCTAGAATAGAGTTTGAAATATCTAGATTGTCTAGTTAATAATGATCCATACCTGTCAAAATAAGGCCCCTAAAAGATCCCAAACTTTTTTTTTTTAAATATTTTCTGGGGGGGGTGTAGTGGAATACAAATGAAAATTTCGAAGTCTGTAGACAAAACAGTATGACCAGGAGCACTAAAACACAAACACACGTAGAGACTCTAACACACGCTCATATTAAAAGAGAGAGGGCCCTCCACCACCTTTGGTGGCTACGGTTGTTCAATTATTAGAAAGAGTCACCGAAAACAAATGTCACTCGTACAGTGCAAGGTTTTGTGGGAATAATTAAATGTAACTTAATTAAAACCCGAACTGTACACACTGGAATACACGAGAAAGAAGAAAGATGGTGATATGTCACGATGACATAGCTTTACTTCGGCAGAAATTGCATTAAAACGGGATAGGTCGTATTCTGTGTTGAAGGGAGGACGTTTTGATACGCTAATTTTGAGACGCTCATATTCGCAATTGTAATCAACCGGAAGAGGAAAACAGGTCTGGTTATTCATTCAATAGAAACTGTCAGGTAATATTTTTTCGCAATGTGACGTGTCGGGGGTGATCAATTAAAACATTAGAAGAAGGGTTGATCAATGAATAAGTTGTTTTTCTCGCCTTTTGCTACAAACTGATCACCGAAGAAGTCTGATTTTTCGTAAAACAAACCCATTGATCAATTTAGCATGAATTCATATTGCAAGTGGAACCTGCACTAAAAACTTATTCCTGAGGATCTTCCAAAAAACGAAAAAATAGAAATATTTTTCTGGTCATAATTGGGAGTATCTGTTGAAATTTTCAGCCCTCTAGCAGAACATTGGTGCGACCAGTACGCATAATATATACATATATACAGAATAACTTGAAAACTGAAGAAACTTTTTGTGGCAGTTTAGGTTGACGGTTTAACTTCTTGTCACTCAGCTGCTAAAATCATTCATGCAGCAAAATAAAAGAAATCTGGTAAATGAGTTTATAATGATATCAGAAGAAACGGAAAAGAATGGGTTAAAACGGTGGGCATCTGATAAGTTTAGAATGTAAAGGATGAAAGTAACTCCGAACAACATGTTTGAAGAAAATCACTATCTAATTCTATCTTACAGGTGCAAGCGAAACGAAACGCTTTTCATGAAGATTCCTGTGCAAATAATTATCCGTCTTTTTTTTCTTTGTTCTATTCTCTAATGGAAATTTTTATGACGTCATAAAAAGGTGTGTTGTTTTCAATCGCATGTTTTGACTTTTTTACATCCTTATCTGTTACAAAGTAGATCATTTTCCATGATGTCATGAAAAACTATAATTTTCAATCAAAGTCTGAACGTTTTGCTTTTTTATCGTTTTTTTTTCAAGCTTATCCGTCGAAAAACCGACCGTAAACCTGAGCAACCACTTAGACTCATGAGTGCAGTTAATTTTCCAATATCTATGTTTATTTACATAATATAAGTTTTCTGAGGATGATGTGAATAAATATCGTAATATATAGAGAACCATTACTTTGATTCTTTACGTTTTTGCATCGGGTATGTCTTTCACCTCGTAAAGACTGTAATATGCGTTAATATCTTGAGGTGAAAAATGAGGAAAATTGAAATTTAAATGTAGCAAGAAAAAATAAGTAAAAGAAATCATTAGGAGTTCTTGTACAAAGATTATATTGCGTCTCAGCTTTAGAAATAGTACATGAATAAAACTAATTGAATCATAAGGCTTTTGAAACCCTGCTAAAAACGGGGTAAGAAGAAATCCCTGAGTGAGTAGAGGAGCCGAAATGACAATGGTAACTGGAGCCTGCATTCCCTGAAGGAACTGCGAGCATAATTGTGAAGTAGCGTACCTTCAACCTTAATAAAAGCACAAAAAATTGGTAGCTAAAAACGAAATGAACAACCTTCACAAGGGAAGTAATGGAATACTGAGTGTAGTACACAGTATTTACACGTACCAATTAGTGTTGATATTTTGGAAACTGTAAAAGGGGGATTCAAAAGTAAGCGAAATGAGAATGGATAAATTATATAAATATGTTAGGGAACGATAACTGCAGTTACACTGATTACGAGAAAAAGAAGGAAAAACGAGAGGAATGACTTTCGTTAGAAACCGCCAGCCAAAACTGTCGCCAAAGCTGTCAACATAGATTTATTCAGATTTCAAGTTGGCTCGGCTGGCTGGCTGGCTGGCTGGCTCACCCACCTGAGACGGGTACCTGCCGCGGCCATCCGACGCACTGGCTGGCTGATTGATTGTATATTGCGCGTACAATGGATTTAGATGGCTGAGGATTTCAACATATACTCCTTATTATGTCAACAATTTTTTTTTGGAAAATTCATCCTCAAAATAGGTCCCAAGTGAGAGATTCAGTTTAGCGATGTAAATTTATGCTAGATTGGCTCCGGACTTTTTAGTGATTACTGCCCAACAAAAGGCAAGATAAGTAATGCCATAATTGGTTTAGTCTTTGTGTATCTACTTAAACTTTGCAGATGTCAGCATAAAAATCAAATAAGTGAAAAAATCATGTGGGTCCAGTTTACAATCACTAATATTATAGTCGACTCAAAAATTTTCTCGCGCTTAATCGACCTCTTGAACGTCAAACAGCGCTCTAAAACACGACTTTTAGCAGTTTTAATACCATTTTTGATAGCTAAAAAGGGCTATATTTGCTTCAAATGGTTAGGTATAGCTAAAATTGGCTACGATTGCTGAGTACAACACTCAAAATATGCCACAAATAGTGTTAAATGTCGAATTTCCATGCTGTTGAAGTATGAAACACGCTATGTTTCGTGCGAGAAAACGCTAAATTGGCAACACTGTGAATGGGATATTCATCAATGTGCAAGTCCAGCCCAAACCAGGAGCCTTCAATAAATCTTATAAATGAGTTGTTTAGGGTCTTTTTTTTATGTTGGGATTTTGGTCAGTTGTGCAGATGGGTTCACCGGTAGAAATGGGGACTGTACGGATGGTTATGGCATAAATCAACATCTAAATTTCAGGGTAGATTATTTTATCTTAAAACGGCCCCGAAATCGGCAATTTTTTTTTTAAATAACCACGCGAGCCTACCGTGCCCCGAAACCCTCTGCTGCACAGGTTCATTTTTCTCATACCTGATGACCTTCTGTACAGCCTTCCAGTGATCCAAGTTGTTGTCCTGCCGTTTGTCCAACATCTAAAACCCATTTCTATTACTGGATGGGTAGCTGTTGAAGAATCATCATCATCATCATCATCAGTCTTTTAGCGTCCGTCGTTGGACATAGACCTTCCCCAGGATTTGCCACACTTCTCTATCATGGGCGTCACGGAGCCAGTTCTTCCTGAACTTGTCTAGTTCATCTCTCCATCTAATATTTTGCCGGCCTCGGTTGCGCATATGGTCTCGGGGAATCCATGTTGTGAGTCGTGATGTCCATCGATTGTCAGCCATTCTTGCAACATGGCCAGCCCACCGCCATTTGAGATTTTTTATGGATTCTATGATGTCTCTAACTCTTGTCTTTTCCCGGATGTGTTGTGCTGTTTTGTGGTCTCTCCATGTGAGGCCCAGCATTATTCTTTCATGTGCACGTTGCATGGTTCTCAGCTTACGGGTCTGTTTCTTGGTTAAGTTCCATGTTTCAGCTCCATAAGTGACTATTGGGAGGATGCATTGGTTATACACCCTTCTCTTTAGGATTAATGGGATCTTATTATTTTTGAAGGTTGAGCTAGCTCTGCCAAAGGCTTGCCATCCTAGTGTGATTCTTCGCTTGATTTCTTCTTCTTTTGAGGGTCTCATGGAGATTCGTTGCCCTAGGTAGATGTAGTGGTCTACTTTCTCGAGTTCTGTGTCCTCGATTTCGATCTTAGTGTTCTTATCTCCAATGTGGTTGTTGCTCATGATCTTCGTCTTGCTGAAGTTCATGTGCAGGCCGACTTTCTTGCTCTCCTCATTTAGTTCATCTATCATTAGTTGGAGGTCGTGTAGGTTCTCTGCGAAATGGGCTATGTCGTGTTGAAGAATATCCCTGATCAAATATCAATCAACGCTACCCTCAACAGACCGAGGCGTCCTGACATTCAAATCTATCTATGCATCAATACGGACTTTGCCTAGCCCTTTCTTGTTCATAACAGAAACTTGAAATTCTGCAATGACACTCCCCCTCGATCAATAGGGAGAGTGTTTTACTGTTTTGTTTGTTTTTTTGTTTGCTTTTGTTTGTTTTTTGTTAGTTTGTTTTTTCTAGTATATGTAATGAAGGTTTATGCTAAGTTAGTCACTTATGTGCCCATTTGTGTTTGATTTTTCGTTTATTTTTTCGAAATCCATTTTACCGATCACAGCCCAGCCAAAAAAACTTATTCATTGATCGCCCATTTTCCAACCATTTAATTGATCACGCCTAATACAGCATATAAGGGTGTGGTGATTCATAATTTCTTTTCCTTGTTTTTCTATATATGTAAATATATATATATATGTATATAGAGAGAGAGAGGGAGAGAGAAAGAGAGATAGAGAAACAGACACAAGCAAATACATACGCATCTCTACCTGTAATTACAGGCTTCGTTTCACTAGGTTCGAACTTCTTTACTTCATTAGAATCAAAAAGGTAAACAAAATTCATTCTTCCATACAATATTATATATCATACAATATTATCTCAAAAGAATGTGTTCGAAATCGACTCATTTAAAAGTGGGATCAATTACTTCTCTCACTTTTTTGGAGTATTGATCTCTAAAAAAGGTCTTAAAAAAAACAGACAGACACAAACTTTATCATAAACATACATTGCAAATGTTCTAAAAAGTCTAAAGCCTATCTAGCATAAACTTACATTACTAAACTTAACCCCCCTCTAAGGACCTATTTGGGGGGTTAATTTTCAAATTTTGGGGGTAAATTTTCGAAAAAACATTGTTGACATATTGAGGAGTAAATGTTGAAATTGCAGCCATCTAAGTCCATTGTAAGCACAATATACACCCAATCAGCCAGCCAGCCGGGCTAACTTACATAAAACTTACGAAGGTGGGTGCAAAAAAAAAGGACCTTTTTCTTGACATCATGAGGTATGAATGTTTAGAGTAAGAGTTTAGCCTTCTAAATCCGTTGACGCAATCCCCACGAGTGAACCAGGCAGAAAAAAAACTGTGTTGATATTTTTTATGACAGTTTCAGTGGACGATTTCTAATAACAAAAAAAAAGGCAAATCACGTTGGGAAAATGGGAAAAGAGAAACACGTGAGAAAGAATGAACACAGGACGAATAAAATGGAGGAAGCTTAGATTGGCTTGAGGAAAAAGAATGGAGGAATAACCGAAAAAGAAAAGGGAGAAACTTGCCATCACAGTCAATAATTGAACAACCGTAGCGTAAAAAATTGAAGTCGTATAAAAAAAATCTAACTGAAAAATGAATATGGTCAGAATAAATTCTATCAATGGCATCATAGGCGTTTCAACTGAAAAAAAGCTATCTAAAATAGTGTAAAAAAAAATATCTATATTTATTTAGATTCTTAAGAATTTAGATGTTATTTCGATTGGAAAACATCTATAAGAATGAAAAAAAAATCCACACACGTACAACAAATGCATAAGCACACATACACAAATATACATTGGAAAAGATAAAACCTCTCGCAATATTTAACGTCTACGGCTGTCCAATTGGGGAAGACAAATGCTTGGAAAGCTAAGAGAAGGAAAAAGGAAGAAAAAAAAACAGAAAATATCTGAAAAAAAGAAGAAAATGACTCGCAGAGAAATAAAAGTTCAAAGAATGAAAAAGAATTATTTTTTTAAATTAAACAAGTCTGGTTAGTCAGTAAATAAAAACTGTCACGTGGCTAACGTTTTTGGCAGCCTGTCGTGTTGGAAGTGATCAATCGAAAAAATTGGAAAATAGAATGGATGAATGAGTTACTCCTTGCGTCTTTTGCTTGGCAGTGATCACTAAAAAAGAATCAGAATTTTAAAAGGAAAAATGGACTCTTCATAGGAATTAATTTAACATTAATTCACATTGCAAATCGAACTTCCACAAAACCCTGTTTAGCGGGGATTTTTAAAAATTTTTTACAGACATAATAAGGAGTAAATGTTAGAGATTTCAGTTGAAAATTTCAGCCCTCTAGCTTAATAGGTGCAGCCTATATGAGAGATACATACATACGTAGCAAGACAGTCAGTCGGACCAACTTAAAAACTGAAGAAACCTATGGTGACAACTCAGGTTGGCGGATTTTTAATTTGAACCCCCAGTAAAACCTATGTTTCGGATCCCATACTAAAATCCCATGTAAGGACTGGTTCAAAAACAAAAAAAAAATATTCTTGTAGACATGTGGTAAATGATGCAAATTTCAGCCCTCTAGCTTCGTTGGTGCGGCATGTACGCATGATACATTCATAAATCCATACGTATATATGTGGCCAACCAGCCTAACATTAAAACTGAAGAAACCTATGTTGACAGTTTTGGTGGCAGCTCTGGTTGACGGTTTCTAACTGGAGGAAAAACTATAAAAGGACATCTACTGACGTCATCGAGGAAGGGGAAAGAATATTTGCTTTGCACAGAAGAAAAATGATAAATAATGTCGTTAAAAATGGGAGAAATTAGAAACTTTAATGATTGCATAAAACTATTATGTTTACTTTGGTTGTAAATCAGAACGTCGATGTGTACGTATATATACTTGTATTTATGTATACAAGTATATATATATATATATATATATATATATATATATATATATATATATGTACGAGTTTATATATGTATGTGCAAGTAAGATTTCGCAACGTTTCTCATTCGTCAACTTAATATGCATGGTTATGTGTATAAACACATATGGTGCCCAATTGTGAAGCGACTGAAACAGACAGAAGGACAAACACACATATATATACACATACACACAGAGACATATATATGTGTATGTGTGTAGAGGAATTTTGGACTATATATATATATATATATATATATATATATATATATATATATATATATCTGAGGCTGCATATCGATCGATAATAGGCCAGCTATTGCCTATAAATTCTTAGAGAGAAGGATCGAATGGACTGTACATTAGCATTAACGTACGGCTTATATTTCATGAACTCCATTTCAGACTTCAGCTCATATTTCCATTAATACTAAAATATTTTATATATTTCTTTATCCTTTTAATTTTATCTTTTTTTATTCTGAGAATTTAGTTACTTATCTCAGAGTAATGCAAGCGTAACATCCAGATTTCTTGAGGTGATATAAGTAAATGTGAAATTATCAACAGAATCAAATTCATTTTATTGTCTTCTAATTATTTAGATATCAGTTGAAACATGTCTTCCATAGTCATTATGTATTGTATGGTTGGACTATTTCCCTCGTCTGTGTTCATTTATTTACAACATTTCGACCGTGTACTCCCTGGCTTTCGTCAGGTGTTATTGATTCTAAAATGTAAAATCACTACTCAGAGTGCATAGTAGATTTGATTGCACTGGATATGCTATTTCCATTCTTTTTGTACATCTGAGTTGCATTATCGGGTTAGTTCCATGTGTGCAGTGTGTGTGTGTCTGCAAAACCCCTTGAAAGAATGAAGAGTGACCCTTCCAAAGATGGTAAGTGACCTTCAAAAAAAATATGTTTAATTGAATAAAATTTAAATCAGATTTGATTTTTTTCATCCTATTACAACTTTATGGATTGCATATATATATATATATATATATATATATATATATAAAGGTTCTGAAAAGATTTTCAAAATTCAAATCATAATTTGATTTTTGATCTGATTAAACACATTTTCTTTTAAATTGTAGCGTTTTGAAAGCACACCTTTTGAATGTGCCCGTAATAGGAATTTTTGGTTGTAAGCCTATCGCATTGTTACAATGTTTTCTTAATTCAAAAAGCATAAAGATTGTAAAAAAAAAACCTTGCTCTTAATAAAATCATGAAAACCATTGGAAAACTCAAATGGTAATAGGTTGATCATTTTCAGATTCTAACCCAGCAACCTCTTCATTCCAGGACCCAGTTCTATCGCCAGTTTTTAAACAGGGGAAAACAGGGCCCTATCAACTATGGGGCACTTGAGGCACAGGCCTGAGACAGCAAGACTCTAAAGTATATTAGTGGGAACAAGAGTCCAAGGCATCATAGAGTCTATTAGTAAACTCAAATAGTGATGGGCTGGTCATGTTGCAAGAATGGCAGACAACTCATGGACATTACGACTCAAAACAGATCAAATGCAGAACTTGAGCCAGCAAGATGGCGAGACGAAGTGCACAAGTACAGAAAATATTGGCTCCTTGATGTGGAGTGGCAAATCTTGGGGGAGGTCTATGTCCAACGATGAACAATAAAAGACTGATGAAGATGGTGATGATGAATAGGGAAAATATGCATTAAATAGACATGCACTGTCACTTTATTGTTTAAAAAAAACTGTAAAGCTATATATAATTTATACAAATCGTGTACATAAGTACAAATATGTCTTTCTTATTTTATAATGTCAGAAATATGGGTGTATGGGACACCTTTTGGCGAAGAAGAAAACTGGGCTTGATTTGCCATAAGTTTTAAACAGATTGAAAATGCAAGTACTAATTGCCAATAACGAAATTCCCAAGTTCAACGATGTGTCCACTATTTGCAGTAATAAAAGCTGAGGGAAGAGGAGAAGAAAGAGTGAATAGGCTTTCTTGGAATCAATTGATTCTCATACTCGTAAAATATTGTGATATGGAAATATTTTGCAAGTATTATTGTCAGTGTAAATCGTAAATGGCATTTTATGACATTTTTGTTCATTTTTTGCTTTTTCTTTCATGCAGAAAAATGCGGACCAGTATTACATAATTTGCAGCTAGTGGAAAATTTATCGGAATAGTGTTCTTTTTATTGACAGCACACCTTCGAATGGGTCAAACGTATTAATGACATCACAGCGCTCCTTTCCTTTCTATTTCTGTTGTTTTTTATAAGTGGGATCAACTGACCGACTGAAGAGCGTCTGATAAAGTTACTACAGTCCCCCCCAAGTCGTGCACCGATGTAAATGCATTAGATGAACTAGAATTTAAAATACTTTTGGGTCCCCTTCATTGGGGGCCAGGGGGTGATTTTTAAATACCTGTACCCCTTCAGCTATGCCTCTATTTACATTCTCTTTTTTCTTTTTTTTTTCTTTTAGGTTGACAGAGTTCGGAATGGGAACTTGTATGGCAGGAGCAGTCCACTTGATTATCTCCCACAAAATCCGTACGTCGACGAATCGAAAGGGACGATACAGACTGTTCGAATCCATTGAAGATATTTGGAAGCGGAAAAGCCTTGTGTAACTGACTGGTAGAGCGAGTGATTGATCTGGTTAGCTGATCAATTTATTGTTCTATCGGATTGGTGATTTAGTGATTCAATAAATATGACATTTATGTGTTCTGAACACCCGGACACGCATTCATACATACGCAATTACACACAAGTTCATACAAATACACGAAGAGTGAGTGACACACATACATACGTTAAGACACAAACCGTCATTGTGCGTACAGTTAGAAATCACACATGCAGACACAGAAGCATATGCGTGCATGCAGTACACTTACTCATCGAAATAAACTGACCTCCCAAAAAATAGATACACAGTTGCTCACATATATACAGATAGATAGATATGGTCAGACTGAGGAAGATTTTAAAGGATTTGATAGAATCTACGAGTGGGGGAACTTTTTATGTTTAAAGTCCGCATAGAAATTTATAATCTTCTAAGTCGCACTGAGGAAATGTTTTGAACATATACAGCAATTTTTTTTAATTATTAGTACAAAGAATGAACCAATTAGTTTACCAATCGATAGAAACACAAATACGCGCGGCATTTCTGAAAGCAGATTAAGTACTGACTGATATTAACTGATAATAATCTTCCTCAGTACAAAATATAAACTTATACGTAAAACATTGAATTATTATAGTATGTGCATTATGAGTATGCTTAAATATTTATGCAGATGCTAACATGTTTGTGCTTGTGAAAGCCTATGTTTGTGTGTATGTATGCTCAGAGTGAATTTACGTTTAAATTAACTTTTATACATTTATGTGTATGTGAATGCCAGTCCATACGTATCTGTATATTAATTTCAGCTTGCATGAAGTGGTGTGAGTTTGTGTGAGTGTGTGTTTGTGTGTATGCGTATGTCTGGGTTTTAGCAAGTCATGATTTCGTGTTCATCAATCCAAGAGCTGACCGACAGAATTATAAAATAAAGCATGATTAAAATAATAGAAACAATATCAAAATGAAAACTTTCAAAAGAAAAAGTCAGGGTTTCATTGAAAATAAACTGAATCTGAGTGAAATCGAACTCTCTATCACAGGCAAACTGTAATATTACTCCGAATGACGTGACGAGCCGGTGCTCAAAATATTCAAACAATATGAATTTTTATATATTGAATAAAATGTATGTGTCTATTTCAGAATATTTCCGGTCTATTTTGTACATTTCTTGAAAGGGAATTTCTTTTTTTGCGAAGATTCGAGGCACCTAATGTGACTTCAAATCGCACTATGGTCAGTTATAGTCATTTAGCATTATTAGAATTTTGAAAATAATGGGAACTCTCACCCATACTGACCACTTATTCTCCTTGGCACGACTTTTCATCGAAAATGCAAAATACAGACACACACACACACATACCATAGATACACAAATGCTCACATGTGTATGTGGTATGTATGTACATGGTGCATATGTATATAGTATATGTGCATTCTGCATTATTGATGGAACGTCTTGGTACCCTTGTTCTCTTATGAAGAGACATCAACAGGGTCATCCAGATTCGAACCCAGTAATTTTTTTTTTATTCAAGGACCCAGTTCTATCACCGACCTTTGAACAGGGGAAAATAAGGTCCTGTTAACTTTCTAGGCACTTGAGGCACAGACCTTAGGCTGGAAAATTCTAAAGTGACTAAGAGCAGATTCAAAGAGCCTCGAATACGCCATGGTCTTAAAAAGCCTCTGGCTTCGGTGGTTGGTTTGACCCAATTTGAAGCTACTTATCAACACAGAAAAAAAAACATTGCACAAGTGCGTTAAATCATTCAATCTATACATTGAGTCTTACAGTAAATCGTGGCTATTTAGTTCTTTTGTTTTTGAATATATATATATATATATATATATATATATATATATATATATATATAAGTAGATGAAATGACAACTGGATGGTGAAGAGAAAAACTAATAAGATAGGTGTTACATCTCAATTTTTTATTATTCCGTGTGCGTAGTTCGATGCATTTCGACGGAGACCAGCTATCTTTTTCAGAGAAAAATTTGCTGTTCACGTGTTCGATGCTGCAGTAAACTTTTCTCCGTGAGCCGCTGCAAAACATTTTTCTTTGAGAAAGATGGCTGGCTCCGTCGAAGTGTATCAAACTATGCCAACAAGCATATATATATATATATATATATATATATATATATATATATATATATATATATACCTTTGTTTGTACATATATATAGACATATATGTATATATAATATATATGGGTGTATACATAGATGTATGTGTATGTAATACATATATGTGTGTGACTGAGTGTGTAATTGAGCTACTGTAGCCATCAAATGTGGTGAAGGCTTCTATCTTTTGTATATGGACGAGTATTTGTGCATTAGTTTTATTTTCAGGCGCTCCTGGCCGTACCGTTTGTCCATAGGCTTGAAACTTAGCATCTAGACTCCTCCAAAAAATGTATTTTTGATTTGGGGGAAAAAAAAATTTTTTTCAGCCTTTGGGAGCCTTATTTTGACGGGTTTATCAATAATATCTATATTTTCCAAATTGAAAATATCAGTGATGTCATTAGTAGAATTCATTCTTAACCAAATGTATTCTTCGGTGGAATCCCTTGACGAGGCTTCGAAATTTGATGCTACCATTGTTCAGATGCTGATTGTGATCGCAATATATATATATATATATATAGTGGGGGTCAAGTTGACATGTGAGTCCGGCCCCTGTTAAGTGTAATCCAGCCCTGAGGGGAAGCTTTATCCATTTTCTGTTATGATCGGTGGAACGTTGAACCAGAAGATCAAGTTAAATTGACTTTGAAACAAGATAATTTGATATCCTCTACAAAGGGGCTGCTATCCCCATTGCATTCACGATGGATAGAATTCACTCGTTTGAAATTGAAGTGTATGCAATTATAAATCCACAAATTAAGAGTAAAAGCAGGTTTCGAGCCCAGTTCACAGTAGAAATGTAAATTGTTGTTTTTGATTATGTTCAGTCCTGAAAACGACAAAAGCTTATGAAAAATGGAGGTATTATATTCTAAATGCCGGTTGGAAGATATGGTAGAAAGTAAATCTTGTGAAATATCTTGTATAAATGTCAACATCGATTTAGAGCAATCAGATAATGTAAAGGTAAAAAGATACCATTGGCAAAAACCAGGATAATATCCGTACCTCGCATTAGTGAATAGCAATAACCCATGCGTTTAAGAGAACTAATTATCTTTTTAAAAAATCTAAAAACATAGATATTTCATCTGAAATTATCTTTGAAGAGTACCAGCACAAGAGTCAGGGATTGTTGGTCCCAAAATAACAATAGAAACCCCAAGAGGTATTTCTTGGAAAAACAGTACGGACTGTTTTTTGACGGTCCCTAATGGTGCACTCATGCGAATTTCAGAGGTTATGGCCCCAAAAATGGGACCAGGAGCCCACACCCCACATAGATTGATAGATAGATAGGTATACAGATGGACACTGACACTTGAAGACAGATGAATCCGTAGCCCATTTGGCTGGTTGGTCGTGCCATTTGTAGGGCCACAAATATTTGATTTCTTTTGTTTAAGGAATTACAATGTGTGAACTGATACTTGATAATCTTCTAGATCAGGGGTTCTGAACCTGTTTTGTACATGCACCTTCTCTATCATATTTCTTATGGTCATCCCCAACTCTTTAAAAGATTGTCTGGCTCAAAAGGTGCATTCTTCGTCACAATCATCAGCAGCAGCAGAAGCAGCCTTTTAGGTGTCCATCATTGGACCTTGACTTTCCCATAGATTCATCAGACCTCTGAATTATAAACTTGTCTAATTCACTACATCATCTTATTTTCTGCCAGCTACAGTTTCACATATGGTTTCTCTGCTCAGAATATTGAATATCTTTTATTTTTTCTATAATATCAGATATACATTTATTTAGATAATTTTTTAAGAAGGAAAAGTTGCATAACTATACTAGCAGTGCCATCAATATTCCAACAGTTTAGATTTGCCAATCTGTAGTCTCTATCCCAACCCTGAAACCTTAACACCCCTGCTTAAGAAACTTCGTTCGAGATAAACAAAAAGTTTAATAAATCAGTATCACTCAGAGACCATAAATCTTCTGACACGAACAATATGTCTCCGATCTTTTTTTCTTACTGGTAGATATGGACTGACAGACAGCGGAGAGTTGTAACAGTCGGCCATTTGTTTTAAGTACCTGTAGGCAATTCGCAGTCGATGCTTGCGGTGATCTAAGAAAAAACGATCAAATTGCTGTCGAATCCAGTTTTAGCTCAAAAGAGCGGCGCACTTTAACTTGATACGCCCACTATTGGATTGTACTATTAATTATGAGTCAGAGGTGATCTATCACGAATCAATACAATTTTCTAATACAAACTCGACGTTGAACTTTCTGGCCTGGAAAAGAACTCAAGCTCAAATCTTATAACACAATTATCTTCAGGCTAGCATTCGTCATCTGCTTATATAAGGCACCATTTGAATGGTACTACATCAAAAGTAATAACAGGTCCGGTCACTTGTTCAACAGTACCAGACACCTGATCACAACGTCTTTTCGGCAATGCTGTGTTAGGAGTGATCAATTAAAGATTTGGAAAAGGGAGCGATCAGTGAATAAATTATTGCCTTCGCTTTATGCTGGCCGGTGATCACGAAAAAGTCTGGATTCTCAAAAAAAGGTGGGACACAAACTAAAAAGAATGAAGATAATAAGGAGTAAATGCTGAAAGTTTCAGCCCTCTTGCTCCGTACTTGTGTGATATACATAAATAATAACTTTGCAGATCCATGAAAACTCATCTGGAGAGTTTTGGTTGGTGATCTCTAAGTGTGAGACTGGTATTGATTTTGTTTTCCACCATATCAACAAGAACAATCCTCACCTAATTCATAGGAGTAAACTCTTCAATGTTTGCCAGTCCCACCACGTTAGACCAAACCGATACATCAAATCAACATTAACTTACAGCGATTGGAATTATAACCTAGTTATCGATAGAAGGTTCTCTTGCCGACTTAACCAAATCATCAAGTCTTTGATATCTGCGGGAATGTATGTTACAAATGCACAGGAAAGCAGAAGTAGCGATGAAATTTATCATTGCAGCAGTCAGGCTTGTAATAATTGTTGAGTGGAAGCGGTAATTACGGAAATTCTCCAGTGTATCTTGAAAAAAAATGAATTCCGAGTACCTTCATGTTTTTCTTACAAATGTATTATATCAAAAACAGGTCTGGTTAGTCTGACTGATGTATTTGGGCAACATGCTGTCTTGGGGGTACTGCGAAGAAGAAACGTTTCTCTAAACATAATAAGTAATGAATATTTAAATTTTCAACCCTCTAGCTCCATTGATGCGGCCCTTACGCATGATGTATGCGTAACCAATCTGACAGATAGACTTGCCAGACCAAACCAGATTGAAAACTGAGAGCAACCTATGCTGACTGTTTTGGTGACAGTTTTAACTGGCGGTTTCTATAATCGTTATATTATATAAAGATTTTGATAGTGGTTTATCTCGTAGAGAATCTAATCATATGATGAGCTTATATGCTATTTTTTCTGTTTGTTTATTCATGTATATTCATTTGATTGTTTGTTTGTGCTCAAATGGGATGGTGTCATTGATTGATTTGCCTTAATATTACAACATCATGATTTTAAAATGATTGATGATTCGATTGATTTGCCTTAAGATTATGACATTACAATCTAAGAATTACGCCACAGAAACTCTTAAAATTTTATGTCTGATCATCACACATTAGAACAGCTTGAGATGAGTTGAGACTTAAAAAAAAAACTTGAAATGAGGATACTGGGATTATTCAAACTACATTACCCAATAAAATGGTTTTAGGCTCTGCAATGCCATTCCGTATATAAATAATCCGATCATTTTGACGGATATTTCCTTGTTAAAACATATTTTCGGGTAACATTATTGTTCTTAATTTTGAAAAATATCATAAAAGTCAAAATATTTCTTATTCCTTTGCTTTTATGTTTTGCTTTGCTTGACTCTATTTCATTTATTCATTGGCTGTGGAAAAGGTAACAAAAATTGTATTTGCTTTAATTCTGGTTTGCGCAGGTAGATTGGAACATTGGCGAGAGTTAGTTGCTACTGAGAACGAAAATATCCATGCATATTACTAATATACCTTCAAGATTGCTTGCTAATGTGTTTTGAGGGAAGGAATTGAGGATGAAAAACTCTGGATAAATACCGGGAAATATATGCCTCTGAACTTCCCGCTCACAAAATGACCGCTAAGAACTGATTTGTCTCATCTGTGGCAGGCTCTCCCCATCACATTCTTTAAAAAAAAAGTAATTTACGAAGTCATGAATAGAGACAACAGTTGAACTATCATATTGCAGCAGATCACAATGCCAGTCTCGTCTGTCACCGAATACTAGAACTATGAATTCTCTAGGGTACCAATACCAGAAATTTCAAATCCGTGGCTCTGTTAAAAAGCCAAAACCGCCTTTGGCATAGTTGAGCAATTATTTTGAATGTCATAATGTATGCCCTCAGTTGAAATCAAGGTTGAGGTCATTATGTACGTAAGTATGTGAGTAGCCCTTCATATCTGTATATTCTGCAATTATCTCTCAATATCAGTCAATTTTTACCTTCATATTAGATAAGTTTATGATCTTTATCAATCTGTTTATATCTTTGAATCTATTCCAATGATAAGTCGGGTAATTTCTTCCAGCGCCTGTATTGGATTTTGACCCAAAGGAAAAAGCTGGCTTCAGGATATTGAATATTGATTACCAGACAGACCTTCCACACTTAGAAGATGCTGTATAATATTCCTACTTTCAATTGTCAGTACATCATGTAATTGTAAAATCTGTTAATCATATATGTTACCAATACATATACGTCTCTGTTAGGTTGTCCATTTATTTAGTGCATTCGTTATTTATTTTTATTTTTTTGCAACAATGGAAATTCACCTCTTACAATCAACTCAACCGTCCTTAAATTTTTCCCTACATGCTTTCCCCAATGACCAGATCTTTAACGACAAGACGCAGAAACGACTGAAAAATCTTTCCTTTTTATATGCCATAAATATCTGGAGCATTCATTTTGACCAATTCCCAGGATCCAAATTCAAGACTTCTTATTCCAAGAATATTTCTTTCGTGTATCCTGGCATTAGGATTTCGTCATCCGTCAAAGAAAATCTACACGTAATAAATTCTAAACTATAGAAGGTAAGAGAAAAAGAGAAAGTTGCAAATCATTTATCAACCCCGACTTTTCATTCAATTTCAGCTTATCTGCTTCTATAAAATTGCAGAATTGCTTCTTTTTTAATTCATTCTCGAGTTTTTCTGTTTTTTTTCTCTTTTCGTTCTCTCTATTTCTCTACTCTATTTGTCTATTTCTTTCTCTTTCCGCTTCTTTGTCTTTCCAATTCTCTCTCTCTCTCTCTCTCTCTCTCTCTTCCCTGTCTCCTTTTTTTCTCTCTCTCACTTTTCCCCTCTTCCTTCTGCTCTTATCTCGTTATCTCGTTGTCATATTCTTTTTACATATTGTTCATTTTTCACTTACCATCTTTCTCTTTCTTTTTTCTTTCTTTCTCTTTCTCACACTTCTTTTTTCATTTCCTTTTTTTTATTGTCTTTCCTTCTTCCTTTCTATCTTATTCCTCAAAGCTGCATTTTTTCCTTTTTTATGAATCTTTTATTTTCTCTTGCCTTTTTATCGATTCTGTTCTCATCATTTCTAAACTCTCCTTCTCGCCCACATTTTCTCTCTCACTCTCTTTGCTTATTTCTCTTTCTCCCTCTTCCTCCTTCTCCTCTCTCACTCTTTCTCCATTTTCTATCTCATATCTCGTTATATTCTTTTTACATAATGTATATATCACACTCATCTTTCTTTCCGTTTTTCTTCCTTTATCTTCCTTTCTATTTCTTTTTATTTTTTTTGTTTCCGTCTTTCATTTCATTCCTTCATTATTTCCTTATTTCTTAAGACAGCATTTTTTCTATCCTTTTTTATACATCTTTTATTTTTTCGCTTTATTATCCATTCGTCAATATTTGTATTTTTCAACAATCCACATTCTCTCCTCTAACTTCTCCTCTGCTCTTAATCTTTCTTCTCATTTCATCTTCATTCTTTCGGCTTTTCCTTCATTATTTCTTTTGCAGCTCATTCTGTCCCTTTTCCTTTTTTTTATCCTTTTTCGTATATGTATTTTTTGTGTCTTTTTATCAGATTTCTTCCTTTCTTTCTTTTTACTTCAACGACATCTTCAATTATTCACCCTTTTTTCTTCAATTCCAAGCTCATTCTATCCGTCATTCTCTGAGATATGCGTTCTCTTATGTTTCATTCTTTCAAGCTTAATTGTTCTTCATTCACTTTCCTTCTCCTTCATTCGTTTTCTTCATTTCTTCATTTCATGTGATGCTTTCTTTCTTTTACGTTCCCTCGTTTACTCTCTCTCTCTCTCTCTCTCTCTCTCTCTCTCTCTCTCTCTCTCTCTCTCTCTCTCTCTCTCTCTCTCTCTCTCTCTCTCTTATGGTGTTAGAAATGGTCCACATAGGTTTCGTCAATTTTCTATTTGAGTTGGATGGCTATGCATGTATCACGCGTACAGGTTGTATCAATGTAGCTAGGGGGCTGAAAATATCGACATTCACTCTTCATTATATCTAGAAAATACTTATTTTTCGTTCTTGAAATTTCCATCAAAAAATGGGTTTTTAGTGTAGGTTCAATTTACTTTCAATATTTCAGCTAAATTGATCTCATAGTTTGTGTCCACCTGTTTTAGTTTTTTCTGTCTTTTTTAGAGATTTTTCCTTACCCCTCCTTGAACCTTCAGACTGGCTTGGCTGTGAGCGACAAGAAATGAATATTTTTTTTCCTTTCAATTTCTCGTCTACTTTCCGCTTGGTTTTCATTTATCCTACAAGGAGTTCTTATATCCCATCATTTCTAAATAACGTCTTATTTTCTTTATATATGAGACAGAAAAACGTATATATATAGAAATGTATACTTATTCTTATGAACTTTTAGTCATGTTCTTCCTTTCAATGTCTCTTTTTTTTTTTCGCCGTCTCTTTTCTTTCTATTCCATTGCTTTCATAGTGTCCAGATATTTTTCCTCTAGCGCTGGCCCAAACAGCGTCATAGCCCAGAATGTCTGCAACAAATGTCCCACAAAAACCGTATTTGAAAATAAGATATCCTATTACGCGTATAGTACATTCAAAGAAACTTGCCTGCAAAAAGAAACCAACGAACTGTTGAAGCATGAGTAGTCGTGCGTAGATATCTTGTGACATGTTTGAATATATAAATACACCTTGACCTATATATATATATATATATATATATATATATATATCGAGATATATATATATATATCAAGAGAGAGAGAGAGAAATCATACGTAGAACCATACTGAAAAAATGTATATAAATTGCATTAACAGATATAAGGAAATCTTTGCAAAAGTTTATCATTGTGCTTTAGTGTTTAGTGTTTAGAGCTGTAAAGCTCTTCTTGATAATATATATATATATATATATATATATATAGAGAGAGAGAGAGAGAGATGCATGTGTGTGCATATATATATATATATATATATATATATATATATATATATATATATATATATATATATATATGCATGTGTGTGCAAATACATTTGATTTGCTACACAATCGTGAAACATTTCAAAAGTAAAAAGAACTATCTCTAGAAACTAATACCACCACAAAAAAAACCTGATAGATTAACATCATACTGATAAAAAAAGTTTCTGAAACATTTCGAGTCATAACAACCAGTCATGAATCCACCTCCCTTTGGAAGATTAAAGAAAATTACCAACATAGATCAACAAGTAAACTCGAGGAAAGGAAAAAGAAATATGAATAGAACAAGATAGAGATTTTCTACCCAGAAAATAGACCCCTTCGTAGGTTCTAAATAGGGATCCAAATAAATCAAATCATTCGCCTGAAGTAGCCCAAAAGGGCAGAAACACAAACCTTTTCGTGCAATGAATCCATTTTCTATCATATTAACAGCTCTAGTTCAACTTAATGTTGATTTTATGGAGCTCTTCATGAAATAAACCCATCACACATCGGATATTGAATTACTGATTTGTACTTTGGTTGATATATATACATATATATATATATATATATATATATATATATATATATATATATATTGTGTGTGTGTCGTATGTGTGTTTTCGCAATGCATGTAAGCCTACACATGTTTATATATGGTGATATTATAGTTTCCAATTCTACCGACATGTAGTCATCGTTTGATAAAATCAATGCGTAATAAGATATTTATGAATTAATGTTTAACATTATTTCACTCTTTGAATCAACAGACTTGAACAAATTAGCATAATATACCATCAAGTTAAATATATATTCGCATTTAAGCACACACACACACGCATGCATAGAAATACATGCACATATACATGTGCATGCACACATAGATAGATAGATAGATAGATACATACATACATACATAAATACATAGGATCCGACTAGGTTTGTTAGAAAGATAGGAACAGACTGAGAGATAATTATGTATAAATCAGTTAATATGCTTCGTTTTATTTTTAAAAAATTCAACAAAAGTTTCTGATACTTATGTAAGTATGTATAACACGTACAGGCCATACCATTGGAACCAGTGGACTAACTATCCGTCTTATGTGTAGACCAAAAAAAGTCACTTCCAATTTTTTGAAAATTCTCCCCAAAATAAGCAGTATGGGGAGAGGGGTTCAATTTACAAACGTAAGTTGATCCCCAATTGGTTTCTCAGTTTGTGCGCAGCAGCGTTTACTAGATAAGAAATGTATTCATTGATCACCCCAAATTCTACTTTTTTTATTGATCACCGTCGACACAGTGTACTGCCAAAAGAGTGACTAACAAGACTTTTTTTGTTTATTTTTCTCCAACTTCGCCATCTTATTTGCACCCTTAAGATTTTGAACCGTAAAATAGTATACAAACGCTTCTCCGGTATAGTTTCAGCCATTTGACCTCTCCATTGAATGATACAAAATTTTCACAAAGTAGCACACCACAATTTATCTTTTTGTATTGATATCGGTCTTTCTATTTCGGATTTTGTGAGTCTAAATAGAGCAGAGATTTAGTTTCCACTTTTTGGAGTCAAAATTGAGCAGAAATTTTTTCTCTCTGTATAGGGGTCAAAATGGTGGCCTTCTTTTTCTTTTCTTTTTTAAGGGTCGAAATTGAGGGTAATTTTTTCCACTTTGAGGATTCCAAACAGAAGGGGTTTTTTTAAACATTTTCTGGGGTCAAAATGGAGGGATTTTTTTCACTCTTACGTGTCAAACTGGAAGGAGATTCTTTTTCCACTTTTAGGGATTAAAAATAGAAGTCTAATTTTTCATTTTTAGTGGTCAAAATGAAGGGTTTTGTTTCAGTTTTCAGCAGGAAAATCGAATGGGTATTCTTTTTTCATTTATAGAGGTGAGAATGGAAGGGGAATTTTCTCACTTTGTATGTCAAAATGGAGCAGAAAAATGGATTTCTTTTCTACTTTCAGGGTCAACAATTGAAAGGTTTGTTAGGACTAATTTTCTGCAATAGGGTCACTACCAAAAGGGCTTTGCTTTCCACTATAAGGAGTAGAAATAGGTTTGTTTTTTTTTTAAGAGTCAAAATGATGGGAGAATATATTTTACCACAATTAAGTTTAGAAGTCGAAGTTGATTTCCTTTTTTCACTGTCTGGCATGAAAATTGAACGGGAATTTTTTTTCTCTCTTTATAAAGGTCAAAATGGAGGGTCAATTCTTTTTCTCGCTGTCAGAATGAAGGGCTCCCTACTTTTAGGGGACGAAATCAATTTCAGTGAATGTTTCCGGGGGGACGGGTAACAGCTTAAGCAACAACTGTTTACATTTGGGGGCAGATCAGGAATCTTCCCACGGTTATCTCCCCTGCATTGTAGCAGAGCACAATATCTCAAAATATTCTGAATGAATTTCACGGAAATTTTGTGGAGAAGTGGGTATAAGTATTTTCTTTTCGAGACAGATCCAGGAACTTTTCCTGAAAAAAATCTAGAGTCGTCTACGTTATGATGCCATTTCAATCGCAAAATACGTAGATTCTATTTTAAAGATTCCTATTCCATGATCAAATTTAATGATCTTGGTCAGTGAAAGGAAAACTGTTCCGAAAATGAAAAAAAAAATATTTTCTCTCTCCATCAACTAAGTTATTTACACTTCAGTCAGAATTGAGTGTGACCCTGGAACAGCTAGGCTTGCTTTTTACTGTGACCATATTTAAACAATGATTTATACAATACACTGTTTCAAGATAATTGCATTGAAATAACGATAAAATGTTTCCTCGTGTGCATATGGATGTATTCTATATGTATATGTGTGCGCGTGCGTGAGTGGTTTTTAACTGAAGTAATATTTGTTAGTTTAGGGAACCAAACTGTAGTATGATATATATATATATATATATATATATATATATATATATATATATATATATATATAGATCGATAGATAGATAGATATATAGTCTGATAGATAGTCGATTTCAAATATAGGTTGGCCCTTGATTTATGGACGCAAAATCATTAACTTATGGAATGTCCCGTTCATAATTTAACCTCTCTTTTCGCGGGATAATTACTGCTTGAAAGTCATATATCATTTTAGAAGCTACATAATTTTAAGTGCATGAGATTATTTTTTGAAAGCATCGCATGTCTTTTCGCTAATAATCTGAACATATTTCATACGTTCATTTTTTGCTGGGCTGACCAATAAATATCTTACAAAATTACTATTAATACATGGGTAGACCACCAATTTTTCCATCCAATATGTATATATACATATATACATTTACATGAATATATATATATATATTCATTTATATGTATGACTGTGTATGTGTGTGTGTACTTGGAGTCTTTGAGTTCATATTTGATATATATATATATATATATATATATATATATATACATATATATATATGTGTGTGTATGTGTGTGTGTGTATATATATATATATATGTGTATATATATATATATATATATATATATATATATATATATATATACTGTGAGAAGAAAATTCCTTACATATTGTGAGAAAGATGCACTTCATGAAAACTCGCTAAATTTGATAAGTTTTCACATTGTTGTAACCGAGAAGTAGCAATAACAAAAACAATATATATATATATATATGTATATATATATGTGTGTGTGTGTGTGTGTGTGTGTGTGTGCATGTGTGTGTGTGTCTAATACAAATCAGTAATACAATGTTATATATAATATAATGTAATGCAATATTCGATGTGTGATGGGTTTATTTCATCAAGTGTTCGATACATTCAACATTAAACATTGAAAGAGCCAGAATAGAGCTTAAAATATGATGGAGTAAGGATTCGCTACACAAATACATTTATGCTTCTGCCCTGTTTAGGTTTCTCCAGATGAATGATTCGATTTATTTTAGATTCCTATTTATGATATTTGGGGATAGGGCGTGTCTATTTGTCCAAGTTGTCTCCGCCTTATTCTATTTATTTATAGAGAGATGGTTGTTTAGTGCTTGACCATTGCTGGTAATGTTTTTTCAGTTTTATCTAGTGGAGAGGCTGTGCTTGTTGGTAGCTATAAATTATCAATTAGAAAGGTATGGTGTCAATTTTTTCGTTATCAGTATGTAGTTGATCCATCAGACCTTCGTGTTATGTATCGTAACTGAGAGTGTTTTATTTCAACTTAATCATATTTTCCATCTCACCTATGCCTGAATGAGAAATTTTTACTTTACTTTTGCCAACAGAACAAAGAAAATGCAATTATGAAACAGAAAAATGGCATAACGTTGAAATGCCACCATCGCACAAAATTTCTATTAACAAACTAACATAATAACCCACGTATAGATATACTGATAATTAACCACCATAGATATCTCATTCCCCACGTTATTGCTACGAATGCGATCATTATTTTATATCTTCAGCCACTTTGAAAAGTAACCCAATCACCATGATTATCTAAGACTCGTGGAAATATACCAAACTCGGGAGAATTAATTCAACAACTAAGGTCTTATAAAAGAGGGCCCTAATATCGGGAAACAGATTTAAGTGAAAATAAAGTACCCCGAGAAAGGGAACATAGCACAAAGAACTGATGGATCAACTACCAACAGATAACGAAAATGCGTACGCCATACCCTCCTAATTGATAAATAAAACAAAAAATATAACAATGACTAACCACTAAACATATATATATATATATATATATATATATATATATATATATATATATATATATTATAAGAGGAAGACGACCTAGAAAAATATACACACACACACATAATGTCCTAAATAAAAATCCAAAATAAATCGAAAATCGAATCATTCGCCTGAAGAAGCCCAAACAGGACAGAAACATAAATGTGTTTGTGTAGCGAATCCTTGGTTCCCTACATAGATATATATCACTGTATCTGTTTGTCAAGATTGAGCCAGAATTCGGAAAAATTAATCTTCAGGCAGCAGACCTTCCTAGCTTGGATTTTTTCCGCAACACAATCTTCCATTGCACTATTTGACTCTGTATTGGGCTCAAGTGAACTTGATATATGGACTTCAAATTTTAATTTCAATGTTGGCAGGACGCCACTAAGAAAATATCCACGATCTTCTGAACACCTCGACACTCATCACATTCATGCATTTGTAAAATCTCAAACATTTATATCTATTTTATTTGTATATTTAGCGTAGTATAGGACAAGGTTACGATTCTGAAACACTCAATAATGATCAAAATCACTCGGAAAATTTCGCAAGACTGGCTCAACCGAATTTACAAATGTACAATTCTTCATATTCAACAAAGTATCTATATCATTCAGTTGAGGTCTACCTGAATTCCAATATTACGTTTTAAATAATAGCACAAGGGAAAAGTTAGGTTATTCAAAAAGTGGTTAGAAAGAGAGAAAGCAGAAAAGTGAGTTAGGTAATTCAATTAGAGGATAGGAAGAGTGACGACAAAAAAGTTACAAAGTTTAATTAGAGGGTAGGAGGGTAATGGCGAGAACAGATAGGCAGTTTACCGAAGTGGGTACAAAGAGTTTTGCATATTAAATTGATCCGTCTTTGTATGACATTTAGATCAACAAATGGATGGGAATGAAGACTGGAAAGGATAAGGGAGAGAACGAAAAGACACAGGCAAAGAGCGCAAGCCTTTGGCAGAGCAAGCTCAACCTTCAAAAATCAGAAGATCCCAATAATCCTAAAAGGAAGAGTATACAACCAATGCATTCTCCCGATAGTCACTTATGGAGTTGAAGCATGGAAACTTACCGAGAGACAGACTCGCAAACTGAGAAGCATGCAATGGGGAGATCACAAGACAGCATAGTATATCAGGTATAAAACGGGAGTCCGAGACATCGTGAAATTTGTTTTTAAAAATTAAATTGCCATGGACAGGCCATGTTGCAAGAATGGCAGACAACCAAAGGACATCACGACTCACTACATATATCCCCAGAGATCACATGAGAAACTGAGGCCAACAGAATACAAGATAGAGAAATGAACTACACAAATTCAGAAAATACTGGCTCCGCGACGCCCATGATAGAGAAATGTGGTGAATCTTGGGAAGGTCTATGTCAACGATGGACGGTGAAAGAATGATGATGATGATGATGATGATGATGATGATGATGATGATGATGATGATTAGCATAACCTTACAAAAATTTAACAAAACCTTATGAAGGGATCAGAAAGAAATATCCTTTTTCAAGACATGATAAAGAGTAAATGTTCAAATTTCCAGCTCTCTAGCTCAATCGGTGCAAGTGGTACGTGCGACACATTGATAGATATTTAAAAACTGAAGAGACCTATGTTATCTGTTTTCGTGACAGGTTTGGTTGAGGTTTATTAAAAATTTCTATTCATCCCATCGTCATGGCTGTGGATTGAGTCTACACAATCCGACCTTGTTATCTGCTTTAGAGCAAAAAGTTCTTGGGAATTTGGATATAAAACTTTTTGGCACAAAAGCGAGGAGATAAACTCTTGCCAATAACTGATAGAGAATTTTCACATTGCACAGATAGCCACTCGAGTGTAGCTCCAGGCTTGAGTTATTATCAGTTATCATTGACTCAACAAAAGCGATTCTTTCCGTGGACTTGTTCAGACTTGCGTTATTTCTGCATTGCAATGATATCCACTTAGACGTTTCTTTCTCTCTGCATCTTTCTAAAAGAGGTTCCGTCTGTCAGTCCGTCCGTACGTCAGTCGGTGGGTCTGTCCCCATATTGTCTCCAAGCTGTTTTGAGTCAGATTTACTTGAAATTTGTGGGAAAGGTCTCCCTTCATAAAGTGATCCGTACTTGCAGAAATCTTCCACCGGGGGACACGAGATCTGAAAATAATAATAATAATAATAATAATAATAATAATAATAATAATAATAATAATAATAATAACAATAATAATGATAATGGCTTAAACTTTATGTTTAAAAATTGGTTTTCTCAGCTCTTTCAAGTCAGATTTACTTGAAACTTGATTAGAAGATGTCCCTTAATGAGATGCTTCTTGTCTAGAAAAATATGATTCAATAATAATGGTATTTGAACTTGAGGTTTAAAAATCGATTTTCTTAGCTGTTTCGAGTCAGATCTACTTGAAACTTGATAAAAGACGTCCCTTACCGAAAATCATCTTCTTCCCAAGCTCACATGATCTGGCAATTATTGCGTTTAAACTTTATGGTGGACACTCCAATGAACTTCCGATTCTTGTTTTCAAACATTCGCATTCACTTGAATTTGTGTCTTCTTCTAGGTAAATCAGTGTCTAATAATAGTCATCCTTAATCTCAGGAATTACCATCTTCAGTCTACAAAATTATCAACATAGGTTTCTCCGGTTTTCAAGTCAGTCAGGCTGGCTGCCTATGTAATTATTTGTGTATGTATCATGCGTACAGGGCGCACCAGTGCTACTAGAGGCTGAATATTTGAACATTTACTCCTTATTATTTCTACAATAAATAGGTTTTTGTTCTCTTTTCTTTTTGTTCTTTAAATCACACCCCTTTTGTGGGGCTTCAATTTATGACGTGATTTCGTGCTATTTTGTACCCACCTATTTTGTTTGAAAAATTCAGACTTTTTAGTGATCACTGCCCAAACAAAGGCGAAATAACTTTGATCATCCTTTATTCAGTTTTTTCTTGTTCATCGTGCCCAATACATCATGCTGATAAACGATTTGGGTCACGTGACGTTTTCTTTTGAGTGACTAACCAAACCTGTCATCTTTTCTCCTCTTAGCTTCGCTCCTTTTCGTGTATAGAAATATGTTCATTTGTTTTTTGAAGTCCCCCCCCAAATTTTTTTGGTCGATATACTCTGTAAATTTATGCTAAATTGAATCTTCATTTTGTGCCGGGAAGGGTTCATTCTTGTTTATCTTTTCTTTTTCTTTTTTTTTTTTTTTTGAAAATTCGAACCATTTAATGTTTACACAAGACAGCACGGTACATCCGGGGAAAGACTGGAGTCAGGGATACCATAGAATCAATCAAAAATCTCAAACGGCAGTGGGCTGGCCATTTTGCAACAATAGCAAATAACCAATGGACATTGCGATTCTTGACATGGATCCCCCGAGATCACATGCGAAACCGAGGCCGGCAGAAAATTAGATGGAGAGACGAGCTAGACAAATTCACAAAGTACTGGGCCCGCTCCACCCATGATAGAGAAGTACGGCAAATCCTGAGGAAGGTCTATGTCCAACGACGGACGTTGAAAGACTGATGATGATGATGATAATGATGATGATGATGATGATGATGATGATGATCTCCCCCAAAATTATTGATCATCCCTTTTTCAAATTATTCAATCGACCCCACAAACAGCATACTATCGGAAAAAGTTGGCCATTTGATGGTTTCTATTAAGTCACCACCCAGATATTCGGTTTTCCTTTGTTTCGTTCGTCCTTCTTTCTTTGACTCTGTCCTAATTTTCCTTAGTCTGCTTCAAACCTTTCCCGTTTGCTTACTATACATTGATTCACTCGGGGCAGTGTCCTCGTCTTGGTTCTAATTGAAGCAACGTTTTGGTTGTTATACCCTCCAGTCTTCTTCAGGTGCCTATGGTTGTTGATAACCTTCGTGGAATTTCAAACTGAACCATTAATTCAATCCACGGATAATTGAAGTCGTAATTGTTACCCAGAACAAGTGTCTCAAAACAAATTGTATTATAGCTAAGATAGTGATAGTCACTTGGTGCAGACAAGGATGAAACTACCAATAATATGATAAATGAATGAGGTAAAATTAGCTCAGAAAGAGTAGAAAAATAGACATGACTGGTTAGGAACAGTGATCCACTGGAAATTGTGCAAACAGCCAGGATTTGACTACGCAAACTAACGATATCTGTACAAACAAGAAGCTATCTCAGAAAACAGGAAAAGGATGATTTTATGAAATTCAAATGGATCACCCAATTCTGGTCAGGAGACCAGATCTACCAGATTTTTCACAAAATTTTGATAATTACTCAGAACTCTTATAAGCGTAAAGGGCTTTACTTCGTGCTTCTTTCGAGATTTACGATTACCGTCTTACTTTTAATCCAGGTAACTAATGTTTACGTCACAGAGTTTAGTATTACACTTGGGAACCATTTTTTGTTCAATTTTCTTCCCAAGCAAATGATTGTGATTAGCTAAAATTGAATTCTGTCGCTTTTCTTCCAAGGAAAAAAAAGTCGAAACCGAACAAAGCAAGTCTTTTTTTTTTCTGTGAGTGACAGAAACACCTGCATTTATTACGAAAACGAGGCTAGTTATCGTCGCCTGTCATTCCACAGCTCTGTGTTATCTTCCGTTTCATTGGACAAAAAGCAATGATGTGCCTAGCATTAACAATGTCATTAAAATAAAAAATGAGGAAATTTTTACACGTGATTTCATATTTTTGAGAAGCAATCATTTTTTTTTTCTCTCATTTTATCAGAGACCGCCAACAAAATTGACAACAGTACTGGCCCGATCAGTGGAGCCAGAAGGCTGAAAATTTGGACTTTTACCCCTTGATATGTGTAGAAAAAGTTATTTAACCCCATCAAATAGGCCTTGAGAGGGAAGTTCAATTTAGAATGTAATTTTGTACCAAACTGGTGTTTTTTTTTGTGTCCAGCAGCATTCATGGTGTTCTGGAAATTCGGACTGCCCAATTAATGACGAGAGGATTAACTTATTCATTGAGCACCGATTTTTTCCAATTTTAATTGATCACCTGCAAAACGACATGCTGCCAAAAAAACTTTGTTACATGACGGTTTATATCAAGTGACTAACCATGTACTTTTTTTTTTTCCTTTTTAATTGTTGTCACCTCTTTCTGCTTGTTGGCTGTAATTCATTCCGATCTTTTTGACCGTTTATTCATTCTCTTTCCACTGTCAACTCTTTTCATTCCTCATTCCCTTCCTCTCTCCTCTCCTTCCTTTATCCTCCCTCTCCCTTCCTGATTTCATCTTTTCCTTCTTTCCTCCATTCTTACTTTTTTTCTTCGCACCGAAATTTCTTTCCGAAAGTTCTTTCAAAGTAATTCCCAGGACATGATTAACATTCAATCAGATCTCGCGCTTCTCCTCAGGAAAATTTAATTACCGGATTATCTCTGTTATCCACAATCGCAGAGATTAATTATTTTTCACGTGTGATTAATCCGGATCAACACCCTTTATCTTTAAATCCCCAAATTCATTTATTTCTCCTTTTCGTTAGCCAAAGCTGTCACAAACACTAAGGTTTCTTCAGTTTTCAAGTTGGTTCGACTGAGTGAGAGGCTGTCTGGATGACTATTTATGTATGTATGCTTAGTACAGTCAAATTGTGTTGGACACACCGGTTCTTGTAAGATCACCGAAGTCAAGCAACCTCGAGTCTAGTCTAGATGGGTGACTGTCTGGGAATACTAAACGTGGTGAGCTAAATCATACCAAAAATTCAAACAATGGTACTCAATGCCTCTCTAATAAAGAGTAGGATTGAGGCTATGTGGTTATCGAATGATTTGGGTGCCACCTTCATAAGATTTTTTTTTTTTTGATTCGGACTTTTTAATGATCACAGCCTAACAAAAGGTGAGGATAGAAACTAAAATGATCGATTATCCCTTTTTTACCAATTTTTAGTAACCCCAGTGAGGCATGTGTCAAAAGACGTTGGTCACATCAGTTTCTATTGATTGACTAACCAGACCTTTTTATCCTTTCTTTCCTTTGCTTCTTACAAATCTTTTTGTAGTGCCTTCATTTGACTATTCGTACACTGAAGGATAAATACGGTCAGAATTAATTCTATTTATGACATCAATGGTGTTTTCCAGAAAAAATCATCGACAATAGAGTGAAAAAAATCATCTAGAAACATCTCGATTATGGAGAATCCAGATGTTATTAATAAACCCCTCAAAATGAGACCCAAAAAGCATTTTTTTATAAGGTGTCTAGATTAATACTGATGCCAAGTCTGTAGACAGAACAGTATGGTCAGGGGAGCTGGAAAGCACAAACACACAAACAACTCACCAACATATATACATATAAAACAAAAGGATAAAACCCTTCACCACCTTCGATGGCTAAGGTGGTTCAATTCAAATTTCCTCCGTTTATCTTAGCTCATATTGGTTTTTCCTTTTTTTTTCTTTTGTACCCCTTTTTCTTTTTAACTGCAACGAATGTCGACAGGTCCATGAAAGCCAAAATCACTTTCTTTTAGACAAAACAGAAAAATGTTGATAGTGTCCACAAGAAAGGAATGGAAGAGAGAGTGGGAAGGGAGGAAGGATCTCTGTCTCTCTCTCTGTCTCTCTCTCTGTCTCTCTCTCTCTCTCTCTCTCTTTATATATATATATATGTATATATATATGTGTGTGTGTGTGTGTGTGTGTGTTTCACACAACGTCATATTCTTTTTAAATCAATCTTTGAAATGAAAAAGTGTGACGTAACACGTCGTTCGAAATTTGAGAATCTAAAATAGTTATATCTTCTTTATCTGTTTTATCGTGTATCTCGAACTGTAGGCTTTTAGTTTTGATGAAGACTGATAGATACACACATCTCGGATACAAACAATAATGTAGGAAAGCTTAGGGATAACAGTCAGTGCATATTTTTGAGAATCTCTTTCAATTTCTCAGCAGCTTTAAATCACCAGAAAACAAATGATTTGCTTACAGGAACAAATGTTGACAAAAGACGTGAAAAAATTGTGTAAACAACATCGCAATTTTGAACAATATCTCTCTTTCTTTTTCTCCGTCTTGTTTATATGCTGCGTCCATTTTTCCTACTTTTAGTTTAATCAGTTTAGTTTGTATCATCTCTCCATCTTGTATTCTGCCAGTATCAGTTTTGCAGGTGATATCTGGGGATCCATTGACTGTCTACCATTCTTGCAACAGGACCTGAATATTGCCATTTGAGTTTTCTAATGAATTCTATCATGTTTTGGACTCCTGTTTTATCCTTAATGCATTGAGCCATCTTTTGATCTGTTCGTGTGATGCTGAGCATGATCCTCTTATTTGCATATTGCATTGTTCTCTGAGGGTTAGTCTCTTGGTTATATTCTATGTTTCAGCTCCATAAGTGACTATCAGGAGGATGCATTGTTTGTATACTCTTTTTTTTTTAAGACTAATGGGATTTAACTTGTTCTTGAAGGTTGAGTTTGCTCTACCGAAGGCTTGCCATTCTGCATTGATTCTTCGCTTGATTTCTCTGTTTTTTGAGAATATCATGGATATTTGTCATCCTAAGTAGATGTAGTGGTCCACTCTCTCCAGTTCTATGTTTTCGATTTTGATCGTTGCGCGTCTATTTCCAACGTGACTTTTGAACATGGCATTTGTTTTACTGAAGTCCAATGAAGGTCGACTTTTTTGCTCTCTTTTTTCAGCTCATCGAGCAATTTTTGGAGGTTGTGGAGATTTTATGCAAGAAGAACGATACCGTCTGCAAATCTGAAGTTACTCAAAATGGAAATAATTCGGTTACTAGCGGTTAATAATGGAATCCTCTCATATGGGGACTTTAAATTGGGGTTAGATAAAACAACTATTGCACCATTTTCTTTTATTTACCATAAGATTCCAACTTCCAAAACTGTTCACCTTAGGTGGGAAGGCCTGATCCAGTTAAGGGGTTCCAGAGGCTCCGTGCTCCCAAGCAAACACCCATGTGAATGTAGCCATAAATTTAGTTTTCCTTGCTTTATATTGTTTGTTCCTATACTAACTCATATTTCTTTGTTATTTTCTTTATTTGGTGATCTTAGCGTCGTAAATTTCTATATCAAGAGAAGTAACCTTTCGATGTTCAAAAACTTAAATTATCAAAAAAGATTTAGCCCCTTAAAGACTGGGTTTGGAGAGTAATGTAGAACAAGTAGTGTCTGTTTTAAGCATTCATGTAGGATTTATCAAGGTTGGTTTTATTCAATTTTAGCATCGAAACGTTACCTCCCTTGATGACTCACAAAGAAAACTCGATCCTTTTTTTCTCTCCTCCTTTCTTAACTTTATTCTCTTGTTATTTTCATTCTTTCTTTCTTTCTCCAATTTTCCTTACTTTTTATATGATTTTCCTTCTTATCTCTTCTTCTCAATTATTCCATTCTCACTCTCTTGTTGTACTCTTTTCCTTATTTTCCTTCTGTTATTTTTTGCCTTCTGTCATTGTTTATCATCCTTTCTTCATCTTTCACTCATTCAGGTTTTTTGTTCTTCTGCTTTCATTATTTTCCTTCCGTGTATCCTTCCAATACATTTCATCTCTCTCTTCCTTCAAGTACTGTCATTCTTTACATCAAAATGGCGCTCACATTTTGCCAGCATCAGTTGTCACACTATTCAAGCAAACTGGTTCTCTTCTGTTCTTCAGTTTCTATTTTCTATCACATGCACGTACTTCTACACCAAAGATTCAACAACAATGTTTTCGGTCTTGTGTTACAAGTGAATGACCTGTCAATCTGTTTATTTGAATCAGTGAAGAAGAGGTTAAGGTGAGCCAAAAAAAACTGACTTTCTCAAATTGCTTTGAATGGCTGCCAAAAGTAGCCATTTAACTCACAATCAACACTATGGACATTTTTGGCATTTATCAATCTTTGAGTGTTCCCAAACGCCCTTATACGGGCGTTTCAATGTTAGGGAGTTGGTTATCCCTAAAATTTGACGAATCTCAAAATGTTTCATACCGTTGTTAATAATGAGGACATAGGCAACTTTCTGTAAATTTTAAGGAAATTTGTTGTCTTATACTACAACGTAACGTGAAAACTGATGAATCACAAAAATGATTATCATCATCAACATAATCATCCATTTTGCAAGCGTTGATGGCCATAGTCCTTCCCCAATATTCGCAAGACATCTCTATTGTGGGAGTCACAGAGACAGTACTTTCTGAATTCGTACAATTCGTTACGCCATCTTATTTTCTACGGGCCACACTTTCATGTGTGATCTCTGAGGATTCATGTTGTGAGTTGTGATGTCCAGAGGTTGTCCGTCATTATTGCAACATGGCCAGCCTATTGCCAATTGAGTGTTCGCAGGTTGAGGGTCAAACTTTTGGTTAGGTTCCATGTTTCTGCTCCTTAGGTGACTATCTGGAGGGTGCATTGGTTTATAGCCGTCTTTTTTTTTTCATAATTCACTGTCCTTGGTAGATGTAGTGGTTTACTGTTTTACATGTCTACGTTTCCGATTCTGGTTGTTGTGTCTGGGTCAAACGAATGATGTACATAAGATTCGTTTCGTTGGAGTTCATGAGAAGATCAACTTTCTTGTTTTCTTTGTTCAGTCTGTCTAGCATCATCTGGAGGTCATGAAGGTTCTCAGCAAAAAGGACGAAGTCGTCTGCAAATCTGAGGTTACTTAGGTATTCGCTGTCTATTCCGATTCCTTTATATTTCCAGTTTAGGTTTCGGAAGATCGTCTCGAGACAAGCTGTAAAGAGTTTGAGTGCGTAGCATTGATCTACTCAAAAGAGCTACTAAAGTCATCCCTAGGAAACTTGAGCCTCAGATAAAATAAAGTCCCAAAAGATTGGAACACCGCAATCGTTATGATTAAATATTATAAAAAATATCATATAAGTGGGGGGAGCTGAAATATCTAGACAACTATGGGGCAATGAGCCTACTCAGCTTCATGTACAAACTCTTTACCATAGTGATCACCAACTAAATAACCAAAACGCTTGATGGAAACCAACCACAGGAACAAGCTGGCTTCAGAAGAAGCTACTCGACCACGGACCACTTCTATTCGGTAAAAGAGAAAGCAGCAGAATATAAAAGGCCAAGGCCACCCAAAGTAGCATTAATTCATTTGAAGAAGGCCTTTAGCTCAGTGGAAATCCCAAAAGTCATTGATGCAATCATACAACAAGGCGTAGATCCTATATATATAAGAGTACTGCAATGCATCTACTGACACAACAGTTCCTAAAAGGTTTATTCTATAGCTAATTGTGAATGCAACTTTTGGCTTTCTTCTCTGGTGGTTTTTTAAAACACTTTCAGAATGTCAGTTTTTTACCCATCCGATTAGAGTTATAACTTAAGACATCACCAATATTTGATAGAAGATCAGAACTATTACCTTTTGTAATTTTGTCCATAAAAGCTTTTTTCATCTTGGTTCTGCTTTTCACTTTTTTCAATGTCTTTCATGTTCTTTTCTTTCCTCCTAATAGTAATAGAATTTCTCATGGCGAAGGACTCTGATATTGGAAATTCACTTGACAAGAGGTTTCAATTGCCTGAAAAATCTTTTCACGAAATGTTTTCTATTTGCAAGAAAGAAAACTGCAAAATTTCATAAAATCACTCAGAATCATCCACATCTCATTAATGATCATCTAGATTCATATCTAGTATCAGGGAATGTATTTACATGTAGGGAGACGGGCATTTGATGAATTATCATAAAAAGATTATTCCTCTATCTATTTGCTTATTACATTCTTTTCGTTTTTATTTGTATTCATACATTATTTAGAAAGTAATCAGTACATTACAAATTATTCAAAAGGTTATTATTGTGGTTTTAGGAGTCCGATATTTGAATTTGAAACGAATTACCGAAATTGCATAGGTTTAATTGTTAACGAGACGTTTTGTGGGATGGATTGTCTTTGTTAAGAGAGCTACCACTATTCATTGTCACTTATGACACATTATCATACAAACATGACAGATAATATTTCTTTCTTCAGTGGTGACTTAAATCAATAAAGTGAATTGACATAAGTTTAGATTCAAATAGAAACTTCTTTGAATTTTTATGAAAAAATAGATCGTACAATTTTCGGAAAAGTGTCACTTTGTACGGCAATGCTTTGAATAGTGTGGTTAATCCGTTCAAAGATTTCTGCGCTGATCAAAACTACCGTTCTTGATTTTCTCATCATATTTCTTTCAGCTCATATCTAATTTTTAATGATTGTATCAGAATACCCTAACTGTGCGATATCACAACCTGCACTAACCAAATCTGCACGATTCAAGGTATTGCTGACTAGCATTTTGCTTCAGTCGGAATAGAGAGTTTGACACTGCAGCAACCAGGCTTGTTCAGTATGAAAATCGCAGTTAATTATTCATAGATTTTGCGGCCTAATTTTACGATATTTCATTTTTGTGTTGATTTGTTCTTCTTAGCCAAATACAGGAATATGAAGACCCCTAAAAAATGTTATGTACGCACTGGACCCAGGCATAAATCCAGGATCATTTATGAGATCTTCTTCCCTCTGTTCGAGCAAAACATAATTTTAATTCTAATGTGTAGAAAAAACAAATAACTAAAGAAATCATAAATTACCCTTGAAAACTAAAATGTATTATATCAATTGTCTAATTGGATGGATTAAGTGAGAAAAAAAATATTTACCCTTATCCCTAATCAAAATCCTGGATTCGTTCATGACTGGGCCCCAACCAATATTTAATCCAGCTCTGAACGTATGTACCGTAGAGCTTGGCTCACAGTGCTTTCGGATAACGACGCTATTAGCTGTACGAGCTGAAACTGGTTAAATTATTCCTTCGACCAGAGTCAAATTAAATTCAATGGCTCATGAAAGTTTGATTCCTTATCATAGGATTCCCATCCAATTAAAAGATAACGAGAAGTACGCTTAATCTTCTTTTCATTCATTATAAGTTCATAAAATCTGATAATTGTCATACTCCGGTCCTAATCGGGAGCTGGAGTTGACTTTCTTTTTCCACCGTAACAACGGGAACAACGATAACAAGAACAAGAACAATCCCCACCAAATTTAGGGAAAGTAACTCTCCACCAATAGCGTTTCTAATATCAACCCATCTACCGGTCAAACGACATTGCTATTACCATTGGTTTACCGGTAGAGCGACATTATTGTCGTTTCCGGTCATTGTTATCTAAATGGACTCTGGGAGTAAACTCCGACTAAAACGGAATATTCACTGAGCACAACATCGCGCCTGGGTACATTGCCTGTCTGATTCAATACCTGTGTAGCCAAAACGAGGCTGCATTTACCGATATTAGTACCGAGAAGTACTGTATAGCTAGGAGAAAATAGACCAGTAAATGGGTTGAAATATTTATAGATGCAATCATTGAAGAGTTTCCAGCCTAAATCAAGTAGTGTTTCACCCTGCAGCAGCCAGACTTGTTTCAGTTTTCTGTCTATAGTGCAAAAGATAGATGGAGATATCACTTGCACTCAGCTTCAACTCGTAAGAATTGTGAATTATTGATAGTCCCTTACTTGGATACGTTCATATATATGCAAAGCCGTTTTGTATTACTGAGCACCATTCTTATCTAACTAAGGAAAGGAGAGATGTGGTTGCTGACGAAATAGATTCAAAATTCAGAAGAATTGTCGGTTCCTTTCTATGGTACAGGTTGAGAACCCCTCATCCGAGACACCGAAAACCGAAATGAGCAAAAATCTGATTCTATTTTAAAGCAAATACTTGTTTTATCTGTACAAGAAAAAGTCCAGTAAATGATAAAAATGAAGGGAAAAACGACTTTAAAAATATTTTTAACCATTTTTTGGTTAAACAAGAAAACAACCGTTCTTAGTGCACAATTTAACTAATCGAAGATAAGCATACATTGCTAAATCCAAGCCAACTCCTTCAACATTACAGGTGCCATCCCCAATATATCTCATTATGTATATGCAAATATCCCGAAATGAAAAAAAAATCCTGGAATCCGAATTTCTTCTCGTTCCAGGCATTCCGGATAAGGGGTTCTCATCTTGTATATGTTACACAGCTGCTGACTTGAACAGGGATGATAAGAAGGGTGTATAACCAATGCATCCTCCCAATAGTCACTTATGGAGCTAAAACATGGAATCTAACCAAGAGACGGATCCGGAAATTGTGAACCATGCAACGTGCACATGAAGGAATTATGCTGGGCCTCACATGGAGAGACCACAAGACATCACAGTACATCTGAGAAAAGACAAAAGTCAGGGACATCATAGAATCCATTAAAAACCTCTATTGGTGGTGGGTTGGCCATGTTGCAAGAATGGCAGACAACCGATGGACATCATGACTCACGACATGGATCCCCCGAGATCACATGCGCAACCGAGGCCAGCAGAATATTAGATGGAGAGACGAGCTAGACAAGTACAGGAAGTAGTGGCTCTGCGACGCCCATGATAGAGAAGTGTGGCGAATCCTGGTGAAGGTCTACGTCCAACGAAGGACGCTAAAAGAATGATGATGATGATGATGATGATGATGACGATGATATCCACCCGTAATAACTTGCCAACTCCATAGAAAAAACTCCACATGATATCAATGTATTTTCCTCATTATATCCTCGCTGCCGTACAAAAAAAACTTCGTCTTCGTTGTACTGATTTAATCAAATGACGTATAGCTAAACCAGAGAAGCATAGATATAGGACTGGTTGGTCACTGAATAAAAACTGTCACGTTACCAACGTCTTTTGGCAGCATGAAGTGCTGGGGATGATCAATTGCACTGGCCTTTTGTTGGACTGAGATCACTAAAAAGGTCGGCATCTTCAGAAAAACAAACGTGAACACTGTCGGGCACAAACTAAAGAACCAATCTAGCGTAAACTTATATTGTTAATCAACCACCTTAAAATCTATTGGGGGTGATTAAACAAAAGAGTGTTCTTTAGATACGATAAGGAGTGAATGTTTAATTTTTTAGCCTTCTAGCTCCATCAGTGTGGCCTGCACGTGGGACACATACATAGATAGAGAGCCAGCCAGTCAGGTAGACCCCCTTAAAAACATTAAAAAAAACAATGCTGATAGTTTAGGTTGACGGTTTCTAATCAATAACAGATAAATACAAATATTCAGTCTTTATTGAACAAACCTGGATTTTTGACAGAACTTTCGAATCCCCCTAAGCAACCCTGAGGTTCCTGTAATTTTGATGTACAGGATGGCATATAAGAATACCCTTCGTCAGCAGAAAATATTGGAGAAACGTATTTCCCTGAATTCCTCTCATGTATCACCAACTGATTTAATTCAACTCCAAACTGTAGACAATTTGAGGCTAGACAACAAATGTTATGTTCACCTTAGGAGCCATTTTTAAGGAGTAAGGGGACACTTTATTTGATGTCAAATACGATAAATTCTATTATAAAGTAAGACTATTTTTAGATTATTTGTTTCCTTTCACAAAGGAGTGTTTTGATGTCGTCATAAACGATTGACAATTAGCGATAAAATATCAGTTTATTCATAATTGAACTCAGAAAAAGGAATCTCCTTTTACAATACAATTTACTGCATTGAGTTGGACAAGCACGCACGTTAGAGCAAAAATTTTGATTCGAGACCTGGTATTGTAAATGAGGTTAAATGGACGAACGGTAGGAAACAGGAAGTTTTAAAAGGGCATGCTAGTTCACCTGAGATCAGCCTAGGGTAACGTGAGGTCAACCTGAGCTCACATGAGGTCAACAATGGTTTGAATTTTCCTTGTAAAAAATACTGGAATGAATATAGAATCCAAAATACATTACATTTATAACTTTTTATGTATTTGTTGGTTAAACAGGGTTTTAAAATCACAAAGCTTTTGTCGATACTGTATATTTTGTATCAACTTTTTGACTGTTAGAGCAGAGGAATTTGAGACCAATTTTCTAATAGGCTAACAGCGTTTGAAAGGAATCAGCTGACCGGGAAGGATAGTGGTTAAAGAAAGAGAGAAATTTTTTAATCGGTTCATAGCGTTGGTAAAGATAAAAAAAATATGATAGAGGGAGTGGGCAACATTTTTTCACGTCTCACTACGCAGTATTTTTTAGATAAAGAATAGAAAGTGCAGAGAAAAGAATATATATATATATATATATATATATATATATATATATATATATTGTGTGTGTGTGTGTGTGTGTGTGTGTGTGTGTGTGTGTGTGTGTAAAGAAAGAGAGAGTAAGAGAGCGTGAGAAAGAGAGAAAGACAGAAAGCAGACTATACTGTTTTTATAACTAATGTATACACTCCGCACACACACACACACTTATATATATATATATATATATATATATATATATATATATATATATATATGAACTGTAGAGAGTGAGACAGGCTCAGGAGTAAAGTGTTTTAAAGTTAGGTTTATTTATCAGTAAATGTTTTTTTGTTAATGCTCTTGACGTGTTTCGGGAGGTATTCCCATCTTCATCAGCGTGTGTTTGCTTCTAGGGATTATAGGTTTGATGTGGAACCTGAGTCCACCATCAGAAGCTTTGCTTTGTGAGTAAGAAATGGTATCCAGGCTGGTGGGAGCAGCCTGTTGTGTGAGAGAAAGTCCAACCAGTGATGAAGTCTATGATTTAGCAGTATATATATATATATATATATATATATATATATATATATATATATATATATATATATATATATATATATATATATATATATATTCCATTTGCCAAAGAATTATAGTGCATTTTGGACTATATTTTCGTTTCATTTAGGATGCAATTATTATTTTTGTTCCGGACGGTATAACAGGGACTAGCTTGAAAACCCTATTGGAAACAAATAGTTTTATTACAGAAACAAATATAGACAAATGCTGTCAATAGTGCATATACAACGTCACGGTTTTTGGACAAAATCTGTTTCAATTTAAAATTTTATTTTCATTTTTGTGTGGGCAAACCATGATGAAATCAGAATAAGGAACTGAAAAGCCTCTGGCCCATAGGCATTTTCAATTATTTCACTTGTCTACTGGGTATCTGTCCCCGGATAGAAAATTCCTAGTAAATTTAGAACGGAGGGTCAGAGTATTTCCGGTTGCCTGCAGCTTAATAGGAAACAAATCAAGATTCTCTTATGCTACGAAGGATTTGGTTCCTTTTATTCTTGTTGTCGAATAAAAGATATAATAAGTTCCTTGAAGGGAAATAATCTACAACTGCTTAGAATTCCTAACAAGCCAATTTTTTCTGGCTAATCACATTGGTCTCAAGTCCTTGTTAGTTTCTTCAAGTCTTCCATCAAAGCAATGCAGTTCCTTCGTATGGTCTGCTTCTCGTTTGCTCTTTTAGATTTTTTCTGTCTTTTTTCTTTATTATCAATTCCTTCATTGCTTTCAGACAGAAAATTATTCATTTGTTCAAACGACCAACCATTCGTTTCTTCGTATGGTTTTTTTTTAGTAAGCCGTCAACCAGAACTGTCAGCTACAACAAAGCCAATATCAGCATACGTTTCGTCAGTTTCTAAGTTAGTCTCGCTGGCTGGCTACATATGAGTCACTCGTGCAGGCTGCACCAATAGAGCTAGAGGGCTGATCATTTCAACATACACTCATTATTATGTCTAGAAAAAAATTCATCTTTTTCTGTTTGTTTTTTTAATTCCCACAAGATAGGTTATTAGTGCAGGGTTTCAGTTTACAATATAAGCTCATGCTAAATGCGTCAATTAGTTATTGTCCGGTAGTTTTCACGCATGGATTTTGAAATTTCAGTCTATTTTTTCATTGATTACTGTCTAACAAAAGGCGAGATATGCAACTAATTCATGGATTCCCCTTTTTTTCCTCTTTTCTTTTTAATTGATCACCCCTAACATAGCTTGCTGCCAAAACAGATTGGTCATGTGATGATGTCTATTGAGTGATTAACCTGACTTCTCTTCTCATTCATTATCAATTCCTTCATTGCATTCAGAGAGAAAATCATTCATTTGTTCGACCCTTCATTCATTTGCTTCTTAATTTTTTTTTATTGCTTCTGCGTTTTACATTTCTTTATCTTTTTTATTGATTTCTCCTTCTTCCTTTTGTCCAGTTTTTTAATTGCCGCTAACCACAACAGACCGATTTAATCACTGTTGATTAAAAGTAAGAGATGAGGAAGGACATGTTTGAGTGATGTAGGGCCCGCCAGAGGCAAGAACGACCAAAGCGCCTGCTACAAGACAAGAGTTACATGTTTGATTTGAGACCTGCTTCCCGAATTGAGGGTAAATGGACACATGGTTGGAAATAAAAGTCCTTATTGGGGATGCTGTAATCAGCCACCATCCTGGGGTACGATGAGATCAAGTTTGCTTGAGGTCAACCTGAGGTCACATGGTTAAAATCTTCGTTTTACAGAATACTAAACATGAATGCAGAATCCCAAGTGCATAAGAACATGGTACATCTATATTTATCAACCTATCTGGAGTTTTCCCAGCCGTACCGATCATAGAAGAAACCTTAAATTCTCTACACACACGCACATATATACACACACACACCTCTCAAAGAGTAGAGGAAATTCTGTTTTGGGTTTTGTTTTTTTTTAATTCCCCTCCATTCGCAATACGTATCCTTACAGATCGTATGGGAAGCTGAGGCTGACAGAATACAAAATGGAGAGACGAACAAGATAAGCTCAGAAAGTATTGGGTCTACGACGCCCACAATAAAGATGTCTGGCGAATCTTGGGAAAGTTTTATCCCAACAATGGACGATAAAAGACTCATGATGATGATGATGATGATGAGTTTTCAGACTGCGTAAGACCTTTAGTATTTTATTGAGCATACCGGGTACTACTGGAAAATTGTTGAGAAACCTCCGGTTACAATGTTGTTAAGGGTTAAGATAGGTTCTATTCATGAATGCAGCTGACTAATTTGGTGGTCATCTTCGACATTCCATTGGAAATTATCTGTTTCCAACGGTCAGACTGTGGTGAACATTTGATGTGTTATTAAACACACTTGATGAAACAGGAAAAAATTGGTAAGGTTCCATGTTTCAGCTCCACAGTTGACTATCAGGGGATGGGATTTTCTCATTCTTGAAGATTGAGCATGTTCTGCCATTAGAGTGATTTTTTTTTTGCTCGATCTCTTTTTCTCTTGAGGATTTCATGGATCTGTTATCCTTGGTAGATATAGTGGTCTACTCTCAGCAGTTCTTTGTTCTTTGATTTTAGTCGTTATGCGTTTATTTCCTACTTGATTGTTGCACGTGGCCTTCATTCCCCTTAAGTGCTTGAGAAGACCAACTTCTTTGCTTTCTTCATTCAGTTCATCTAGCTTTGGTTGGAGGTCATGGAGGTCTTCTACAAAAGGATGATGTCGTTTGCAAATCTGAGGCTGCTAAGGTATTCGTCGTCTATTTTGATTCCTTTATTATCCCAGTGTAGTTTTCGGTAGATCATCTCAAGGCAGGCTGTGAAGAGTTTTGGTAAGCTAGTATCACCAAGTTGTACCCTTTTTAGAGCTGAAAGGGCTCTGAGTCTTCATGTAGTCTGGCAAGGAAAGTGCTGGGACTGTATATGTGTTGCATTAGTAGACATATACGGGGTCTACACCTTGTAGAGTGATAGTCCCAATAACCTTGAGAATTTCCTACAAGTCAAAGGCCCTTTTGAAGCCAATGAAGGCTACAGTGAGTGGTATTTTGAATTCTGTTGCTTTTTCTTTTTGTTGATATATCAAATGGAGATGGTCCATGGTCGAGTAGCTTCTTCTGAGGTCAGCTTGCTTGCATGATTGGTCATCGTCTAGTCTGATTCGGGTGGTTTGATAATTTGTAGATGCAATTAAGTAGACATATTGGTCTGTAGTGGTTGTGGTCTTTTGGGTTTCCTTTTTCATATAACAGCAGTATGATTGCAGTGTTCCAACTTTGGGGCACTCTACTTTGTTTTAGGCGAAAGTTGAATAGAATAGCTAGTTTCCTAGTAATGATCTCACAAGCTATTTTGAGTTGGTCGATGGTGATGTTATCTGGTCCAGAGGCCTTTCTTTTTTTTTTCTTTTTTGAGGCTTATTTCACCTCCCACGGTGTAACTTCTGGGAAATCCTCGGAGCGATTGTTCGCGTCTAGTGTATTATTTTCTTTGCTTTGTGGTCCTTGTTTGGAAGAGTACAGTCTTTGGAAGAATTCTTGTGCACGTATGGCAATCCCGTCTCTGTTTGTTGTTAGGTGTCCCTTTTCCACGAGTAAACTAGTAATTCGTTTCCCTCTTGTACTGAGAGCTTTGTTGATATCTTTGAAGCCCTGGCCTTTTTCAAGTATTGTTTCGATGATTGCAGTCGTGTACATTCTTTTGTTTCCTCTTTGTTTCTTTTAGATTGTTTTATTCGATTCGGTCCCTTCAATTTTCTTCCTTGTTGTAGTTGGTGTTTTTAGATTTCTGCATTTTTCTCTGAGATTCTTGGTTTCGTCTGAGATTTTACTTTTGGTCTGTGAGCTGATTTGCTTAAACATAGTGGCGACTCCAATTAGAGCTTCTGTTACTTTGTTGTCGAATTCGTTGATACTGCTGTCGTTTTTTCTCTGTCTCGGTACTAATCTTTTAATCTGTTTTTCAATACAAGGATGAAGGATCGAGAGAGTTCTTGTAGTACGTTTACTGGTTACAGTTTGGTGTAGAACATTTTCCTGCGTTTGTTGGTGATTCCTGATGACATTGAAGTATTTTCTGGTATCTTGTAGTATGGAGTTCAAGTTATCGTAGAAGTTGTCTATCTCCTCTTTGGTTGACTGCAAAGTGGAAGCATAGAGTTGGATGGTATTCAGTTTCTACCTCTTTGAGAGTTGTCCGGTTGTGCACACAGCACTAACCACTAAGAAGGTATAATTTCGAAGATGTCGTCCAATATGGCCGCATTCAATGTCTCTTCTTCTCGTACTACTTATTTTACTTTCGTCTTTCTCTTTCCTTTTATTTCTTCATTTATCTATGCATTTATTTACTCGGTTCAATGTTTTATTTGCTGCTTCATTTTCTTTTTTTTCTGTTCTTCCTAATTATGTAATATTATTTCTGATTTTGTCTCTCTTTACTTCTTTATTTATTTTCCACGCTTTTCGTTTCAGACCTACTTCGTTTTTTTCTCTTATATCATTCACTTCTATTTATATATTTATCTTTGCTCGGGTTCGAGGCCAAGGAATCAACGAAAATCTTGCATATTCAGACAAAAATGGTGTTTATTTTGTTTACCATCTCCTCCCAGATGCCTGGATGGATTTTAATTAAACTTTGTAGAAATACTTAGTTGTTTGATAAAAGTAACATAAATGGGTTGGATTGCGTTGTGTCGAAATCGATTAATCAATCACGCATGCTTAAACAGAGAGTGGGGCTTTGGGAGAGTGAGTGATAGTGATGGTATTAAGAGAGGGATGATAATAGTAGGTGCAAAATATATGAAGCAGTTGACAGCCCATGTTTTTAATTCATTACACTCAGTAAATAAACCTTTATGTCCATATTGTTTCTCCCTGACTTTTGTGTTTTTTCCGCCCCTGCTCTATCGCGGCTTCTAAAGAATCTCGTGATTTTTAAGCTGAGAAACACATTTTTGAGAGTTTACAACGAGTAATGTTTGGAATTTTTAAATATGGAACGCTCAAACTAAAACTAGACAAGTTTTTCTTGACAGCTGTTAATTGCATCATTAAATCAGTTCCATTTCATTCGGGATCGGATTAAACTAATTGGAAAATTGGTGGTTGAATTTAGTATGCCTGATGCCAGATTAAATTTCATTTCCAAACTTTTATTTTACCTTCAGTGAATTTATTTCGAACTTCTATTCATATGAAGCATTTGAAATTATTTGCTGTTCAAATTAGGATACTTGTTATTACAGAAATAATAGAAACATAAAATAATTTCAAACTGAATCCTAATTTTTACCTTTTTTAAAAGTTAAAAGTTACGGTCATCATACGATCTTCATTTTTCCAATCCAAGAAAAACATTTCAAAACCTAAACAGAAAATAACGTTTATAATTTTAAAGAATTTCACAGAATACTTAAACAGCTACTGTTTTTGTTATTTGTTTTGATAACTAATTTTAAACAGGTTGAAATTATCATTCGTTCTTTTCACATCAACAGCATTTTTCCGATTTGGGTTCGATTTTTGTAATACGTATTGAATATTTTAAGCTAGTATTAAATTAAAACATTTGTACGCATTTATATGGTCCATGTGTTTGCAAAGTTTAACGATCACAGCTCAGTAAATAAGATGAAATTTCGTCATGATATACGTGCCCAGTGCCTTTATCAAACTTCGTTCAGTAAATGCTGAAATGGATCCACGAGTTCGTTGAAGCCTGAATTCCATATATCGAGGCTATTTATGTTGAAGGTTCATTATACTTGCTTAAATGTCATTTCAATTTGTCTCATGTCATCTAAATTTGTTCCATGTCATTTCATGTCAGGTTCAAGATGCAAGGTCTCGAAAGAGGCCAGGAGGATGCGGTCAAAGCGAGGGTCATTTGCAAAGATTGCAGATCCAGCATGCAAATGAAGAACGTCAGGTCAGAGGGAGAAGAGAACAAGGAAGAAAAATGTAACACCGTGGCTATGAGAATTAAACGTGAGGACAATTGGCTCAGGATTCCGGCGACAGAGAAGAGGAACAGGTTTGATACACTTGACCCTTGCAGGCCCAATAAGATGGGGGACACAGAAAGAAAAAGAATCACTGTAGGTTAGTAAGCTTTCGGTAAAGCCAGCTCAACTTTCGAGAACAAGAAGATTCCATTAATCACCTATGAAGCTGAAACATGTGACCTTACCAAAAGATTGGCTTTCAAGCTGAGAGCCATGCAAAGGGTATGGGAGAGAATCATGCTCAGCCTCACATCGAGAGATTACAAGACAGCACAATATATTAAGAGAAAGACAGGACTCAGAGATATCAAAGAATCTATTAGAAAACTGAAATGTCAATAGGCTGGCCATATTGCTAGAATGTCAGATAACTGCTGGACATCCTACCTCACAATGTCGATCCTCAGAGATCATATGCGAAAACGCAGCAGTCAAAATACTGGCAAGACGAACTAGATAAGTTCAGAAAGTATTAGCTCTGTGACGCCAGTGATAGAGAGGTCTAGTGAATCTTTTTTGTATGTCCAACGGCGAATGCTAAAAGGATGATGATGATGATGATGATGATGATGATGGACCGAATACTGGAACTGACAAGGAAGATACCAAGAAGGCGAGAATAGGGATACGGACCACAGCTGGCTCAGTGTGGAGCTCTTCAAGATCGAGAGGTACTGCAGACCCAAAGTGTACAGGCGTAGTCTCCATCCAACGATCTGACTCCGATCTATACCGACTACTGGCAGCACTTGGCGCAAGATGACTTCAGCTTCAACACCTTTCCCAACAAACCCATGTCAGAGGTAGGCAAGGCCATGCACAAGTATCTTCACGAGTTTGATCCGATGCTTCTGGTCACTTTTTTCTGCTAAGAATACCACTTTTGAAGACAGATTAATTCGCCAGTCATTGACAACTGTTCTGACAGATTTCTGTCTCAAATTAGGTGCTCTGTTTTTATTCTTTTCGCTCAAAACTGTCGAATGTCGTCAGTGTCAACAGCGATAGAATACGGATGACTGTGGCTGGGGACTCTTGCGTGAGATCAGAACCCAGCGGAGACAAGGCGATCAATGTTCAAGAGAGAACAAAATGGAGGATAATTTGGCCTTTACAATTACTTACAATCTCGCGAGAAATTGGTATGCAGCTTTGTAAATAGTTGTAGAGAGCGAGGAATTGATTCTGCAGATTCTCTCTGGGTTGGAGAACGGACAAAGCCGCTCGTCTATTTTATTTACTCATTTACATGTTTTATTCGTCCTCCTCAAATTCTCTTTTTTCTTTCTCTCCTAGTTTTCCTTCTTTCTTTGTATCTCAATTTCAAGAAACTAGCTCCCGTTCTTTTCTCTCTCTCTCTCTCTCTCTCTCTCTCTCTCTCTCTCTCTCTCTCTCTCTCTCTCTCTCTCTTTTCCCTTCTTTCTTCCTCTCATCTCATTCTCTTTACTCTTTCCTTCGTTTTGTTTCTTTTAAAACCTACTCGCTTCATCTTTTCATCTTGTTTTATAAATTCTTTTTTTGCACCGTTCATTTAGCCATTAAATCACTTCATATGCTAATCAGTCTTCTAAATCAGATTACACTCCGACCTAGTGATGTTCCCGCTCAAACTGGTAGCAGACAACTCCATTATGCAACACCTGACTTGAATAAAGTGCGACTTTCAGACGACACAAGTTTTCTACCAAGTTTAGAGTTTTCCAAGACGTGCATTTTCATTATAAACCGTCAACCAATATTAACTCTCAATATTAACATAGTCATCATCAACATAGGTTCCTCCTGTTTTTAAGTAGGTCTGGCTGGTTGGTTGGATGACTCGTTATCTACATATGTGTTGCACTTACAGACTGAACCAATAGAGTGCAAAAGCTGAAAATTTAGACATTTGTCCCTTACCTAGTCAAGAAAAAAAATTTCCATTTTTTTCAAATCCCCCCAATGAAATTATAGGGTGTAGTTTCCATTTACAATGTAAGTTCATGTTAAATCAGTCGTTTGGTTTGTGCTTTGCTGTGATCATGCTTGCTTGTTTTTGTTTTTGTTTTTTTATTCAGAATCGTTTAGCAATCATCAGTCAATGAAAGGCAAGAGAAGAGATCATCTTTTTATCCAGTGTTTTAATTGATCACCACGAGCATTCCATGTTGTATAGAGACATCGGTCATGTGACGGTTTCTATTGAGTGATTAACCAGACCTATTTTATGAACTTTTAGTTTGTTTGTTTGTTTGTTTGGGGTTTTTTTTTCGAATCTCTTATCATTTAATTAGACCCTTGTTCACGCAAGTCACCAAAAAATGACGAAAGTATTCAAATAATTCTGAATTGGATTGTACCTCGAAAATATCGAATAATTATGTTACTTATTATTTTCCTCTTTAAATTCAACCAGAATTACCCGAATGTTTTATGCATTTGCACAAAACAAATCAATAAAGGAGAATACCCCATAACTAACATTGTATAGTTATCTCCCGAGACAAATGTCACGGACAAAAATACAAAAATATAAACACACTCATTGCGTATTATGTAAGTTAATTATAATTCCTTGCGTTATGTACTATGCCTCCTATTGGATCAGTTAGGCATTTCACCTTTTGTGTTTGAAATAGTCAAGTATAATTGTCACCAGAACTGTCAAAATAGGTTTCTTCGGTTCTTCAGTTGGTTTGCTATGTATGTGTGTATATATTACGTGAACAGGCCTATTAGCTGGAGGGCTGAAATTTTCGAAATTTACTCATTATATGAACAAAACGTTTTCTATTTTTTGATTATTGATAATCCATTCCCTAAAAACGTTTTTAGTGAGAGGGTCAGTTACCATGTAGGTTTACGCTAAATTGGTTACTATTTAGCGATTTGCGAGAGCAGTGTGGACACAACTAATAGAGACGCTGAATTGATAAACCGCTGAAATTTAGCGGAAACAATGATAACAGTACATTTTATTATATGAATTTAGCATCGGTCAGGTTTTTGCACTAAAACCCTAAAACTGACCAGGAAAGCAGAAATTTCAATATGCAGTAGCTAAGACATAGAGCTTTCCCAAAAAGTAAAACGTGCAAATATCGTGTGATGATAGTTAATTGAATGAATAAAAGAAATGAAATATTAGTTCACATTCAACGCAGTTTTTTTTAAAGGTTCCAGAGACTACGGTATTTAGCTGTTGGAATGATTGCATCATGTTCTAGCCTCAATCTATCATCTGTTTCTTTCAATCGTGTTAGCTATGTTGATATCCAATAAATAAAACATTCATGTTGTGAAACGGGTACGAACCTGAATCCAGGGAAAAGGAAATTATTGCCAACAGTTATTGTATGGTAGAATGGATATGTAATTAGCATCTTTTTGTAATCCTTTTAGGGACGTGTGGCTATTCAGAACATAGTTTTTAACGTTCATCATCATCACCATCAGCAGTAGCAGCAGCTAAGTAGTTGAACAAAATTTTCCCCAAGATTTGTCAGATCTCCCTATCATGGCTGTCACAGAGCCAATACTCTCCGAACTTGTCTTGTTTGTTACGTCATCTCATATCATGGACGTCGTGGAGCCAATACTTTCTGAACTTATCTAGTTTGTCATTTCATCTCATATTTGGCTGGATGGGTTTTCGCCTATGACCTCAGGGGAATCGCGTTTTGAGTTGGGATATCCAGCGGTTGTCTGCCATTCTTGCAACATGGGCAGCCAATTGCCATTTGTATTTTCCAATGGTTTGTATAGAAAAGTTTAAAAGCGATATGTTAAAAAAAAAAGACGGTTGCACTTTCTGAAACAATGTGTATATAGTTAATTGCATTAAAACCAACTGATTACAACTGGTTCATATACAGTGTGCATCTAGGGGGACGTTCCATTTTTAGTATATGTACAACCGAGGCGATTAAATCAGATGATCACGATCGATAACATTATATACCCGACTTCATGTAAACAACATTTTGTTCAGAATAGCTCATTCGAATATGTTTTGTATAGAATGGAGAATAATTGGAAATAGTTTTGAGGAATATTGACAGTAAATATGATTTATTACTAAGTCCATTATCATCGACGAAGTTTTATCTACCATCCGTTAACACTCAAGGGGATTAATCAAATACTGTCGACGAAATAAATATTATTCTTATACCTCCAATACATGATATACATTCATCATTAATTCATTATCTGAAAAAACACCCAAAGGTTCTTCGGATATTTTCATCCAGACAAAACTTCCATTTCGTCTTTCTATCTTTTGCCAGTCTTTCCGATGTCAGCAGAGATAGTTCTGTGCCCTCCCTTATAGGGCCACTCCACCGTTTTGGTGGTCGCCCTCTGGGTTTCCTGTTCATAAAATCGTTCTTGTACGAATGGATGACATAACTGTCATTGTCCTTATATGCCACGTGACCGCACCATTTCGATATTTTCTCCTTGATAATGTCAGTGATTTTATTCGATATTTCAAGGTCACAGCTTATATCGTCCATTTTGATGTGATTTGATGATTTACAAAGGGAGATAATAGAGCAGATATCTCATAGCAGCAGTAGATTTGGTTATGCTTACGATCATTATATTTTCAAGCTCTTCACCGAAAATGATACTCCCTCTAAATTAGATTTATCTTTTTTTTTTGTACATGATTCCATCATATTGATTCAGGGTTCCAGAAGTTTACTTGATCGTGCGTTCAAACTCAAACCAAAGTGTCATTTACGGTAATATTAGTCCAGAGCTACGAAAGCAACAGCGACGCTAGATAGGTTAATGTATTTATTCTATTTGGTAAGACAGAAGTGGTTCCGAATTTTTGAAAACAATTTTTCAAGCTAAATTGTTTATAACATTTAAGCTTCAATGTTAAAACAACATTTAATAATCAATGTTTCTTTCAATATTTTCAGAACTCAAAGTAACGCCCACTACGTTTAATTATAAAAAAACCTTCAACCAAAACTGTCAGCAAAGGTTTCTTTCGAGATTTAGCTGGACTACATAGCTGGCTGGTTGGCTGGCTGGCTGGTTGGCTGGCTATGTATATATAACGCATACAGGCCGTACCAATGTAACTCATCATCATCAACATCATCAGTCTTTTAACGTCAGTTGCTAGACTCAGACCTCTCCAAGGATTCGCCACGCTTTTCTATCTGAGCCAGTATTTTCTGAATTTGTCTAGCTCGTCTCTCATTCTAGTGCTCTGCTGGCCTCTGTTGGGGAAGTTATCTCTGAGGATCCATGTCATGAATTATGATCTCCATCGGTTGTCTGCCATGTTGTGACTAGGCCAGTCCATTGCCATTTGAGTTTTTTAATGGATTCTATGATATACCTGACATGTGTCTTCTCCCTGATGTATTGTGCTGTCTTGTGGTCTCTTCATGTGAGGTCCAGTATAATTCTTTCATGTGCACGTTGCATAGTTCTCAATTTGCAGATCTGTCTCTTGCTTAGGTTCCTTGTTTCAGCTCCATTACTGACAATTGAGAGGATGCATTGGTTGCACACCCTTCTTACTAGGAGTAATGGAATCTTCTTGTTTTGAAGGTTGAGCTTGCTCTACCAAAGGCTTGTCATTCTAGGGTGATTTTTCGCTTGATTTCTTCTTATTTTGAAGGTTTCATGGAGATCTGTTGTCCTAAGTAGATGTAGTGACCTACTTTCTCCAGTTCTGTGTCCTTGATTTTGATCTTAGTGTTCTTGTTTCCAATCCACATGATCTTTGTCTTGCTGGAGTTCATATGTAGGCCGTCTGTCTTGCTCTTTTCATTTAGTTCATCTATCATTAGTTGGAGGTCGTATTTGAAAAAAAGGGTAATGTTGTCTGAAACTCAGAGTTTGTTCAGATATTCGCCATCTATTTTGATTCCCTTATTCTCCCAGTCAAGTCTTCTGAAGATCATCTCGAGGCAGGCTGTGAAGAGTTTGCGTAATTTGGTATTATCTTATCGTGCCCCTTTTTAAAGGTTTCTAAGTCTTTATGTAGCCTAATAAAGGAGTTGCTGTGACTGTATATAGGTTGCAGCGCTTTGAAGTATACTGGATCTACACCTTGTAGAGTGATGGCCTTCGTAACCTTTGGGATTTTCACTCAGTTGAAGGTTCTTTTGAACTTGATAAATACTACAGCGAGGGGTTGCTTATATTCTGCTGCTTTCCCTCTCAGCTGATTTATCGATTACATGGTGGTTCATGGTCAATTAGCTCCTTCTAAAGCCAGCTTGCTCCTGTGGTTGGTTTTCATCAAGTGGTTTTGTGATTTGGTTGGTGATGATTTTTGTGGAAAGTTTGTACATGCAATCGAATAGGCTTATAGGTCTGTAGTTGCTGAGATCTTTGGGGTTTATTTTTTATAAAAGAAAAAAAGGGGGCATTATGATAGCTGTGTTCCAATCATCTGGGACTTTTTTTTAGGCCCAAGTTGAATAGGACGGCCATTTTCCTATTTTCCCAATGTAACCAGAAGGCTAAAAATTTTAACATTCACTTTTTTCTTTCAATTCCCCACCGAAGTAAGTTTTTAGTTAGGGTTCAATTTGCAATGCAAGTTCATGCTAAACTGATCCCTTAGTTTGTCTCTGTCTTTTTTTAATGTTTTTTTAATTAGGATAATTGAGATTGGTGACCACTGTGCGAGAGAGGCAACTTATTCATTGATCATTCCTTTTTTCCAATGCTTTGATTGATCACCCCCAACACGGCATGCTACCAAAAGGCATATTTTCAAGTTAAGTGAATATTTGAACATGAGAGTAAGTGCATATTTTTAAGAATGCTGCACTCAGAATCAGATACAATCACTACCTAAATACTGTAATGTTGATTGAAACAACAGACTGTCATAATAAAAGCCGCAATGATTACAGTGAAGGAAGATACAAATCAGAATCATAAATTCGAAAAAAATGTAGCAATTAGGTTTGCTGATAAAACTGATTCTAGTTCTTCCAGCAAATACACACAAGACCAAATCAAATGCAAATAGAACACCTGTCAAAGTTTTGAACTTTTCAAAATAATGTATTTAAACTTTATAAAACCAAGACTTATATTTACTGACAAGCAAAATCAATAATCAATGTTTTTACCATTAGCATCTATCAATAATTTTGATTTGGTTAATCACACAATCAATAAAGCTTCCATCTAGTTCTTTACTCGCTAGATTGCTTCAAATGATAAAAATATGTTTCTGAAAGTTATGGAACTCAGTTAAGATTTGATCATTTCCAACAAATTTAAATCTGCCAATCAAGTTAATGGGGGTTCAATTTGGTTTGCGTCTGGCAGTGTCGTTTTTGTTTTTTGAACTCAGAATTTTCCAATGACCACTGCCCAGCAAAAGGCTAGAGAAGTAATTTTTTCATCGATCATCTGTTTTCCCAATTGGTAACCATCAACCAAAAATGTCACCATAGATTTTCCTACTTTTCGAGTTGCCTTTGCTGGCTGGCTGACTGGCTGGCTGTGTTTGTATCACACGTACTGTCTGCACCGATGGAGCAAGAAGGCTGAAACATTTACTCCTTATTAGATGTTTTCTTTATTTTTTTAAAAAATAGGTTTTCAGTGGAGCAGTCAATTTGCAATGTAAGTTTATGCTAAATTGGTCAATTCATGCGCAGTACCATTCATGCTTGATTTTTCGAAAATAATGATCACTGCCCAACAAAAGACCAGAGAAGTAACTTTTTCATTGATCACCTTTTTTTTTCCAAATGGTTTAATTGTCCTTTCCCAAAACGACATCCAGGAGACGTTGATCGCGGGACGATTTCTATCCAGTAACAAACCAGTTGTGTCTTTTGATTGATTGGTTTCTACTGGGTGGGTAGCTAGACCTGGGGAGGGTTCATTGAAATTGGCGTACAATCATTTATTTCTCTCCCGGATGATCTTCCTTGGGCATTATGGATGTCCGACGGTAATATAATTTCAGGAAATCAAGGATGTGTTTGTTTTGCAGTGAAATTGTGGAACTAGTATTTTCGCGAAATCCTCAGAGTAGTTTCATGATATCTCTAATTTAACAATCAATGTAGTGAGTTTTTAACACAGTCAATCATTTCCGTGATGAGTTTAATTCTCACTGGGTGTCTATTTACTCTAGTTCTGTATCAAAACTGAACATACAGGAAGATGTACTTGATATTTACTAATTCTTTCTTGGTTTGACATCAGGCCAGGGTAGTTGGGCACCCAGTGAAGATCGAATTCATTAGAGTAGTAATGGTCGGCATCACAACAGTGTTAACCATTACTACACTGGTTGAGAAACTAGGGATTTGATGAAATCACTAGAATGCAAAGAGATTACATCCTTTGGGATTTCACAATCTTACTGTAATATACATATTTTCATATATTATCATAATTATTCATTATCATCTGTCAAAATATCGTTTTCTGAAACTGATAAGACGCTATCTCAGGCGCTAGTCTATTCAATTTACAATATTCAATGAATATTCATCGATGATTCTGTGTCTTCAGAATTACACTGTACAACATAATTTTTTATCTTTTTTGTCTGTAGGAGATAAATGTTATTTTTTAATTAACTATACCTAAAAAGAAAAGGAAAAGACGATTATTCCCATCAAACTTTGCTTTTGTGACCACGACAGAATTCAGCATCAGAATCTTGTTAACTATAACCTAACTTAAAATCTTCTCATTTAAAATTGGACAAGGGTCAAATTTGCTCATTTTAATCACATGAAATAAGAAAAACAATAAAGTATGTATATCGCTGTCTTGGTCTCGAAAGGAAGAAAATCAAAAGGAATAATAGACAGTTTGTATACTTTTTACATATAAGCAATGAGAAAATAACACTGACTACCCAGGAACAAAAAAACAAATCACACAGTGAATTGATTATCTATATGTCAGGCTATGGAATTATTGATCCATCTTCGTAAATACAACTTTTTACCAAAAAAAAATTTTCACAAAAAAATTATACATGTTTTCCAAGGTATCTTTTTAAAATAGAAAAAATATGAATATCCGTACCTTGTATAAATGAATCATTGTAGCCCACACGTGTACCCAAACTAATTACCTGGAAAATTATCAGAAATTATCCTTATAATTATCTAACATTATGTTAAAAGAATAAATCTTTTATCTAAAGTTATTTTTTAAAAATGAAGATTTTTACCTAAAATTTTCATTTTTATAAGTTCCAAAAATGACCGTAGACCACCCCAAGAGCTTTTTTATCTGGTCTAAAATGACCATGGAGACAAGCAAAAATACTTATTTGGAAAAAAAATGTGTTTACATGGTGACTGATGTTGAACAAATGCAAAATTTCAACCTTGTAGCCCCATAGATGCCTGGAGACACCGATAATTACAAGGACACTGAAAGAGAGATTCGATATCTATGTAAATTAAGTCATTCAGCCTTCATTTTTCAATCACACCTCAATGCATTCTTACAGTTTCATCATCATCGTCGTCATCATCATCATCATCATCATCATCATCATCAGTCTCTTAATATTCGTCGTTGGACATAAACCTTCCCAAGGATCCGCCACACTTCTCTATCATGGGCGTCACAGAGTCAGTACTTTCTGAATTCGTCTAGCTTGTCTCTCATTCTAGTGCTCTGCCGGCTTCGGTTGCGCATGTGATCTCTGGGGATCCATGTCGTGAGTCGTAATATCCATCGGTTGTATGCCATTCTTGTGACATGGCCAGCCCGTTGCCATTTGAGTTGTTTAATGGATTCTATGATGTCTTGGACTCCTGTCTTCTTCCGGAGGTATTGTGCAGTCTTGTCGTCTCTCCGTGTGAGGTTGAGCATTATTCTTTCATAGGCACGTTGCGCGCATCCACCTCTAAATAATTCAATTCACACTTGGTTGAATCATTCTCTAGTTCGAGAAGCATTCCCGTCGAGTATGATGTCTTGGTCGCTTAATGAGAAACAGCAGGTGGCTACATGTCCTTACGTGGTCTTTTTAATGATGGAAGACAATTGCCAAAAGCTGTATTTGACATTTTAGATATTAAACACAGCTAACAAAGCAATGGTATCCTCATCATTATCATCAGTCTTTTAACGTCCGGCCTTAGACATAGACCTTCCCCAGGATGCACCACACCTTTCTATCGTAGGCGTCGCAGAACCAATATTTTCTGAACTAGTCTGGTTCGTCTCTCATATTCTGCCGGCCTCGGTTGCGCATGTGATCTCCGGGGATCCATGTGTCGTGAGGTCCATCTGTTGTCTGCCAATCTTGCAACATGAAATGCAACCCCAGATACTCGCAAATTTGAAAGCCCGAACGTTTTTTTTTTTTAAACTGTGCACCAAAATTGTCGATATGGGTGAACGGTTTATTTGTTTATTAATTAATTTATTTTCAGTTTCCAGATGATTCTTGCTGGTTTGATGATTATCGAATTACCATAGCCTCTCAAATGACTCGTCCTAGTAACTAGTTTAATGGGCAACAGATTCTCCTCTCTTTGCACGTCTGTCTCTCCGTGTGTGTATGTGTGTCACATTGAGGAAGATACAACCTTGAAAATTTGCATGAGCATAACATAAGACATTATCTAAAATTGTTTTTGTACTTTACAAAAGAGCTTTCTTTCAGTTTCTATGGTGATTTCGCCCCAACTATGCCCAAATCTTCGGCTGGTATTCCTATTATTCTAGATGATAAGTTGCTTTGATACATGCGCAATCTACGGTGATCCATCTATGTCAAGTATTGATATCTATCTATGTGTCACGCGTACAGGCCGCGCCAACAGAGGTAAGGGGCTGAAAGTTTGAGCATTTATTCCTAATCATATCTGAATAAAACTGTTTTTTCTGGTTTGTTAGTTTTTCCAATATGCGATGTAAGTTGGCCCCTTGGTATACGGCTGGCAGGGTCCACGCTTGCCTTTCAAACATTCTGACTTTTTAATAATCTAACAAAAAACGAGAGAAGTATCTTATTCATTGATCACCCCACATGTCGGTTTCTATTGAATAACAAACCAAACCTTTAACTCAATGTTATCTATTCCGTTCTGACAAGTTTCAGTTATTTGTGAAGTTTTCAATTGTCATTCGGTTGAAATTCCCTCTTTCCCAAGAGAAACAATAGCTGAGAGAGAAGAATTTTGTTCAAGGTGTCAAGTTTTTGCAATTCGCCTTTATATTAGGTATGATCAGAACATTCTCAAAAATCAACACCAACAAGCTGATGTTGACCTGTGATGGACTGGGCATGCAATCGAATATAGACACTACTAAAAAGTGTCAAACTTATGTCTCCACTGCTAGTAACACCAGATTATAGTGTAATGACACTAATTATACATATTTTGTATTAATAAATCCATTTCCAGCGTTACTTTTGCTCTTCAAATACATTTTAAGATCTGAATTCACTTTCTAAGTTCTCTTTGAGTTAAAATTACCATCGCTCGGAACTTGAAAATAACTTAATCTCAATGCAAACACATACACTCTGATAAACTGATAGTTGAAGGTACTTTTGGCTCGACATATTATTTTACATATCTATGATAGGCTGGATCAGGTCTCCATGTTGTAGTTTGCGCTGCTGTATCTAGATATTAGGGATCAGTAAGTATTAACAACAGACTTGACTCTCTGTTCGTGTCATTTCTAATAAATATTTACCCATATGAATATTAAATTTGACAATGTTGTGTGTGTGTGTGTGTGTGTGTGTGTGTGTGTGTGTGTGTGTGTGTGTGTGTGTGTGTGTGTGTACATTTTTGTAAATGTTGTGATCGTAATCAAAGGTGGCTCGTAGAGCCCGCGGACCGTGCAACTCTAGGCTTAAAAAAAAAATCTTTAAAAAGTAATCTCGCTGGGGGGAGCAGTCACACCCAACGCCGCCGCTAATTGTAGTAATATTTTACCTTATCATCTCAGGTATGGGCTGAAGTCACCTGCCGGTTCATTATCTTTAATGAAAATCGTCTCACATCAGTGATCGCTATTAATATTGCAGGCATACGAAGTGCACAACATTTGAATTGTGACCCATAAATCCACTCATTCACACATACTTTTATTGAACATATTATTCTCTGCTATTATAACTTGCCATAAAAAGTATTTATAACAAACAGGGTAGGGTCCATTCCAAAGGCGCAAGTTCGGACGGGGGCGGACTTTAAAATGTGTGTAGTGGGTTGAGATAATATTCATGTAAAATAAATGTCCGTCGGTCATACGGAACATTTCAGTTACTTCTCTTCAGTGTTGCCAAATGTTCTATACCTAGATTAAGATATATTGTCCATTAGGATATTTTATATCTAAATTTAGATCTATAATTGTTGAAAAAAGATCTACTTCCAGTAAGTTTTATCAGATTCCTCCAGAACTGCAGATCCAAACAATTTAAAATTTGACACAGCAATACTTCGTGTATATAAGCCTAATATCAACCTCTCACCATGGCCCGATTTTGTGTCATCTCACTGCATACACACGCGCGTGCATTCCCACCCACAGAGATTTCTTAACTTTTAGTTGGATATACTAAATTTAAGTTAGTTATGTGATGCAACTTCTTAAGAAAATAGTCAAGCCGTTTGCCAGGAACCTTTGTTAGCACAGAAATAATCCCCAGTGAGGATTCAAGTGAACTTTGTTGCCTACAACCCGCAAATTTGAATGATCGGGATGTTTATAAAACAAAAACAAAATCGTTCATGAGACTAGAAAGATGTGGAGTGAATATTACCAAAGGGAAGTAACTCTGACCAAAGAAAATGAGGATTAATTACCTTTAACTAATAAGTGTAGGTAATGTTTTCATTTACCAATAGTTGAGTACTCGGTGTGGTTGAGTTATTTAGTGAGCATTGCTGATTTTACAAGTGTTCAGAAGTACAGATTTCTTTCAGAGATGAATGGCAGATCGTATTGCACAAATTTCCAAGGGGACAGGGACTTACAAATCAGCTTTCGAAATCCAGGCTTCGAACACTGAGGATAAAATGCATCAATCTCAGCAACAAAATATGTACTTGGTTTTAGATAAATAAATAGATAAATACATAAGACGGCGTTTTTGGTTAGTCATTCAATAGAAACCATCATATGGCAGCATGCTGTGGTGGGGGTGATCAATTAAAAAATTGGAAAAAAGGGGGATTAACTAATTGGTTATTTCTCTCGCCTATTGGGGTAGGGATCGGTAAACGGGTTTTAATCTTGAAGAAAAAGAACAGGCGGACTCAAACTAAGGAGTATGTTTTGCATAAAGTTTACATAACATACTGAACCTTCGCTAAAAAGAAGGTATTTAGGGGAGGAATTTCGGAGGATAATTGATGCAGTTTGTATGCATAGTACGTACATAGCATGTCAGACACGCACATATATATATATACACACACACACATATATCTATACACACACACACACACACACACACACACAAGAGCAAAGATGCATGTGTTAAAAGGAAGAAGCTTTCTTTTTCTTTTCTTTTCTTTTTTTATCTTTGAAGACAGCAAAAATGACAGAGAAATCATCATCGTCATCATCAGTCTTTTAACATCTGTTTCCAAATCTCTCTATCATGAGCGTCACGGAGCCGATACTCACTGAACTTGTCTAGTTTGTCTTTCCATGTCGTATTCTGCCGGCCTTGTTCGCGCATGTGATCTCTGGGGATCCATATTGTGAGTCGTGATGTGCTCCGGTTGTCTATCATTCTTGAAATATGACCAGCCCATTGCCATCTGAGTTTTTTGTGATGGATTCTATGTTGCCTTGAACTTCTGTTTTTCTCCCTGGTATATTGTGTTGTTTTGTGATCTCTCCGTGTGAGGTTGAGCACGTTTCTCGGCATGAGGGTCCAAAGATGTGAATGCAGAAGATTGTTATCAAATAAAAATGCCTTCAAGGAAAAAGCCTATTTCTAATCATACCAGTACAGAAGAACAATTATTAGGCACATTTTTTCATTTCTTTTCCCTAAATTCTTCTTCAGCAGATAACTCCCAAAATTTTCATCTCATTTTTATCCTCTAAGATCTAAATTTATCTGAGTTGTTTTTTGAGCTATTTATACTTATACTATTTTTGACGTATAGTATACGGTTCTAGTATTTCAAAATTCTTTGGAAGGAAAAAATGTTTTCGTGACATCTGACTAATAAGGAGTGAATATTAAAATTTTCAGTCAGAATAAATTATAATTCCCGTTATTTTATAAAGAAACATATTTGAAATGATCTCTGGTCATTACTGGAATAATATATCACTCGATTCCTGCAACAACCCCATTTTCTTTCATTGTTTCTAATTACGTTGTCTAATTTGAGTGATGTATTAACCGTGTAATGGCGGGAAATCATTTCAGATAGGTTTCTGTATAATATAACGCAATTTATAATTATATATATATATATGTATATATATATATATATATATGTGTGTGTGTGTGTGTGCGTGTGTGTGTACATATATATATATATATATATATGTGTGTGTGTGTGTGTGTGTATATATATATATATGTGTGTGTGTGTGTGTGTGTGTGTGTGTGTGTGTGTGTGTGTGTGTATACGTACTTTTGTGCGTGACATGAACGTATATAGTGTCACTATAAAGACACTAAAAACCGTCTATTTCCCCACTTCCTTCTATTCTATAACTTACATCACGTCACGTGGGTGCAGCATTGTCAACAAAAAGACGAGAGGTCAGTCCAGTGTGACAGTCACTTGTCATCTGTCTCGTACACTTTCTGAATTATGAATCAGTTGGCGTTATCGCTTTTAAGCAATTCTCTACTCTCATCCCACGACAATTTCGGCTTTCGTTCAATTCAGTAGCTATTCAAAATATCGCATTCCTAACCCTGAATTATCTCCCTTATATTTTCGTCTTCATTTTTTTTTTTTTTTTTGTCTGGAAGCTATTTTTCGTTTTATTTCTGATTCAATGCTCATTCATATTTATTTTTGTTTGGGATGTTTGAACGAGGACTAACTAGGTAGTTGTTATGATATAAATGACATAAATTAAAACAGGTTTCTTCAGTTTTGTTTTTTTTTTAGGCTGACCTGGCCATAGGGTTCGCTACGTGTGTATCACATATTCAGACCGTAACAGTGGCGCTAAACGAGTGAAAATTCGAACACTTACCCCGTAACATGTTTAAAATAAAACTTTTCTATGTCTTTTCAAGTTCCTGACAAAATTGATTTTCAAAATGGAGAGTCAGTTTGCTATGTAGGTTTATGCTAAATTCATGCAAAATTGTTCCTTTAGTTTGTACCTTCCTGTTTTTTGGGAGATTGAGACTTTTTCACTGATCACGACGCTAATAAGGCGGAAGAAATAACTCATTCATTACTCGCCCCCAACCCAGCATGCTGCCAAGAAAAGCTGGTCACATAATGGTTTCTTTTTGAGTAACCAACCAAACCTGTTTGTTATGTCTATGTGTTTGTGTGTTTACTTGTAAAATAAAACGAAATGTTAACCTGATCGACATAACCGTAAATACATGTATATCTGTGTACAATGTATATATATATATATATATATATATATATATATATATATATATATATATATATATATATATATATATATATATATATATATATATATATATACATATATATATATATATATAGTACGAGTCCCAGTCTATTCCCGCCTGTTATAAAGAGATACGTGTGTGACTGTTTACTTGCAAAATAAAACAAAATGTCCGTCAATCTGATTGATGTGAAAGGAAGCTATATATATATATATATATATATATATATATATATATATATATATGCAACGTATGCTCCGTGCCCAGCGCACCACTCCTCGCGAAATCCTTTCAAATTGAGTTCTTGACAAAGTCTGAAACTTTGAAATAAAGAATTCGTTCAGCAAACCTTCCTATATTGATACTTCACTCTCATATTGACAGATTACCCATAATCAATACCAATATATATATATATATATATATATATATATATATATATATATATGTGTGTGTGTGTGTGTGTGTGTGTGTGTGTGTGTGTGTGTGTGTGTATAGTCTAGAAAGCTTTACAGCTTTGAACACTAAACATTAAAAAACTAAAACTTAATCATGTTACTTCAATCACGTATTTCCCAATATCTGTCAGAGCAATTTATGTAATTTTCTCCAGTGTTTCCCCGTTTCACACATATTTCATTATTATGCAACAACGTATAAATTGTCTCTTGTTGAGAACATCAGTTGTTTACCATCTTCCCATCACTTGTCATCTACAGTACGAATATTTATACAATTAAGATATTTTGCTGCTAAACACACATAAGTCCAACCATTCAAATGCATGGATTTTGACTCAAATGATGCGAGTGTTTGTAAGGACATTTCTCCATGTGCATATATGTGTACACACGCAATCCTGCGTATAGAGAGATGTGCGCTTCTATAGTCGTTGAAGTATCAGAATCGTTTAGAGTCTCTGTTTTCTTATCTAAAAAAATAATCACCCCGAAGTAAAAACAGTTATACATTAACAATTGTGCAAACCACCTGGGTTTGCCCAATTGAAAATGGTATAAGCATGAACCAGAATATAAAAGGAATAGGTATGAAGTGTTACTCAATGGAAACCAACAGCTTTTAGCAGCGTGCCGTGTTTGTGGTGATCAATTAAAAGATAGGAGTGAGGTGTGATCAATGAATCAGTTACTTCTGTCGCCTTTTGGTTGGATCACTGAAAAGTTCGAATTTTCGAAAAGGAAGCGGGCACAATCTATTGACCAATTTAGCATGAACTTGTATTGCAAATTGAACTCCCCCTCCCTGAAAACCCATCTTAATTGAATTTTCTTTCTTAAATACACACTTACGTAGCCAACCCGACGACTGAGCTGACCAGATTGAAAACTGGAGAAAGTTATTCTGACAGTTTTTGTTGACAGTTTCTAAAATACTCAGGAAATTCGAGATCCAGACCAAGTAAGAAGATTAAAATTGGTTGTAGTGATCAAGGGACACAAGTTCTTTCAATTGATAGCCATGGCTGTGCTAAAAGAACGGAAGTTGATAACAAGAGAAAACGAAAAATAGAAATTTTCAGAACCTCAATCTGAATTTAAAGTTGCTAAATTAAGGCGACCAATTCCAAATGGGAAGACACTGCAGACCAGCTGTTCCCAATCTGGGGTATGCGGATCCTTGGGTGTCCACACAGGTATTACTGAAGGCATTGTGACCTAGCTGAGTAGACAGACCTTTCAAAAACATATGATATGTAGACAGATTCAATCAATTAACCTATTTAGACAGTTTCGACTCAACTCACAAATTATCACTGGATTGCATACGACAGAGTGAAAAAAGAGGGTAATATGTCACAGGTAATGGATAAGAAAGTCCAAAAATAAGAAACCAGAAATGAAAGGAAAACAAAAGGCAATGCAGATAAAATCAACTGATTGCGTGGCTGGAAAAAGGGGACTTGAGAAGAGAAACAAAATCGCACAACTGACCAAAACGAACTACATCAAAGCAAAAACAGACAATAAACAAAATAGCAAAAGTAGACAGTGGATCATATAAGTGGACACTGCAATTTGCTTAGAAAGAATAGGAAAATACATGTGTCTGGATAGTATCAAAGATCTCCTGGAAATAGCACGAATGGTGTAGGTTTGACTTCACGATATAAGTCCAAATCTGGATCTATCATAGCGAAAAAATGAAAGTATTTGGAACTTTAAAATTCAAAAGGGTCATTACTCCAGACCAGGGTCTACGACACCATAACTGGAGGCATGAGACCTAGCTGAGTAGACAGACCTTTTAAAAGCATGTAGTATGTGAAGAAATTCAATCAATCAACCTATTTTGACAGTTTTGGTTGACGGTTTCTAATCATGTCGACTCGAGATTGGATGCTGCCATTTCCAATAAACAACAGCGTTCTACAAGGAGAGAAAACAATAAATACAAAGATCTGGACAGAAAACAAAAAGAAATTGTGGAAATTACGATGATAATTGTACCCATCTGTACTGGAGTGCTTGGAACGGCCGGAAGACCCTTGTAAAGAGAGTCGAATAATTGGAGATTCAAATTCAAAAAGGAATTGACACTGTCCAGACGACATTATAAAGACCCACAAACAGTTGTGAAAGCTCAGAACGGTCCAGGCAAACATCTAAAATCGGCTCATCAGTGTGGGTTATGATTTTTACAAGGACAGTGAGCCCTTACAGCGAGGGGGGGGGAGCTATATGCCCCCGAATAAATTTTGAAATTTGAATCATTACAGAAACATTTTGAGGCCATATAAAATGAGGGGAGGGGCAAACCTCACTTATACGCCGCCAAATTTCGGTTGGCTATAAAATGGTTAAAAAAATCGTAAATAGCTATAGAATAACTATTCTGATTGTAAATTGTACAGTTCCAAACATTCGCTCAATCATGATGTTAAAAATAGCGCACAACATTTACGTTCTGTTTTTAACATCAATTTGCAATCTGGGTAACTATTTTATACCCTCCGAAATTGAGCCACGCGTAAGTAGGGATTACTGGAATGGGTATTAAAACATGTTCTAAGGTCAATATCAAATATTGCTCTTGCCTCCAACAGGAGTGACCGCTAATGATGTCGGTATTGCCAGAGCAAGTTATCGAGGTTTGTTTTTCCGGACGCGGCCAGGTCGTCGCTGTTGGTAACCATGTTTACTTAATCGTATACAGTTGGTTTACAAGAATGTTTTTCAGAATCATTCCCCATTTTTTAAGTATGAAATACCATAATGAACATATCTATTTAGCGCTGATTCAGTATAGCGCTCTCTTGCAAAAAGTTTTCGTAATAAATTTAGTAATGTTTGTTATTTCCGAAATAAATAATCACAAAAGACAGTGTCACTAACAGTCCCCAAGAGTAATCGTATACTGCACACTTTGTGTAATATGCCATGTCTTTGAAAATAAACACATGTACATAGCCATACAAACAAACAATAATTCATCATGCAGTGATGTATATCACACTGTTTCATTTTTAAGAACGTACCTTGTGCGCGAATCTTTTACTGCATTCAGTTGCTAAACATGAGTTTTTTTGTATTTTTTTTTTAGATGTGTCCAATATCTCTATAACTCACTGGGTCTGTTTTCAATTAACTAACGTCATTTATTCTCTTTTTCTCGTAATAGAAGAAAATATCAGCAGTTCCCTTTCCAGTGATACGTTCTTTACTTGTCATTACAGAACAAATAAACATTTATTTGTTAATTTCAATCAATCCTCATCAAACATAGGGATGACGTCATAAACGATTATAGATTGGAATTTTATTTTTAGATATAATTTATATAATCCATAGTTTCTCTCCTTGTGCCCCCTTTATTTGAAAATCAACATTAGTAGTTTATTAGATCCCGTCTTTGAACGTTTTTTGTATTTTGTTTTTTAGCAAAAAAGTTGCTTTGACTTCAGGGGGCATATTTTGACCTATTTACTATTAACATCTAGATTCTAGAGTCTAAATATTTCTAGATGTTTTCTGAAACTCTGTTTTCGTGGAAAATGCCAGTGATGTCATAAATAGAATTAATTCTGACAGCAATTATTCTTCGATTGAATTTTATACATGACATCTAATTTTGACGCTACGGTTGTTGAATTATTGACAATGATGGCGAATCCCATTCTTGTTTAGAGCAGACATTGTAAATTCTCAATAAGTTGAATCTGAACAATATCAATCATTGTGACCTTTTAGGTGACCTTCTGACATTCATGTACGAGGTTCCACTTGTCGTAAGTAAAATACTCCTGAGAAATGGAAAGAGAATTATGTTTATCAATCCAGGCATAAATTGCGAGATTATCTTGGTTTCATTATCAATCAGAAAAGGCATTGTCGACCATTATAAACAATAATCAGTCATAGATTATTTTCCAGACAGCCCTTCCTGGTTGACTTGAAACAGTATTTTCATTAGTGCTATTTGTGATAATGTACTTATCATATCGCAAATATCTTCAAGGTTCAGTACACTCGAAAAAAAAATTATTTCATTGTTACAGGAAGCAACCTTTCATTGGAAAGAACATTCTAGAAAGAAACGTTGTTGTTTTGACACAAATTGTAAATCTAGAACGCACTCATACACCGTATATCTTCGCCAACACCTTACACCCACAAAAAATTGAAGGGAGATCAGTTCACATGTACAGCTACGATCTAAGGTAGTTAACTCTTACAAGTATTCCTAGGTCCGCCCCCAAATTCAGATGATTCTTCTTCATCCCATGGTTTATTCTTTCACAAAATTTAAAATTCATTCAGTACATATTGAGATATTGTGTGGAAAATCTCTAGTAAATACGTGAATGTATTTGAAAATGAAAAAAATATATCTTTCAATCGAAAAATGCCTGCATCCACCTCGAAATTCAAACAATTTTGCCTTACTCTTATGTCATTGAAATTAATTGGAAACTTTTGAATATATTTCACGGATAAATAAACATATAAGTTCTTACGATACAAGAGAGGTAACTGTAAAAATTCTTAGATCCACCTTAACATCTAATCAATTTTTTCTAGGCTTATGACCCGTCTTTCCACAAAATGTCATTGAAATTCATTGAGAACTTATGGAGATAGTGGGCACAAACAGACGGAAAAGTCAACTTTACTTGGTCTATTTTAAACGAAGACATGAAAAATTCTGTTTGCTGATTTTATTGTCTCAACGAGGGCAACATAATCAATGCAAAAGAACATTGAAAGAATATTACTGACGTTGATGAATTTCAAGTGCTTCCGTATATCCAATTGTATTTGTAGAATTGTTTTATTTTAGCATGTTACTCTCCAACAGTGACGATATTTCTGTTGTTATACCACGTCAGAGTCGGAGGTAGGATGAGCACCCTTGAAAGAAGAATTGTGTTTAATTGAATTAAAAATCAAATTCAGGACTTGAATTTCTTTAATTCTGTTTCAAGCTTTGTTTATACACATTCAGTCTATAAGGTGGGATTAGGATGAAAAAATCAAATCGGAACGACACTTTTCATGTATATGGTGTATATAATCTATAAAATTCTAGAAGTTTGGTTCTTTTCATCTGTTTGTGAGCTCTGAGTAGCCGAAACGGTGCATTTTAACCACATGTATTGAATTAAAGTACCCCTAAAATGCACTAAAAGGTTACAAAAAAGGTCCTGGTAATTACCATTAATAATAATCTATTTGTTTTCAAATGCGTTAAAATCACCTGCAATCGGCCATTTTGAATTTCATATTCATTTTCTAATTGTACTATTTTTCCTTCCAAGGGTGACCCACCAAACGTAGAGTTGTGTAATTTTATCTAAAATGCCTTTTTAATTCCTTTTTAATCAAACCACAGTCATAGCATTTCTTCATAAGTCACTTTACATGTTGGAAGACAAACTCATCCTAGATTTACTTTTTTTTTAATTTTACATCTATCACTTGCCTATTTTATTAAGAATACTTTATTGCCAAAACAAGACATTATGAATATGAAGAAACTTGTATCTATCAAATAACCGATCCAGTTTTTGTTGAAGTGATCAGTAGAGTCTTCATTACTTTTTATTTTCTTCGTATACGCCCAAATCCCGGTTATAATATAATCATCGATGTTAAGCGACATTCAGCCTGGTTATAACGCTGATGAGTGACCGTCTGGGAATACTAGGAGCTGCATGCAGCAACAAGATTGTTCTACGGCTGTCTCAGCTAATCATGCTCTTCTGTCGATTAAAAGAGTATCTCGCTAAGTTAGGACTGGACTGTACACCTGGTCCTTTCTCACACTGCTCTGTGGAGGACACATAACGATGTGCTCTCATAAGAGAGTGGCAGTGATCACTCACTCATTTCTCTTAAGCTCTTTTGTGTAAATATCGAAAAACCCAATTACCTTTCTTTTTATTCTTCTCTTTTTTTTTTTTTTTTTTTTTCTTCCACCGGCCAACATTTTTCTTCGGGTCATTCATTGGTGAAGGCCAAACAAATCGGCGCACGTCGCTGACTGGTCTCCCTTCAATACAATCATCCCCGTTTGTTTGCATAGCCAGGCCACGCCGGAGTGTTTACTTTCAAATTTGCTTGATATTTCAGAGCAGCTGGACAGCAATTGTTTGGACTGTCAGAAAAAAAGCACGTATTTAAAAGTAGTCGACCACTGGTTAGAGAGGAAAGCATAAATAGGGCAACGAAAAATGTCATAACTTTTTAGTTTCAAGAAAATATTTAACCTGTGAAATAAATAAACAAGCTTGGTTGCGCTAGGGTCAAATTCCGTAGCCTTATTAAAACGTAAAAAATAACTAAACAGAATTCATTTCCCTATAGAATATTATTCCAAAACTATGCGTCGCATTTAACTCCTTTATTAGTACCCTCTGTGAGTGGGATTTAGAGCTCTAGTAAAACAAGTTGACCTGAGTAGGGCTTTAGAAGTGGGAGTGAATTTATCATCAGTTTTTGCGTACATCACTGTGTCGCTGTTATTTGTGTATGATGTCCCTGGTTTTTGGTCTAGTCATTGTTGTTACACGTGAGAATAAAGTCAAAACTCAATAGTATTTGAAGTATGGCAATATCTACTGAATTCTCTTTGGCTGCTATGAGCTAAAAAATGATATATTATCCTTAGTCGATCTTCAATTGTTTCTTATAATGACAAAGTGTACGGTAAACACATTATAACATGGAATCAAAATTTAACATATGAAATGTATAAACAAACTTGGTTGCGCTAAGGTCAAATTTTCTTGCTTTATTAAAATGCAAAATATGACAAAATAGAATTCATGTCTCCATACAATGGAAGTACATTTCCCTTTTCAATTCCTTTATTTGTAGTTCCTGTGATGAAACAAGTTGACCTGAATTGAAAGAGTGAATTCATCAGTTTCCGAGTGCGTGACTCGAGCCGACATGACGTCAGTGGTTTTTTGATGAGGCTATTGTCATTGTTGTGACAAACGAAAATAGTGTCAAAATTCAATAATAGGAGTTCCACAATATCTTTCATCAAAGAAATTCAATGTTTTCAAAAAGATACCAACAACTTGCAAATGCAAATTGACATGCCATGACGTCATCACTCTTTCTTCTCTCCTCTCTCTTTTATTCTTGGCTCAAATTCAAAAGTCTTAGCTGACAAATTCTCGGTAATAAAGTCAACATCAGGGGTTAGATAACAAGGGGAATTCAATTACCCTATGTACGGAAAATTGTTCTATCCAGATGCCAGCCATTTCCGACTTCAAATCCCTGCACTTTCAATAACGTTTGGCGTAACATTTTAAAGGATATCTTGTCCTCTTCACACGAATAAAATTTTCAGTATATCAGACTGAACGTGGTTTCCCTGTTCGTGGGTGATCAATACCGGAGCCCACTTCTCGAAAATGCGAAAACATACGATGAATCATGGTCTCGGGTGACAGTGTCCACACGTTCGAAAATCGAGAATGTGCTCCTTAGGTTAACGTTAAAGGTATTCTAAGTCAAATTCTATTATTTCAGTCCGTTGCTCAGTTGTGTACTTTCTCATGATGGATTCCAAAGCGTTCTTTTATATATCTGAAAGAAGGAAAAACAAAAAAATGTTAAAATAGAAAAAAAAAGTAGTTTGATTGTTTTGAATGACTGCGCGATTTTTGCGCCTCTCAGTGAGTACTGGGTTCGATATACATCAGTGAAAAGCTAAGTGATGATTATTTTCATTTTTTTAGGACTATGTGTCACATGCTTTTCTTTCGCATCTATTAAAAATCAATTTCTGTGGCAACAAAATAAGTTTTAACTTATTTAGTGCTCTATGCAACTCAAGCAGATTTTCCACCTAATTGATAGATAGGTAGAGAGATAGATTAGTTGGGTAATGATCACTAAAAAAAAAAGTCAGAATTTGAAAAAAAAGCGTTGGCACAAACTAAAGGATCAATTTAGCATAGATTTAAATCATAAACTGAACCCTCACTAAAAAAAAGCCTATCGGGAGTAAAAAAAAAACAGAAAATATTTTTTCTATCTATAATAAAGAATAAGTATTGAAATTTCAAACCCTCAAGTATTGAAATTTCAAGCCCACAAGTATTGAAATTTCAAGCCCTCTAGCTCTAGCATTGGTGCAGTCTGTACATGAGATGAATTCATACATAGCCAGCCCATATTGAAAACTGAAGGAAACCAATGTTGACAGTTTTTGTTCATGGTTCTAAAAGGGTAGATAGATAGATAGATAGATAGATAGATAGATAGATAGATGGAAGGTTTAATGGACAGTGAATATTTTGATATTTTTTATAAGATGTCTGTTAAAGAGCAAATACAAATGTCGATAACACACACACACACACACACACACACACACACACACAAACAACAGAATCAAATATAGATTTTTTTTTTAAATGAGAAACTGGAAAGCACTGGAGGAACGCATACCTCTGACAACGCTATTGGGGGGGGGGAACTGGGCATGGGTCCACCCCCAAATTTAATTTGTTCTTCTGAAGCCTATTGCCCGCCTTTTAACAAGATTTACTTGAAATTCATTGAGAACTTTTGGAAATACCGTGTGGATTGATATGAAAATATAGCGATATTACGTAGTTTGGACATACAACTACAACTTGGGGGAAATAATTGTGCATGGATCTGCTCCAAAGTTCAGCCTATTATCCATCCCTCCATAGAATTTCACAGATATTCATTTAAAACTTTTTGAGATATCATGTGGACAGTCATGGGCGTATACATAAATATATTCATATATAAAATTCAAGTTTAAGTTCATTTTTTTCTTTTTACTTTGCATATGGAGCCATATTACATATATATATAAATATATATATATATATATATATATATATATATATATATATATATATATATATGTATATATGTATATATATATATATATATATGTGTGAGTGTGTGTGAGTGAGAGAGTGTGTGTGGGTGTGTGAGTGAGTGTGTGTGTGGGGGTGAGAGAGAGAGAGAGGGGGGGAGAGAGAGTGAGTGTGTCTGTGTGCGTGTGTGTGTAAGATGGCTCCATAGGCTAAGTAAAGAGAAAAAGATGAATTTAAACTTTCATGTTAAACAATTCAAATAAGTCGGGAAACTGAGAGAAACCTCTGCCCCCACCCTCTTCAATTTTGATGCCGTAAGTCTGCCTATTGTGCTCAATGGTTAATCCAGATTCACCGACGGGTATGAGGTTGTACCAGTGGATTGATTTGTGTCGAAGCTGTGAAACTCATTTACCAAATAGGCTTTAAGAACGCCCAAGGTCACGGCGAACGACGCAAAACCACCTGGCTTTTTCCAGTGGGTATCGATGACAGTCATCAATGGTAACACATTCTGAATCATGGCGGCAGGAAGAGGCCATGTTATCTGTTCAAATATATCTTTTTTTTTTATGCCCCCTTAGAACCTTGAAAAAAAATCCTGTCATATGCTTGCACCCCCTGAAACATTGCCTTAAGCTTCAGCGTTTCATTGAATAGCATATGCTGTCCTTTTCTCCACGTTAAACATTATAAATGGATATTGTCAAATATGTATTTTATACCAAGACATGATTTTCGATAGAATGGAGTGAAACGAAACTATCACAAGACCAATGTCAGCATGACGTCTTCGGGTGATCAATTAAAAATTGGGAAAAGGAGTGATGTATGAACAAGTTATTTCTCTCACCTCACTAAATAGTCTATTTTTTAAGGATAAACTTACATTGTAAATCGAATCCCCCATTACGAACCTACTTAGGGTTTTTTTCTAGACATCATCATCATCAGTCTTTCAATATCCATTGTTGGACATAGACTTTCCCCAGGATCCAGCACATTTCTCTATCATGAGTGTCACGGAACCAGTACTTTCTGAATTTGTCTTGCTCGTCTCTCCATCTAATATTCTGCCAGCCTCAGTTGCGCATGTGATCTCGGGGGATCCATGTCGTGAGTCGCGTTGTCCATCGTTTGTCCGCCATTCTTGCAATATGGCTAGCCCACTGCTATTTGAAATTTTTAATGGATTCTCTGATGTCTCCGACTTGTCTTTTCCTAGGTGTACTGTGCTGTCTTGTGGTCTCTCCATGTAAGGCCCAGCATAATTCTTTCACGTGCACTTTGCATGGTTCTCAATTTGCAGATCTGTCTCTTGGTTAGGTTCCATGTTTTAGCTCCATAAGTGACTATTTGGAGGATGCATTAGTTATACACCCTTCTTTTTATGATTAATGGGATCCTCTTTTTTTTGAAGGTTGAGCTTGCTCTGCTAAAGGCTTGCCATCCTAGTGTGATTCTTCGCTTAATACGGAGTAAATGTTGAAAATTTCAGCCCTCTAGTTCAACTGGTGTGGACTGTATGCATGATGCATTCATAGCCAGCCAGCCGGACTAATGTGAAAACAGGAGAAACCTATGATTACAGTTTTGGTGACGATGGACAGTTTCTAAAAAATAGGCCAAGTTCGCCTTGAAACTCCTGATAGCCATAAGAAGTGAAAAGATGAATATAATTAAAGGAAATCTCGTGAGAACCAAAAAACATGATATAGGAACATGTAAGTTTGTATTGAATATTCAAAGATTTCAGATGGTTTTGCACCTGATTAAAAGTATTCCTTTTTCTTGAAAAATAATTCTTAAAGAGTACGTACGCACGAGCAATAAAGAGATGAATAAACTTTGAAAACACTTCTAAGATTTCTCTGACATTATACGTTAGTGGCGCTGAAAACTTTAACAACTTAATATTTGTGCATTTTTATATGTTTACAAGGAGTTTTATCCTGCAAACATATTTAAAACAAGGACGGAAAATACTTTTTAAAGAAACGTAAACAGATCATTAATATTTGATATGAGGGTGTATATAAGGAGAGGGGCGATTCTAAATCAACTTGGCCCCCAATGAAGTAGCCTCAATGAATAGTAGCCCATCAACCGCATTTTTACTCACATTATACAATTACAAATCTCGCTGAATGTATGAAGGAGACCCCCCCGCCCCAAAGACTCAAGCCTTTTGCCCAAATTCTCAAACGTCTAGCTACGTCACTGCTTTTGGAAGGACTGTCCACAAACACCCAGTAATATTTTTATGAACATTCATAGGTCTGTAGACCACAGTTTGGGAACCAGTGATTTAAAAGATAGCGGGATTGGCACTTTAAGGAGCCAAACCCTCTGGGCCCCCAAATCTCCAGATGCGCTCGATATTCAAACGAAAAAAAAATGTTGAATTTATCCCATTTGTCGATACTCAAACAGGCAAACTTCAATCCTGCGAGAGTACCCTAAATGAATACTTTCATTTCAAAGCCACAAATGAGCAAAAAATACTTTTATAAAAAAAACAGTACAATCACAACGTCAACAAAAAAAAAATAGCCAACCATAATGTAAAATATCTTGACCAATCAGCCTAAACGAAGTAATATCTTTAAACCAATGAAAATAAGGAAACGACAAACCAAAAATAATTATTTCTGGAGCCCCTAAGAAACTATAGATAATGAGTTTTGAACCTTGTTCGTCAGTCGGTATTTGAATGTCAATATGACCCTAAGTTTCTCACAGAGAAATCATCTTTTATCACAAACACGGCAGAACATTTTATACTTGAATATTTTGCTCCTAGTTGAACTTTGAAAGATGCAACCATTTTTTTTATTAAAATTTCATTAACAGCACTTTTTTCTATTTCGCATGTTAAATATTTTCTATACGTATCCGCTCTTAAGGACAAATTGTAAACATGTTTTGTCATACAAACTTTAGTGAAGAAACTTCATTTATACAAGACCGCTCTTTTTTCCAAATATATAATACGTATATACGTTCCATTTGTTTTTACTACCATTAAAAACCACATGTTGTTCTTTGCGGTCTCTTTAAAGATGCATATAAACTGTAGTTTATCATATGATACTACCATTTAGGTTAGCTGCTACTATGAGGGGAAGAAAGCTAAAGGAATAACGGCTACAAACCTCTTTTACACACTTTTAGCTACCAACGATATTACTAAGATTTATTTAAATGAATTACAATATATTTACTACATAACATTCACGATTATCTTCTGTCTTCTAATTCTCCTTACTTCAGTAAGCGCTCATGGGTTAAACTCCATATTATTTCTCTGACTTGAATAGTATTTCCGTCGTCTGAGAATAGTCCCCAAGTTGCTTTCGATGATCATAAATTCGAGAGTTGTTCATTGTCCTCAACACTGTCTCCATTATTATTCCTAGGTCTTCAAAATACATAGCCTTATGGATTCAAAGCATTTCAGTTATCTCTGCTTCATCAACTCACGGCTACTATGACTACTTACACAAAGCTCCTACCTTTAGCTGGAGCGTTAGTTTCTCTCTCTCTCTCTCTCTCTCTCTCTCTCTCTCTCTCTCTCTCTCTCTCTCTCTCTCTCTCTCTTCGACTGGGCTACTAGCTGAGACTATATACCCATTCTTTCATGGATCTCCTCTTCTTCCTTTATTACCTAGTAATCTATTCTAAACAGATCCCTTCAATCACTAATTACTAATGTTAACATGTATTTTCCTTTCAGCTTAATACGTATTGTTTATAGATGTCTCATTCATTGAATCATTGAAAGTACGCCCTATATGTTTGTCAATACATTTAAATCTGTTCTTATTTCTTATTTCGATCATGAAAAATATTCAATCTCTGTGTCTGTATTCATAATTAGTGTGCTGCGATTCCCTCTCCTAACAAAAAAACAAAATGGCTACCGGATGTTTACATCTGGAAACAAAAAAAAAAAAAAAAACGGCCACGTCCGCCTTTCTCGAAAAATATCGTGTCGTCACGGCACGTGGCGGTAAACTCAAAGCACGTGGAGACAAATTCCTTCTACTACACCATCACACTACACAGAACCAGTTACCATTATTACTCTCCCTAATACAATATGGGAACTATCATACCTTTAGAAGCAATCTTGGTTGAGCTACACTAAAGCTGTGTCAATAAAAGGAAGATAGGGGTTCAGTTTTGCATTGCGGTTACATGTAAATAGAACCCTGCTCTAAAATCATAATTCATTTTTTTTTTTCAAAGTATTTTGCATATCAAAATTGGTTCAGCTATGCATATGTTTAAGATTGGGGACAGGTACAGAGAGTCATTTGTTTTTGATAAATAGAAGTATTTCCTCTCGCGAATAGAAGTATAGATGCTTTTGGATAGAAATTTCAGTATTTGCATAACAGGATGCTTTGAAGACGAGTAATCAGTAAAAAGAAAAAGGTTTGAATAAATTTGTTTTCAAAAGAAATGTCTACAGAATGATGTTTAGCGAACTAGTTTCACAAGCGATTGGTAGTGTCGATAATACCGTTTTTAATTGACTGCGCACTGAATTTGGCATTGCGCCCTAGTTTAACCAAATAAATATCTTTCTCTGTGCAGGGCTACAACTGCTAACTGTTTAGGTGCCGGAGCTGATAACGTTTTCAGTGTCGGGACATTTCGTCTCGTTGATTTATTTTAGCTTTTTTTTTTTTTTTTTAATTCAACGGGGTTGATGCAATGTTTCACTAAGCTCCAGCAACGCTGAATCCCTCCATGTGTGTGTGTGTGTACATGCATGTGTGTGTGATGCATATCCGGTTCAAACGTTTATTTGAATATCATTTCAACCAGCCTAATTTCAAACATTGGATCCTTATTTTATTCGTACGCTCGACTTTCACTTCCTCTAATCTCAATCTATCCAGTAAGTTTGGAGTTTTAAAGTAAAAAAGTAAAACAGGTTGGTCACTCAGTAGAAACAGTCATGTCACCAATGTATTTTGGCAGCAGGTCGTGTTGAGGTCAATCAATTGAAGAAATTGGGAAAAGGAGCGATCAGTAAATTACTTACTTTTCTCACCTTTCGTTGGATGACTAAAAATGCTGCTAAGCACAAACTAGGACCCAATTTAGCATGAATGTACATTGTAGATTTAACTGCCCACTAAAAACCCATTTACAGGAGAATTTGATTTTTTAAAAATTTCTTGTAGGTGTTACGAAGAGTAGATATTCAAATTTTCAGTTCTCTCACTCCCTCTGTGAGGACTGTGCACGCGATGCATATATATATCCAGCCAGTCAAACCAACTGGAGAAACCTCAGCTGTGACAGCTTTAGCTGACAGTTTCTAATTTTTAAAAATCAAATGGTCCGCTATTTGGGATTCATTTGGGGTGATCCAACCCAATCTCCCTGGTGCCAGCGAAATCACTGATTCGGTTTTCCACAGATCCCACATATGTCGGATTAATGATAATTGGCTTCATTTGTGTACTTGTTTGTATACATTCAGTGTACTCAGCTATGTGTACTCACACACACACAAGCATATTTATTTGTAAGTGTGTTTGTATGTGTGAGACAGAGAGAGGCAGAGAGAGACAGAGACAGAGACAGAGAGAAAGAGACAGGGAGAGCACAATAAAAGTGTTATTCTCTTCCTCGCTCAAATATTTAAAAAGTCGTGATTTCTTTTTCAAGAAAGCAACTTGGAGAGATTCCTTACTGTCTGCAGAAATACCTATTCATTTATTTGAAATATGTGTAACGGTTTCGATCCCATCTACAACGTCGACGATAAATGTCAACGAGTTGCCCTTCATAATTGCTCTCCAAACTCGACTCAGTGACAATGTTGGAATAAAATAACTATATACTAAGAGCACAGAAAAAAATTACAAATAAAAATTGTACGTTTACTTTTGTTAAAAGCACCATGTTTAATCAGCTATTGTAGATTTGTAAGTTAGAAAAATATCAACGATATCTAGCTGGGAAATAGCTGACAACCCTATCTAGCTAAAAAAAATGGCTAACAACCATATCGAGCAGGAAAATGGCTAATTTGACAATCCGGATCTATGAACAAAAGTGGTTTATATTCTATTCAACAACAATGTTTGGTTATTGTTACTGTACTTAAAGGAGAAAAAAAAGAATTTTTCAACGTCTTTTGGGACTCCAAATGCCAGTGTCTACGTAAGCTGGGGATTGCCCTAACGTGTACAATCTTGTTTTTGTAAAATCTGTAAACTCCACGTGTTATTAAAATACTAGTCACAACAGCTGTTGGAGTACAACCGTAAACGGCAAAACGAATAGCAGCCTTCAGCTCCTCTCGGCAAAGCTCAATGAAAAGAAAATTATATCGCCGTAAACATTTCGATTGAGGACTTCAAGTTGAAGCTATTCACCCCTAATTGTTTTCAGTGGACTCATCTGGTTATCTTGATCAATAATAGGGAAGCCGGTTGTGTCAATATCGACGAAAAGGGAGATTGAATAAGATGGCCTCCTCACTGCTGGCCGCGCGATCGGCGGTTGTCGTGTGGATAATAGTCTTCTTAAGTAGTTGCTATGTCAATGGTGATATGATTACAGCAAGTGATTCACATTCTTCGGAAGATGAGATCGACTGGTACAATGTTCCCAGCCATGGATCTGCCAGTACGGAGTTTAAATTCGAAATCGGACCGGGGCGAATGGAATGTTTTTATCAACCCATGTTGAATGGAACACAATTGTATATTTCATACGAGGTAAGTGGTACGGTAGATAAATACTCGTTTGAACTAGGTATGTTTACGTTAGGAAATTAGTTAAGGAATATAAAAAGGACTAAAGTTATTTTAATAATTAATTATTACACATCAGAAGAATCTGAACGATCAATGAAAACAATGTTATCAATCTGTTCAGGAGGAATAAATATTCCCGAGGTTTCGATACTTCGGTACACATGTTTCGTATGTTTCGTACACGAGTGCTGGATTAGCTTGTTTGGACCCTGTAGCATATGTTTCAAATAGACCCTAAATTTAAAAACTATATACATAAATATTAGAACACGTAATTCTTCTGCTTGCATATAACGAAGTTCCAAACATGTCTGATATTTCGTAGTAATAGTACTACTACGAATTCGTTTTGATTTTTGTGTAACGGCTATGACTTCAGTTTCAAATACTTTCGTATTTATGCGTTGTATATATACCTTATAGATTCTACGCTCCCGTTGATTAAAATATTAAAATAATAACCCAAATTTAAGGTCGTAAAGGGTCGAAATCACTAACTTTAATTACCCAGTTGTTCATAAAAGTTGAAGGCTGCATAGTAAATTAGAGAAAGAATGAACAGAATTGACCGCTTGCTAACATTTAGCGCGGGACCCTTAAAAATGCTTCATAGTTAATCCAAAAATGAAATATTTAATCCGACGGGTGACTCGAGAATAACTCAAAGCAGGTAATCTATTTTTGAATTTCCCAATCTAAAAATTAATCGATAAAGATCAATGAATGAATGAATGAACCAAGCGATTACAAACTGTGGCAGGAGATTGATCAACGTGTCATATTAGTTTTTGTTTGTTTTTTTTTCTTCTAAAAAGGCCGGTGGGTGCGTGTTTGATCAAAAGATCCATTCACTCACCATTGGGCCCAGTCTCTTAATCTACGCAATATTAACTAAATCAATAAAAGAAAAAAAAATCACATCCTTCTTGTACAGGAATTTCTATAAAGTCACACGTTGCCTGCTTTCTCGACCTCCAGCGCCCATGTTTCTCTTTATTTTCGTTTTCACTCATTCAATTCAAGACTGTAAATTGAAGAGAAAAAATAACATGCGGTATTTCAAACCGATTAAAATTCTCTTAGGGATAACATCTTCCAACGCGATTCTTCTTTCCTGTGTAGTGAGTGAATGTTATTTTTCTAATTGTTTATGTGTTGTAGAAAGTATTGAAAGATGTCAATTTTTCCTTTCAAGTTATTTTTTTTTTTTGCAGCCCGGACAGTGATATTCATGTGTAAATTGGCTTTATGCGATTAAAAAATTAACAAATTTGCCCGTTGTCCAATAGTAAATAAGTAGACATGAATTTTAACTTTGTTTTGGTCACAAAAAATTAGTTCGAAGGAAATATTTTTAATTTCCTATAATTAAACATAATCAATCAGAAAAAAAATCACTTTTCACTCAGGAACAAAAAAAAAAAAATAGTTTGTTTCTCCAAGTTGCACAAGTTATCACAAGAGAGATCATTTGTTAATGTTTCATTTTGGAAGCCTTTGTTTACACTTTTTAGAATTCAATTTGGCGCTTTCAACTCTGCAATTCTACCCAGCAATAATCTCAACTGAATTAAAAATATCAAAACCATTATCGACAGACTCCATATAATAATAATAATAATGATAATAATAATAATAATGATAATAGTGGCTGTGCCTGCAGACCATAGAGTAAAGAGAAAGGAGGGTGAAAAACTGGAAAAATACCAAGATATAGCAAGAGAACTGAGGAAGATGTGGAACATGAGAGTCAGAGTAGTGCCAGTCATAATAGGTGCACTGAGAACTGTCCCAAAGACGCTGAGGGCGAGACTTGATGAGCTCGGGATAAAAGGAAGGATTGAGACTGCACAGACCACAGCACTGCTAGGAACTGCGTGGATACTGAGGAAAGTGCTAGAAATATAAGGACTACAACACCGATTGTTAGAGGAAGGGAAATGAAAGCAGAAATGTGAACCACAGCACTGGCATGATAGGCGAGGGAGAGAAGAGATGTTGGCTGAAGACCTGAGGAGACTTATTGACACTCAGCCTTCAGCAATGACCACTGGTCAACCGGTGTGAAACTGTAAACCGCAGTATTACTGTGGTCTATGAGAACGAGGAGGGGAGGGCTGGAGACTTGGGGAGACTTGCTATCACTCAACCTCCAGCGGTAACCACCTGGCAACTGGTGTGAGATTGCAAATAATAATAATAATAATAATAATCAAACCATAGAGTAAAAAAGAAGGAGGGGGAAAAAAACCAGGACCTAGCAAGAGAGTTAAGGAAGATGTGAAACATGAAAACCAGGGTAGTACCGGTCATAGTGGGCGGACTAGGAACAGTCCCCAAAACGCTGAGGGTGAGACTGGAGGAGATCGGGATTAGGGGAAGGATTGAGACCGTACAGACCACGGCGCTACTGGGAACTGCGCGGATACTGAGGAAGGTGCAAGAGATATAAGTACTGCAACGAATTTTAGCCCTGACATGATAGGTGAAAGAGAGAGGAGACGTTAGCTGAAGACCTGAGGAGACTTATTGTCACTCAGCCTTCAGTGATAACCACTGGGCAACCGGTGTGAAACTGTAAATGGCAGAATTACTGCGACCTATGAGTACTAGGAGAGGAGGGCTGGAAACTTGTGGAGACTTGCTGTCACTCAAACTCCAGCGGTTACCACCAGGCAACTGGTGTGAGATTCCAAATAATAATAATAATAATAATTAATAATAATAATTACCCCAATTCAAGGCCATAAAGGGTTAAAATCACTATTCTTAAATAGAAATACCCAGTTGTTCATTAAAGTTGAAGGCTTTATAGTGAGAAGGAGAGAATCGCTGAATCCAGTTGGGGTTGACTCTGTTTTACCCCGTACTAACGAGAGGAACAAGAACAAGAAGTAATTGTCAGCTGATTCAGGGGAGGAAATACTTCACTTTTGTCTATCACTTTACGTTAACCCAAACCTATGTGTAAATAGACAAATTTCCTTTGTCATGATTTCAAATCTCGACATAGTGAGTGGTAGGCAGCTCCCTTACCGACTGAGCTAAACTGACAAGTCCCATGTATCTACGAATTCAACTCTTATGTATACGATACGAAAGTTACAATTATTATTACACGAAACAACTTTTTAGTTTGATTTCTCTCCATGAAAGCTAGTGTGTCTTTATCTTCACCATGTGTTTTCAGGTTTTATATTGCAAATTAAACTAACTAGACCGAATATCACCCTAACGAGTGAAGGCTGTTGCTATCAACAAAGGATTAATAAGATAGATAGAAATCGGCGATTTAATTTGTTTTTATAAGTGATATTTGTGAACATATAGATACGTCTCAAAAGTTAATGAAAAAGACAGCGTTGTACACCCAAATATATATTCGAAAAACTATCTGGGGGTTCGAACTAACTTGCTAAAACACTTCCTAGGGCTCCCAGAAAACCACAGAAAGTTTCATAGGGTTATGTAAAGTGGCTTGTGCGGTTGGCTATCACAGATAGATGAACATTTGGTGAATTATATTAAGAAGATGATTCTGTTCTATTTTTATTTGTACGTGCTTCCAAAGAAGTGCATTTTCTTTTATACAGTGATGCCAGTCTAAATGATTAGAAGTCAGAAATTGATATTTACATGGTTTTTATTAAATCAAGTAATATTTTTTTTATTCAACTTATGGTGATAAAATAAGAATTGGTTTTATTTGTATTCAATCTATTGTAATAAAATGGAAATAAGTAGTACTGTAATAAAATGAGAATCGAAGTTAGTCACATTTGATTTATCAATAACATGTTTTCTAGATTTCTGCTGGATCTACATGTTTCAACATGTTTTTGACTCAATTTTACACGTGAACTTGTAAATATAGTTGGCAACACTGCTTGTGTCAGGCCTTAACATAAGAAAATAACTAGCCCATCTATGGTCTGACTCTTAGGCTTATTAACACACGTAGGGTAGGATTAAGTTTCTGCTGGGTCTGTAGCATATGTTAAGAAGGGGCTATAAATTACACATAGATTGTTAAACATACTTTTTCTACTTGCAAATTGATACGACTCTTATGTCTAACATTTCAGTTATTGAATAAGATTGTTTTCGTTTTTATCTTCGCTCAGCGGCTATGACTTTAGTTTCAAATACCTTCATATGTATGTGTCATGCGTATCGCAAAGATACCAAACACCTATTTACGGTGTTGAAATGTAACCTCTAATTAATGATAATATTTGGCTAAAACTGACCACCTTAATCATCAAATAGTTCATAGAAAATTAGGGCGGTAGTACTCATTGGAACTCTTTCGTTAAGGCCTGATTTGCCCGAAATTTTACTCTTTTCGCCTGAATTTGGAGGTGGGTGCCCTTGCACCCCCCCCCCTCCCCCTGCACCCTGGCTCGTAGTCGTTCATCTATGGGTATGTTTCGAGTAAAAGAGAAAGTGCAGGCAGACCGAATCAGGATTGATAGTTTACAACAAGCATTCGACATGAAGCCTGTAGCGTATGCTACTTACTCACTTTTACAACATAGTTAACCGACAAAACACACGTTGCACACACCTGTCTCGATAGCGTTTGACACACGTGGATATACGAACTGGGGGAGAACGATTGTTTACTTTTCATCAATATCTCTCCTTCCTCTGTCGTTTCTAAAATTGCACACGCGTCATAAAAACAATTTGAACTTCCATACAGAGAGCTACTTTTAGTTTTACAATATGTACGTGAAATACAAATCGCCGTAATATTCAATTTTATGGTTGTTAATTCAAACAGCTATCCGTTTGGCTATAAAATGGCTACCCTGATTTTAAATGGCTTCAAGTTGGCTACCTCTATTATAAATGGCTATGGAATAGCTACACCGATTGTAAATGGTTATACCTCGATTTTAAATGGCTATTAAATGGCTCTCCCTATTGCAAATGGCTATAAAACGGCTACCCCGATCGTAAATGACTATAAAATAGTTACCCCGATTGTAAATGGCTATAAAATGACAACACCTTGTAAATGGCTGTAAAATGGCTATACCGATTGTAAATGGCTATAAAATGACTGCACTGAGTGCAGATGGATATAAAATGGCTATACAGATTGTAATTGTCTCTAAAATTGCTACACCGATTGTAAATGGCTATGAAATGGCTATCCCGGTTGTAAATGGCTGCCAAACAGTTACCCCCATTGTAAATGGCTGTAAAATTGCTACACTGTTTGTAAATGGCTGTAAAATTGCTACACTGTTTGTAAATGGCTGTAAAATTGCTACACTGTTTGTAAATGGCAATAAATTTGCTACATTGATTGAAAATGGTTATAAAATGGCTATACCGATTTTAATTGGCTATAAAATGGCTACACTGATTGCAAATGGCTATAAAATGTCTACACTGATTGCAAATGGCTATAAAATGGCTACACTGATTGCAAATGGCTATAAAATGGCTACACTGATTGCAAATGGCTATAAAATGGCTACACTGATTGCAAATGGCTATAAAATGGCTACACTGATTGCAAATGGCTATAAAATGGCTACACTGATTGCAAATGGCTATAAAATGGCTACACTGATTGCAAATGGCTATAAAATGGCTACACTGATTGCAAATGGCTATAAAATGGCTACACTGATAATGAATGGCAATAAAAGAGCTACCACACCACACACTCGCTTGCTCTATATTAGAATCGTCGAATAACTTTTGTGTACCTTTTAAAATTGAGTGAACAAATGTATGGAAAATTAATGAAAGAAGAATAGAATAATGCGTAAATTATAGAGAGTGACTCACACACCCGCTTACTCGATGTTGAAAATGGCGCACTGAGAGCCGTATTCAACATTGATTGAGAGAGAGCGTGGTTTTATAATTTACAATCCGGTCAGCTATTTTATATCCAATGACAATCGAGATGGCCATTTTATAGCCAGTACAGAGGTGTAGATCAGGACTAGAGGGTGCAGTCGTCTCCGGGCGCGAAATTCCTTCTGATTCATGTTAAATCAATTATTATGCTCACTTCTAGATAATCACACAACTCAACTATCCCCAGGCAATATCTCTGCCCCTGAGGGCCCTTGCTACGCAACTGAGCCAACCCCAAAGCTGTTAAAGACTATTAAATTAAGTATTACCCAAAACAAACTTAAAAAGTGACAGAGGTAAAAAAAACAGGGTGCCCAGTCCTTCTGCACCTTACTAGCCAAGTGATGTATTGTAGTGTGCATAGTAACAGTAGTCTTCGTTGTTATCAAGGTGCAGTTTCATACTAACACTTTTATGTTCTTCCTATATCTTAGTCAAAAACGTAAACACGACGTCTATTCGCTCAAAAATCCTCTGTAATAATGCAAAAGTATTTCTGTTTATTATTATGCTTTACCACTAACCTTATGCTATCCTCTTGCAGTTATAACCAAAATTAAACTTTCCAAGACCATATTTAACCACAGCAAAACGTTCTGAAAGAGCGTAGAAAAGTGCATGGTAGATACTATAGGGAAAGAATCACCTGAGATTCTGAGACAGTTTCTGGTTAGAGAAAACAAAATTTGGATTTTGAAACATTTCTAACAACAACCTCACAAAATAAACCAGCTTGTGTTAACACGCAAGTGTTAACATTTGATTTCTAAATATTCACACCTTAAATGCAGATCCCTTGCATCTAAGTATCTTCGGTTGGTCATCTTTGTGATATATGTATATTTCTCGTCGAAGGACTGCCTATCCTCAAATCACTTACTTTACCCAGCTTATTGTTTTCGGCTAGACTGACAGTAGGGTGCACGAGATTTGGAAAAAGTACTGCAACATGTTGGGAAGGCGGTGGTCCTGATTGTAAAGTTTCACACTTTCGTACATTCGATGTGAAAAACGGCTCAAAAAAGAGAACTATTAAAGAACAGTTGTAAACTGCTCATGACTAGCCAGGTATCGGTCCAAGAAAAATAAGTAAATAAAAACTTCTTGATAACCTATGGAATGTGCTTTACCATAAGTTTGTATGAGATACGGTATCACCAACACCAAAACTGTCACTAAAACTGTCAACATAGGTTTCTTCAGTTTTTATGCGGGTCTAGCTGGCTGGCGTTGCGCTTGTAGGCCGAACCAATGGAGATGAAAATTTGAAACATTCACTCCCCATTGATTTATCCCCAACGTGGTATGCTGCCCGGTGACGTTGGTTACATAACCGCTTCTATTGTGTGACTAACCTTACCGGTTTTATTTACAACTATTTACTGACCACAGTGCATGAATGTGGGAAGAAAAGCCTAAGAACTAAAAACTGTTTATACATGCGCCATACTATCATTCATCATCAGTCTTTTATCGTCCATCGTTGGACATAGACCATCCCCAGGATTCGCCAGACTTTTCTATCATGGATGTAGTGGGATCAATACTCTCTGAGCTTGTCTAGTTCTTCTCTTTATCTTTTTTATAAGGTTAGCAAAACATCAGACTTAACTGAACATGTCGTAGTCGGATTCGTTAGAACTGTAAACCCTCGACATAACGAACTCAAATGGGCGAGGTGGTGGTCGTTCAAGCCGAAAGTGCGTAGTACACGAGCGCTGTCTCTCTTTCGGAATATATAACGTTTGAAATTGAAAACGAGGAGATAATACTATGCTTCGTTGATGGAGAAGAACAGATACTATACTTTGATCTTGATCTAAAGTCCGCTAAAGTCTGTACCGCGAAACTAGGATAGTACCAAGTTCGTTATGATCCACATATTCGCTGCGTCAATAAAACTTCGCTCAGTAAATAAAAGGAAGTTCGTTATGTCCCACGTATTCGTTAAAGCCGAATTCCGTTGAATCGAAGTTCGTTATAGCGAATGTATCTATTTTCGACCGATTTCAGTGAACGAATTAATGCATTAATCCAGGATCTGGGGCCACTTAATTTAGCTTACAACTGTCAGCCTGTGCAATGTGTGAAAATTGCAACTATTCATCGTATATACTGGAAAGATTGGACGAATAAGATAGTGGGATAAGGAAAATGTAAATGACAACTGTCAACGGAGGTTTCTTCAGTTTTCAAGATGGTCTGACTGGCTGACTGCGTATGTATCATGCATGCAGGCTGCATCGATGAAGTTGAAGGGCTGGAATTTTCAACATTTACTCCTTTTCAAACTGTCCACAAAGAACTTTTTTTGGGGGGGGGGAATACCCCAATAATAGGTTTATGGTAGGGGTTCAATTTACAATGTAAGTTTATGCTAAATTGATCCCTTAGTTTGTGCCCGTGCTTATTTTGGGAAATTTAGACTTTTTTAGTGATCATGGCATAACGAAAAGTGAGACAAGTAACATTCATTGATCACCTCTTTTTCATATCTTTTAATTGACCACCCCTAGTATGGCTTGCTGCCAAAAGATGTTGGTCACATGACGGTTTCTATTGAGTGACTAACCAATCTCACCTTATATTTACTCTAGAAAAATAAGTTATATCTTAAAACTATGTTAATTAATTTGACTTACTTAATCCATTTACTCATTACACCTTTCTTGTATTTAGCTAGGTCAGTCATGGTCAAAAGGTCATGAGAATTATATAAACAGAGGAAATATGTATTTTATAGTCTATCAGAGAGTGGAAGATATCATTTGGCAGTGTAGAATCAAACAGGTTGAATCATATCTAAAAACTAACTCGATAAGCCAGAAAAGTATTGTCAGTTGACACAACCAAATATGTATACCTCCTTTCAACTTCGTTGACAGAGGTAAAATATCTTTCAATCCAAAAAAATGACTCTATTCAACACAGAATTTAATCACCCCTTCTTCATTATAAGGCTTGCTGTTCCGCAAAATCTAATTGAAATTCATTGGGAACTTTTGACTGACAGGACAAGTATAAAAATAAACTAACCCAATCATATCTCTTTAGTAACACAAATTCCTGGATCCTATTTACTCGCTCTCCCACGAAGAGTGAGATGTGACACAAGGTCAAATTTAACATGGGATGGAGCACCCTCAAAAATAGCTCCAGTCGATGCAATTGAGGTCGCCCGACTTGTCCCTCTCAATACGATGGGACAGCGTTGCCCTAGGGCAAACTGGTTCCCCACAGCTGGGTCGAGTAATAAAGAGAGAACCCAAGGATGAGTTCAAAGATTTCCAATGCACTTAGTAATGCGCAAACCATTTCCTGGATTCACCCTAAATTTCAATTACTTTTTGTTTATCCCTTGTCCCACCTTGGACATCTCCTCTCAGACTTAGTTAATGATGACAATAATAAAATCAACTCAGTAACATATATTTATAACAGAAAGGTTTGTCTGATTATTGATGGAATGGTCGTATTTGAAGAATTCATGACCGTACAACATGCAGAGATTTGGGTTAGGAATATGTCATGCTCATCATCATCATCATCATCAGTCTTTTAGCGTCCGTCGTTGGACATAGACCTTCCCCAGGATTTGCCACACTTCTCTATCATGGGCGTCACGGAGCCAGTACTTCCTGAACCTGTCTAGTTCATCTCTCCATCTAATATTTTGCCGGCCTCGGTTGCGCATATGGTCTCGGGGAATCCATGTTGTGAGTCGTGATGTCCATCGATTGTCAGCCATTCTTGCAACATGGCCAGCCCACCGCCATTTGAGATTTTTTATGGATTCTATGATGTCTCTAACTCTTGTCTTTTCCCGGATGTGTTGTGCTGTTTTGTGGTCTCTCCATGTGAGGCCCAGCATTATTCTTTCATGTGCACGTTGCATGGTTCTCAGCTTACGGGTCTGTTTCTTGGTTAAGTTCCATGTTTCAGCTCCATAAGTGACTATTGGGAGGATGCATTGGTTATACACCCTTCTCTTTAGGATTAATGGGATCTTCTTATTTTTGAAGGTTGAGCTAGCTCTGCCAAAGGCTTGCCATCCTAGTGTGATTCTTCGCTTGATTTCTTCTTCTTTTGAGGGTCTCATGGAGATTTGTTGCCCTAGGTAGATGTAGTGGTCTACTTTCTCGAGTTCTGTGTCCTCGATTTCGATCTTAGTGTTCTTATCTCCAATGTGGTTGTTGCACATGATCTTCGTCTTGCTGAAGTTCATGTGCAGGCCGACTTTCTTGCTCTCCTCATTTAGTTCATCTATCATTAGTTGGAGGTCGTGTAGGTTCTCTGCAAAAAGGGCTATGTCGTCTGCGAATCTGAGGTTGCTCAGATACTCGCCGTCTATTTTAATTCCTTTACTCTCCCAGTCTAGCCTTCTGAAGATCATCTCGAGGCAGGCTGTGAAGAGTTTAGGTGAGCTGGTATCACCTTGTCTTACTCCTTTCTGGAGCTGGAAGGGGTCCGAGTCTTTATGTAGCCTGATAAATGAGCTGCTGTGATTGTATATATGTTTCAACACTTCAACATATACTGGATCTACACCTTGCCGACTGATGGCCTCCATGACCTTAGGGATTTCTACTGAGTCGAACGCCTTATGTCATGCTAACTGATTCCAAATCCAGTGGCTAGGACCAAGTACAAATTATTTTTGACTATTATCATTCAACATTATCACTCAAGGAAAACCCAAGACAACATTGACTAGGTAAAATTACTGCTGTTAAAAACTGCATTGTACAAGACTCAACCCGGATCAAAGATAGACAAATCTGTCTACTGCGACTTTTGTATTGTATATATGATAGATAGATAAATACATTATGAAAATATGTTTTTCTGTTTAAGTGTATTTATCTCTTAAAATAAGATAAGCCCTTGCATATTTGTAAGATATGTAAGGCTTGTCAGGAAATAGTAATTTTATGAATGTATTTATTTATCAGAATGAAATAAGCCCAGGCGTATTTCTAACATAAATTTTGGTAGGTGTTTAAGACTTATCAATTTAGCTCAGTTGGTAAGAAACACAGGTACCTATCAGTCATAATTTCAAATCACGGTAGGGGAATGTTGATTTTTAATCCCCTAAATGTTGTTACGGTCGAAAAACCGAGCCAATGTCAGGTTTGACTAGAGTTTGAGAAAAGGCATTTCTCACAAAGGCACAAATCAGTCTTCAACAGTGTATGTTGTACAGGAAATCATTGATTTGATCACCATCCAGAATTTGTAGGCTGTCACAAGAAAAAATGTCTTGACAAACTTTATATCTAACTATACACCAGGGATTAGCACTTAGGAAGAGGCAGATACACTTATGTCATTGCATGCAGAGGATGCCAGTGCCAATGGACTAACTGTTCATATTTGTTCTCAGAACACAGATGTCCTGTTATTGGTCCTGTAGATAATCACTAGGAAAGCATACTACAATAATCATAGGTGTGGGAGAACTGCCTCGAAAGGTCATGCTAAAACCAATATATGACCAACTTGGACCAGAGATGACAGTTGCTGTAATAAATTGACATGCCCTCACAGCTTTTGATACTCCTAGACAGACTATGGGAAATGGAGACATGATATATTTCAATGCATTTCAAAACACTGATGAAAAAGTACTCTCAGCCACAACCAAACTAGGGGTAGGAAAAGAAGTTTCACCAGATGTAGGGGAGACCTGGGAGGGGTGTGCTCCAAGGAGGATTGGCCATTGCCATTTGTGGTAAGTTTTACTTAAAGAGGAATCTCAATTTGCTGATCACATGACATGTTTGGAAAAACATAGAAGTAAGACAGGGCTCTGATTCACAGAGATTACATGAAAAGCTAATTAGTGCAATTACATCATAGTAAGAAAATTTTCACCTTAAACATTCATTCTGCAGTCTCTTATATGCAGATAGATAAGTGTTGTATTATGGATGTAACTTATCTAACGTTTTGTCTGTTATATTTTGATGAAAAGATGGAGATGTGTATTCTGTCTCAAACAAGATGATGACATAGGTTCTAATAATCAACGCCTTGAGGATGAGTGCTCTACTGTTGATCAGGGAGGAGTGGGACAACATTATGAACAAAAGGCCAGGAAGGATGACATAGAGACCATAAGGCTAACACTAAATCATGCCAGGGTTCAAAGTTTCACTGCTGAACCTAAGAATGAACTTGTCCATTACCTTCAGACATCATCAAGGATTCATCATGGTCCCACAACCAAACATAAAAGAGAACTTGCACCTAGAGATGTCCTGGGAAATAGCACTGAAACCCCTTGAACAGAGGGTTTTATAATTTGTTATCAAGAGCTTAATGTTCACTTCCTTTGATGTACCAGTATTGACAGGGCTACAAGTTTTAACAGGAAAAGAGTAATGATTTTCTATGAAAATTTGGAAACCGTGCTCAGATTGCATCAGTTTAAACAGATCAACACCTACAACATAGACAAAACAGCTCTTATTACTGTTCATAGACACCCATCCCAAAAAAGACATTACAATGAAAGGAGAAAAACAAGTTTAGCAAATCACTTCTGCATACAAGGGGGATCTTGTGACATTGGTTTATGATAACTCCACCCCTTCTTTGTTGGTGTTTCCTTGTTAACATATCCATAAACCACATGTTTGAAAAAGTTTATCATTTTCTATTACTGCCTTTTTTTTTTTAAATAAAATTTCAGTAATGAGTAGACCTATTTTGTTTGCTGTTCCAAACCATAAAGTGACCCAATCCTCCCTGCTAGGTAGCTCAGTCCACTCAAAGGTGTGTGCCAGAAAATAATGATACCAAAAAGGTATCATAACTGAAATAATTTCCAATAACTCCACTCAGTTGGAACAGATATTCATCTACAATGGTTAACCTTCTGTATTACATATACAATTCTGCATACTGCACTAAAAAAAGGGTTTCTTTGGACCGATAAAAAAAGTTACTTTGTTGAAAAAATTTTCTTCCAGTCACTGGTCTTTTCACCCGATGATTTAATGAGATCCCATGTGTTATATTAATATATATGTATGTTTATAAATTGCATATTGGTAGTTTCATATTTATGAATAAATTTCACAAAAACAAAATTTTTAAATACTCTAACTTTAATTTCTTTTTCCTCAAAATTTTTGATTATCTATTAGTTTGTATCAGAGGAAATATCTGATTATATGTGATAAATATTACTCATTTACTGAGATAATCTAATAAAATTTATGTGTAATAAATAAGAGTAATTTCTATACAATACCTTTTTCAATGCATTACATACTTGATAACTAGAGCTGAAAGACAAAAAAGTGGTCCAGCTCTTCCCAGTCTAGGCCATACAAATGGAGCTAGAGGGTTAAAATCTTAAACATTTACTTCATATCATGTCAAGAAAAAAACATATTTTTGTTTTTTTCCCAAGTCACCCTCCCCAACTGTTTTTTCATGCAGGGTTCAGTCTGCAAGTTTGAGTTCATGTTTGTTTCTCATAAATTTAGAATTTATTGATTAATGATCACTGCCCAACAAAAGGCATGAGGAGTAACTTATCCAGTGATCACCCTTTATTATAATTTATGAACTGATCACCACTAACATGGCATGCAGCCAAAAGATGATGGTCTTTTTACTGTTCCTATTGATTGACTAACCAGACCTTTTTATTAACTACTTAATCCAAGCGAAAAAATCCATGAATATCCCCTACTATTTGGAAGTAAAGCATTTCTATAAAAGCCTTTCATAAGCCAAAATGGCGTAAAGCAAAGAAGTAATTTGCATTAATTAGTATTGGAAAAATTTTGGTGGGAGTTATAGGAGACTGGGATGTTGATGAGAGAGCAAGAGGGTATGTGCTACCTCTATAAACACTCCCCGCAAAACAAAACAGAACACTATTTCAACTTTTTTTTTTCTTTTATATAGCTAGAGTCAGGTGAAAGTGGGTGATACATGTATTTGAATTCTATCAGATGTTTTTCTTTAAAAAAGAAACTTGTTTCAATGGAAGAGTCCATTGTTTGAAATGGTTGGTAGGAGATATTTTTAGCTACAAAATAGTTTCCTCTAACTGAAAGAATCCATGATTCACAGACAGAGAATCAAGAAAATCACAGTGTTCATTATATAGATAAATTTGTCTATCTATTAGAAACTATCAACAAAAACTGTCAACGTATGTTTCTTCAGTTTTTAAGTTGGTGTAAACTGACTGACTATGTGTATATGTATGCATGTATCATACTTCTTATCATTTGTAGAAAACATTTTTCATAATTCCCCCTGCTAAATAGTTGTTTTGGAGGAGGTTCAATTTGCGATGTAATTTCATTTTGAATAGGCCCTTAGTTTTAGTCCAGCAGAATATATATATATATATATATATATATATATATATATATATATATATAATTGACACTCCCTTATTCAAGGTTGAGCACTCTTTAAGTAAGGTAACTCGTTCATTTTAAGCTTATGCAATGCTCTTCCAATGTAGGAATAGAGCATTCTGGTGGATTGGGAATATATGCGTGAATAAACATATAACACTTGAATTCAACCTTACCGACCATCCAGTTCCGTAGTGCAGAGGTAGGATGCCAGCCTCTTGGTCTGAAGTGAAAGTTTTGATCCTACCTCGTGGTACTGCATGGGATAATGGATAGTCTATAGCCACACTGAAGAGTTGTAATACAACAAAACAGCTATCTGTGGATGACAAAACAATATATATATATATATATATATATATATGTTTCTGTTTTTTTTTCAATTTGAACTTGTTTTTTATCCAACGAAAGGCAAGGGAAGTAAATCATTCATTTGATCACCCTTTTTTTTCCAATTTTTTCAATTGATCACCCCCAAAACAACATGTTGCCAAAAGGCCTCGGTCTCATGACAGTTTCTATTGAGTGACTCCCTAGCTTGTTCACTATTTCAAATCCCAATTTACAATGAAAGATGCTTTTATCATATATTGATTATGCTGTCTTGTCCGTGATATGAGGACCGATGAAACAAAGAAAAAAGAACCATTTCATTTATTTCAAAACGAATAAGATAAAAAAATTATTCCGATAACAAACAGATGGTGCTTCCCACCACTTCCAGGTATTCCTTTTACTTATTATCAATAATATGTGTCATGAATCCAGGCCATTGAATTAGCTATTCAACTGTACACACTCAGGGACATACTAGGAGATTTGGGGGTCCAGAGGAGGGGGGCTTAGCTCCTTGAGTGGCCCCACTCAAATATTTAGTGTAATTTGATACTGTTTAATGTGAGTGGAAATGTAGAAGGTGAACTACTATTCATAAAGCTTTGCCCCACCCATTCATTGGAGCCCCCCTCCACTGGGGGCAGTGGGGGCAATTTAAAAATCATCAACCTCAGCAATGTCCCCATACCCACTGAAATATCTTTGGTAGGCTTTTATTACCTCTGCAAATATTCGCAAAGAGCTAGTAGCATCTTGTGAAAAACTCATTTAAGAAACCGTCGACCGAAACTGTCACCAAAACTGTCAACATAAGTTTTTTCAGCTTTCAAGTTAGTCTAGATGACTAAGGTACGTGTCATGCATGCAGATGCATCAGTGGTGCAAGGTTGAAAATTTAGATATCTACTCCTTATTATGTTAGGGAAAAATTGATTACCCTTGACATATCTTGCTGCCAGAAAAATGTTGGTTATATGATGGTTTCTATTGAGTGACTAAACAGACCTGTTTTCTTCATTTTTCATCCACGTAATAAATCCATTTTTCATCTACATTTTACTCTGCGCTTCTTTGCTTATGTATGAATACTCAAAGAATTGTCTGCAGAAAATAAGGCTTAATGTAAAATGCACATTCAGGCCTTTATATTTATTCTTAATCTAGAAAAAATTGCAGTGTGATATAAGCTTCTTAAAGATTATTAAAAAGATGCAGTCAGTGCAAGCATGATGTTTTGATTCTTTGGTGTGCTGTGTGCTATGGATGCACAAAAGAAACGTAAAGATCTGTCTGTAAAAAGTAATGGACACCATGAAGGGAAGTTGACCTAGATTGTAGAAATCAGAGAATTAATGGAAAATAGGATTTGGATTTGACACTATCATCAGCGGAGAATGGTGTCCAATTCAAATTTTGTTTTCCTTCATTAATTCTTTTATTCCTTTCTATTTCCATTTGTAATGTGGGATAAACAAGGGTGTGAAAGTTCACAATTTACAATCAGAACTATCTTCCCTACATTGTACTAAAAAGGTTGTCAGCAGCCTTTTGCAGACGCTGAAATATTTTTGCGTTTTCATAGATCACAAGATTTAAAGCAACATACATTACTGAATGCCATAGGTGCAAACATGAATGTGTCCTGAATGATTGGCAAATCTTTTGTTTAAAAAGAAGATTCCCAACTCAAAGACTTGCAACAGTCTGGAAGATCTCAGTATTTGAAAACTGATGAATAGGGAGAACTTCTGAAGGAATGTTAGTCATTTGTAATTCTCTTATTGCATTTTTAGTAACCCTGTCATTTTTTTATTTTTGTAACTTCTAAATCCAGCACCAATGAAGTATTTTACTTTTTTATTAAATCTTTGAAGTAAGAAGTGGCTGAGAGGCCTGACTTAAAAGAATTCTAATTGGGTTACTTGAATTACTGAAAATAAATCACCAAATAAAATAGCTTTTGTTTGTGGTTCATCTACAAAAGAGAGGTATGGTTGCCTTAAGCCAACTCAATGTATGCTTTTTTGATGTGTGAACAGACATAAAGTCATGATCTTCATTGTTCACAATAGATGATATCATATTTTTACAACACTTTGATCGTTTTACTAGTTATGTATCTCTATTTCGAATAGACCAATCCATTATATGTGGAACAGTAAGTAGTACCTCTTTGGATATCATAAACAATATTTACACATCAACTTTAAAAAACATTAACAAAATCACTAATAAATGTACATAGATATCAACAATATTTGCAATTCAACACAATATACAGATCAGATTCTCTTGAATATTATAGAAGTGTTTGAGCTCTTAGTATAAAACTAGCATATAGACATAAAAAATAACAGGGTTATCTATGTATGGATTGACACTAAAGAGCCTAGAACTATTTTGTTTGGTAATTTATTTTTGATAATCTAAGTAACTTAATTTGAATTCTTTAAAGTTTCTACCCAACTCACGCTGTTTTAATTAGTGATCAGACATAAAGTCTCAAGACTTTCTATGATGTAATCTTGTTCACAATAGGTGGATTCATACTTTTCATCATCATCATCATCAGTCTTTTAACGTCCATTGTTGGACATAGACCTTCCCCAGGATTGGCCACAATTCTCTATCATGGGCGCCGTGGAGCCAGTATTTCCTGAATTTGTCTAGTTCATCTCTCCATCTTGTGTTCTGTCAGCCTCGGCTTCTCATGTGATCTCTGGGGATCCATGTAGTGGGACATGATGTCCATCGGTTGTCTTTCATTCTTGCGACATGGCCTGCCCATTGCCATTTGAGTTTTTTAATAGTTTCTATGACGTCACGGACTCCCGTTTTCATACTTTTACAACCCTTTAATTGTTTTATTAGCTATGTTATTCTATTTCAAATTGACCAATCCATTATAAGTTTTAAGTTATAACAGGAATCGAACGGGACAACTAAACAACCAATTATTAGTGCACAAAAGATTTAAAGGAATTAGGAAACATCCCAAGAAGAGCCACTAAACTCATTCCAGAACTAAAAAACCTTCCCCAGGATGAAAGACCTAAAAAATTAAAACTAACAACATTATTAGAAAAGAGAGAAAGAGCAGACATAATATAAATATTCTTTTTTTACGGATCTGTCTCTTGGTTAGGTTCCATGTTCCAGCTCCATAAGTGACTATTGGGAAGATGTATTGTTTATACACCCTTCCTTTTACGATTAATGGGATCTTCTTATTTTTGAAGGATTGAGCTTGTTCTGCCAAAGGCTTGCCATCCTAGTGTGATTCTTTGCTTGATTTCTCCTTCTTTTGAGGGTCTCATGGAAATTTGTTTTCCTAGGTAGATCTAGTGGCCTACTTTCTCCAGTTCTGTGTCCTCGATTTCGATCTTAGTGTTTTTATCTCCAATGTGGTTGTTGCACATGATCTTTGTCTTGTTGAAGTTCATGCGTAGGCCGACTTTCTTGCTCTCTTCATTTAGTTCATCTATCATTAGTTGGAGGTCGTGTAGGTTCTCTGCGAAAAGGGCTATGTCGTCTGCAAATCTGAAGTTGCTCAGATACTTGCCGTCAATTTTAATTCCTTTACGCTCCCAGTCTAGTCTTTTGAAGATCATCTCGAGGCAGCAAGACAGTACAGTACATCCGAGAAAAGACAAGAGTTAGGGACATCATAGAATCCATTAAAAATCTCAAATGGCGGTAGGCTGGCCATGTTGCAAGAATGACTGACAACCGATGGACATCATGACTCACAACATGGATCACCAGAGATCACATGCGCAACTGAGGCTGGCAGAATATTAGATGGATAGACGAGCCAGACAAATTCAGAAAGTACTAGCTCCGCGACGCCCATGATAGAGAATTGTGGCGAATACTGGGGAAGGTCTATGTCCAATGACAGATGTTAAAAGACTGATGATGATGATAGAAATATTCAAAATAATAAAAGGCTTCAACAAAATCCCAGCCAGAAAATTCTTTATAATGAATGAATGAAAAAAATGTTTATAAAGGATATTGTTGAAAAAATCCACTAAGAGTTGTCTACTCGAACAAATTAATGGATCAAGATCCAGAAATAATACAAACTTAAACAGTGAACAACTTTACAAATAAATGAATTTGAAAAAAAAAAAAAACTTTTCAAAAAAAGATAAATGAAAAAAACTCTGAAACCAAAAAATGAGATACATGCACAAATATGTTGAAAATTTTCACTCTTAATTTATTTTATCCTATATAATTATTCATGTTAATTTGCATATTTGGCTTTCATATGAATAGATGAGTATTTCCTGTCACTTATGTTGTTTTAAATATCAAAAGTTTTATTATATTTTCCATTGCTTTTTCTTCCCTTTTTTACTCAATTTCTGTAACATATGTTCATAAAATTCCTGTCACATCAAACTGCAGATGTTCACTTCAGTTGTCTATGTTTAATTTTTGCAATCAACCTCTTTCCATAAACATATGTTTATAACTCATTGAAAGGTGCCCATTGGTTTGAAGACATGGTACTTAAATGTACATCTACAAATGCAAATCCATTAGTAGGATCCGAGAGGATCTGGACATCCCCCCCCCCCCCCCGTTCAGGCAAAGCACAATTTAAAGTTTTTTGTATTTTTCAATTTCAAATATTTGGATGAAAGAATCTAAGAATAAAAAGACTAAATAATCATGGATAATCATAAATAAGCTTTAACAAAAAATCATTATATCCATTGTCTAATTAGACAGACACAGTAAAAAAAAAAAGAGAATTGGTCATCCAACAACGTTTGAAATTCTGGATTCAACACTGATATAAATTTCATATTCATAGTTAGTTGGTTACCTGTTGGTTTTGACGTTAATCAAAAACAGGTACAATTATTCACTCCTTAGAGACTGTCAGATGACTTACATCTTTTAGCAGCATGCCCTGTTGGGAGTGATTGATTAAAATATTGGTCTGGACCAGGGGTGTAGTGCTGAAAAACAAAGTGAAAGAACACCTGCTATTAATGGGGTTGAGGGTACAACATTCTCACTCCCATCCCCACCAAGAATATTTTGAATCAAAATCAATTTCAGAGGTGTTTTGAGGTCATAGGGGATACGTATTTGGACATATACTTATCTTATCAGTGAATTGTTCAAGTACATTATTTTAGTAATACATAGATAGGAAGGGAACCCTAATCCCCCTCCCAACAAAAGTAAGGGACCACTATTCCCACAAATTGCCACAGTACTGCATCACTGGTCTGGAACCTCAAACTTTTGCAATATTCCTGGAACTACCAAAACTTATGGCATGTATGAGGGTCCCCACACGGAACTCAACCTTGTGTCACATTTCATGTTTGTGAGGAGATGCATAGATACAGCTGAATAAAAAAGATTATTCTCTACCTTTGGTTTAGGTCATTCTAGGGTGTTTCTCCCACTTTGATAGATAAGACTCACTTATAGATTATGAGCGTATTTTATCATACATTAGCTACGATACAGAAAAACAGAACCTCAAATGAGACAACACTATGAAAAATATGTTTTTCATTCTTTTATACCCCTGCCCTTACTGAATTAGTGATCAAAGAAATAGAAAAAAAATTTAAATGAACCTGAAGAATAGTCAAAAATTGATAATAATTAGTTATGATACTTCATCCTCCCAAAAAATAATAGAATTGATTTTATTGTAAGAAATATTTGTGCCATTCGTGAGCTGAATGAATGGCAAAAATCCTGGTATGAAAACTATTTTTTTCAGATGCTTAGAACTGAAAACTGGCCGAAGAAAGACCCTTGATAACCACAAATGACCTCGTAGGTTAATCTATGTGGGAGGTCTATTTTTATTGATTGACCATGCCAAATATCTGGTCAGTAGGCTTTGTAGTTTTAGGGGAAAAGATGTACAAACAAACTGATGGCTTAATATTAGTATAGATATATAATGCTCATTTTATTTGTATGTGATGTATTGGGGTTGTATACACAAGGAGGTCTACAGATTTCATCTAAATTGATTAGGTGCTTTGACAAGGAAGGGAATTATGTTGACAAATGAATATTTGTCGTGTAAAATAAATGCTTTTTTCATCAATAGACATGTAGTTTCATCTATGTACCTTTCTTCATAAATGATTGAAATTTTCTGGCAAAATATTTTATATATTGGTGTACTCGAAAAGATCTACTTATCCACAACAAAAATACTGATCTACAGAAAACTAACTTATGTCCTAAGGCCGCATTAAGCTACTGAAGGGCCTGTAACATATGTTATAAAGGGGCCTTAAGTTTAGAAAATGCTCATAAACATTAAAACACATGCATTTTTTGCTTGCAAAGTAATTACATTTTTTTCATTTGCTATACTGTCCAATAACACGACAAGTATACCTGTCATTTTAGTAATAGTATTATTCTGTAGTTGTATTCATGCTTGTGCAGTGGCTATGACATCTGTTTCAAATACCCTCATATTTAAGTGTTGTATATGTATCACATCACTACTACATTCCTATCAAAGAGCCATAGCCCCATTAATAGCCCTATGGACCAGCCAAATTGGCTACAGATTCTTCTCTCTTTGAGTGTTTGTGTCTATATGCCAATTATGTGAATGTGTGTCTCTGGGTGGTCCCAGTTACATTTTGGGGGGCTACAACCTTCGAAATTTGCATAAATACACCTCTAGGCACCATCTGAAAACACTTGTACTTTTTGACATTGCTATGACAAATAATGCCAAAATCTGGGGTATTTTGGGGATAATTTTAGATAAAACATGTTTTTTTAGATACTTTTAGATAAAAGATTTATCTTCTAGATAAAATTTTAGATGATTTTAGATAATTTCTTTTGGTACTCTGAGATAAAGATATTTTTTGTGTAGGATTTTTTGGTAATTTTTGATCATTTTTTAGATACTTTTAGATAGAAAGTTAATTTATTTAGATAATTCGTTTAAATAGTTTCAGATAATTCTTTTTGATACTCCTAAATAGATATTTTTTAGGATAATTTTCTTGATGATTTTAGGTAATTTCTTTGCATACTTTTAGATAACAGATTTGTTTTCTTAGATAATTTTTTTGTGATTTTTTATCATTTTTCAAGATACATTTTGATAAAAGATTTTTTTAGATGATATTTTAGATAATTTTAAGTATTTTTTTGGATACTTCTAGAAAGATTTATTTCTTTTTAGATAATTTCTGGTGATTTTTTCAGATACTTTTAGATAAAAGATTCATTTTTTCATAGAACTTTCTGATAATTTTAGATCATTTTTTAGAGACCTTTAGACAAAAAATTATTTTCTGATAACTTTTTAGATAACAGACATTTTTAGGTAATTACTTATGATAATTAATCCTGGCTCACAAACAGGGTACAGTGATTCCTTCATGCAAGGTACTGATATTAATTTATGTATGAAAATAATTTCTCCAATTGAAGGTGATTATTTAATGAAATCACTAATCTTAAACTCCAGGTCAATCATAATAATTTTGATAGAATACATACAGACCCACTGAATCTGAATGTTATCTTGCTGGTATTTAGTCTAGAGACCTTGAAACTTCGGAGCCTGTCGCTACATTTGCTACATAGATAACTTGGTACTGACTAAAATCGGTGATAATGAAAATAACTTATTGCTACTATTAATTTGATGTCCATTTTAACACTAAAATCTTTTCTTCTTAACTTTCTTTTTTTCCTACTTGTAGTACTATTGTTTGAGGCAACATATGTTACTTGTGTTTACATTGTTGTATTACTTACAATTCAGTCTCTAAGACATCAATACCTGTCACTATTGTTCGTATCTTGCTATACTTGAATATATATTTATATATATATATATATATATATATATTGTTAAACTCTAGTCCAAGTAGGAGGCTGGAGTTGACTTTATTTTTCCACCATAACAAGAAGTACAAAAAGAACAAGAATAAGATTAATTACTACAAGTTCAAATCCACTTTAACCTCTATCCCAACTGAAGATGATTACTACAACTTTTGCGTTGTATATATAACAAAGAAAAAAATGATAAATTTGTTTTTTTTCTGTAAATGTATAAATTTATTAGAATGAAATGAGCCATGTATGTTGGTAAAATAGATTTTTGTCAATACCTAATACTTGTCAATTTAGCACAATAAGTTAGATTGCGGATCAGGTGGTCATGAGTTCAAATCATGGTAGGCAAATGTGGATTTTACATATTGTTTTATATCCCTCATTCTGGTGAGGATTGTTATTCTTGTTCTTGTTACAGTAGGAAAACCAAGTCAACTCCAGAATTATATTGACAACAATCCTCAATCAATTCAGGGGAGCCAACCCTTCAGTGATTGTATTTCCAATTTTTTTTTTTTTTTAAAAGACTGGATTTGTAGAATTGTCATAATCTTGTGAATTCTTTTGAAATAGAGAGAATACATCACATGGAAAGATTACGAGACAGCATAATGTATTAGAGGAAAAACAGGAGTCCAAGATATCATTGATTTCGTTAGAAAACTTAAATGGCAATGGGCTGGTCATGTTGCAAGAATAGCAAACAACCAATGGACATTACGATTCACAATATGGATCCCTTGACATTACATGCTGAATTGAGGCCAACAATATATAAGATGGTGTGACGAACTAGATAATTTCAGGAAGTACTGTCTCCATAATGCCCATAATAGAGAGGTGTAGTGAATATTAGGGAAGGTCCACGTCCAACGATAAAAGGATGAAGATGAAGATGATGATGATGAGGATGATGATACATATATATATATATATATTTTTTTTTCACTCATTAAAATCAATCGTGGATCATTTATAGATTATGTGATCCAATTTTGGATCTGTTTGGACCTCCCCACTCCCTTTATCACTCTTTGCTTCTCTCCTATCCCTTTAACTGAATGATGTAATTTATTGACAGCCCCTTATGAGTCGGGTATTGATAAACATGTTTACCTCAGAAATTTATGAATAAATAATCTTTTAATTATATACAATGCATAGGTTGCAGTAATCCTCTTCAATTTGCTAGGATTTTTTAATGTTTAGCAAGACTACCTCACATGCAGAGGGTCATGGGTTCAATTCCCGGTATCAGCAAAATGCTTGAAAAACTCACTTCAACTATCATATATCATTGTCCTATGTATTATACCATGATGATATATCAATTACAGTTGTTTTTTTTATTTAATCACCATAGCCCTACAAATGTCCTGCCTGACCCTGTGGGCAACAGATTCTCTCTTAGTGTGTGGGGAAGTCACATTTTGGGGGCTTCAACTATTAAAATTTACACTGGTTGGCATCATCTAAAAACAGTGTATTTATTATCTCCCAAAAGTGCTTTTTGGGGTCTTCATTGTCATTTGGGACTAACTATGTCCAAATCTTGGATTTTTTAGATAATTCTTGATAAAAGATCTCTTTTTTTAGATGATTCTAGAGAAAAGATCTATTTTAGATAATTCCAGAGAAAAGATCCATTTTTTCGATAGAAGATCTATTTTTTAGATAATTTTAGATAGAAGATCTTTCAGTTAGATATTTTAGATAATTCTGGAGAAAAGATTTATTTTCTAGATATATTAGATATATTTAGATCTATTCCTTTTAGTTTTTAATTTGTGCTGGTAAACATGCAGGCTATGGTGATTCATTTATGTGAGGCAAAGATATTATTTCTGCATCTTAGAAAACAAAAAAGTATTCGTAATGTCTTGGGTATGGAAAAAAATTCTCCATGAATTTCAATGAAATTTTGTTGAAGGTTGAGCATTTAGCAATGAAAGGAATCATGCACAACTACCACCCTACATCCTAGCTATCTGCCCAAAACATGCATTATCTTTAAAATTTTTCTGTCCTCATGATATCTCCTAAAGTTCTCCGTGAATTACAATTACAATTTCCCAGCAGAGTGGGCAATAGGCATGCAAAGAACCAATTAAATCTTAGAGCAGATCCGTCGACAATTACCTCCCCTATGACTCACAGGTGTTTCATTTTAAAACAAGTGTTTATGACATTTGATTGTTGAAAACTTGAAATGACTTTCTCTCAGACATACTGTTCTTTCTTTACTCAGCAAAAAAATTTCTTTCCAACAATATACAATCTATCCATATCTGATGGAGGGAAAAAAAACATTTTCTCCGTAGAGCAACTCAACAAAAATCCATCATTATGAGAATTGGCGCTAAATTTTTTTGCAACTGATCTGGAATGTCTTACTTATGATATTCTCACTCTCTAAAGTATCCTCTAGTGTACTAAATTGGTTTCATTAGTCAATTCAAAAATTCCCACTGCAGCACTACTACAACATCAGGACTATACTATAAGATGCTTCTTGGGTGTGCAAAAGATTTTTTTTTCCAAGCAATGCCGGTATTCCCGGCTAGTATGTTCTAAGATCAACCGACTGGCCTTCAATACAATTTCACAAACAAAATATACACAATATTTTATTCTGATAAATTATATCAATTTCACATACAGCATTTCGGTATATTTTGATGGCATTACGATACAAACATTTCTAGCTTCATTATATGAGGGGGAGAACTATAGTGCAAATGTGGCTACAAGTTGAATTTAGTCAATTGTCATGTAAAGATCAAAGTGAAATTTAGAAACAAGAGTTGGCAAATTTTGCTAAGTAGGTTCAAAATTTGAACATCTGCCACCTGTCTAAAAAGGTTTATTGATTCTAACATTGTAAGCAAAAATTGAAACTATAAAAGATTAGATGGGGATGGATTAGTGTAATGTTCTTATACAAAAAAGCTTAAAAAATTGATTTCTGCTGTTTATTTATGGAAACTTTTGTCAGACTTCTTTAATTGTTTGTTGGTACTTATATAATAGTGGGGCCCCAGGGTGTAGTATGCTTAGATGACTAAGAGTTATTTCCCTTGCAAGATTTTTTTTCAATCTGGTAGTCCAGACACACACAAAAAAATCCCAGTAAAACACAATATTTTATGGAAAAAAACTACGAAGACACAATAATTTATTTTAATAAAAAAAAACAATTCAATTACTTTAATTTTAATACACAATTTTATACGAAGTTATTTAGTGATTTATCTTAATACAAACAATTCAATAACAATAATTTTGATACATGATTTCATACTAAGTTATTCAATAATTTCAATATAATGATGCAAGGGGAATAACTCTGGGCGGATCATTTGTTTTTTCATCTGAGAGCTGACTTATTAATGTACCTAGGAACACATTGTACTCTCCTATTCAAGATGTTTATCATAAGCGGAATATTGGTGATAAATCAGCAGTAAGTCTCTTATCAGTGGCAAATACACCCAATTTTGTTCCTAAAAGGAATTTTCCAACAAATAAGATAAACGTAAATAGATTCTGAGGAACAAGATATTCAGTGAGGCTTGGTTCTAAGACTAGGTATACTGTGATATATCCATTAGTGAACACTGAACATACAATAAACTAAGTGCCTCAGTATACCCACCTCCATTTTCTTCTCTGGATCTAATATCAAGTAAATTGAATTGTTTTTCAAAGAAATATTACTAAATCACAGTGTCTTCCCCAGCTTGGTAGCTAATATTGCCAAAATTAGCCCTTTCTGTGCTAAGTTTAGTGCATATCTTGTTTTGGCGGTGCAAAATTTGTTAAATTAGTATGGGAGTGCTTGCACAGTTTGGCTATTTTTTTTACCGTTTTTCGACCATTTTTGACGTCTTTTAGGTGTGTTTTTTGACATTTACAGTGCTTTTTGGCTATTTCCAAAAATTTGGCCTTTTTTGGCAGTCAAACTATTTTTCAAGTTAGCAGTACTTCCTCGTAACTCAAGCTTTGCGGCCTGGTGTCTGTCTGTGGTGTGGAAGTTGTAGACCACTGGTCTAGTTGAAGAGTTCTCAATAGATCTTTATCTTTCTTACCATTTGCCTCACTTGCAGGCACACATGGCATCTGGCTTCCCACGCACACATATATGATGTGTACATATCAGTGTCTATAGGTTTAGAAATCTTACACGATGATAAGAATTTGAAAAAAAGAACCACATCTGATTAGTCACTCAATAGAAACCAACATCTTTCAGCAATATGCCATGTTGGAGGTGAACAATTAAAAAAATTGGAAAAAGGGGTGATCAATGAATAAGTCAGTTCTCATTTCATTTCACGTTTTGTTGGTCAATGAACACTGAAAAAGTCTGAATTTAGAGAAAACAATAACAAATGCAGCTGGATCCAAGTCAAAGGAACCAATTTAGAATAAACTTACATTGCAAAACGAACCCACTTTTTAAAACCTATTTAGGGGAGGAATTTTTAAAAAATAAAAATAAAAATTTTCTTAGATATAAGGAGTAAATGTTTAAATTTTCAGCCCTCTGGCTCTACTGGTCTGGCTTGTGCATGTGATACATAGATAGCTAGCAACCAGACCCATTTGAAAACTGGAGAAACCTATGCTAATGTTGAATATGTTGATGTCGACTATTTCGGATTGAATTTTCAAGCCATGACAAATCATCATAAATCAATACAATAAAGATAATGATGAAAATAACTCTTTTTCTCTGATCCAGTTTGTTTACAGCAAAAGCCTTCACGACTCCATTATTTCACACACCCACAATTTTTTTAGAAAATACCTGTCGTTCTTTGTTACCTCATTCATTCAATCGTGACACTTCAATCTCTAAGATTTATTACCTGCTAAACCAAAGAGACATCTTATTCTGCTATGATTCACTCGTAAATCATAAAAAAGAAACAAAACTTGTTTTGAATTGGAAAAAAAACCCTGGTAAGAAATCAGTTGAATTCGAAATTTTAGGCTGGTTAGTCAGCATCAGGTTTGCCACCACTGAGCCAGGAAAGAGAATTGGGGGTTAACCCCCACCCCCAAGACCAACCCTCGTAATTCTTTACCAGGACACTCTGTTGCCAATTTAGCTCTTTTATTGTTTCGGCAGTGCAAAAATCAAACGAGCAGCCATATTTTTAAGGCATTTTAGCAGCATTTCTTTTGCAATTTTCAACACATGTTTAGCTATCTTTAGCTATTTTAGCCATGGCTGACAATGTTTTTAGTGCATTTTGGTGTTCTTTGGAAACTTTTTCGAAGTTGATTTAGTATAAAAAAATTTTTCAAGTTGGCTACACTTTCTAGACCCTCAAAAATTTTTTAACCCTGCTCTACCGCTGTGTATCACATTTGGTACGTTTGTGCCAACTCAATACTTTTTTATTCCTTCAGGTAATCTTTCCCTCCTTCTCTCGTTGCCTCTCTTCTCCATCCTTCCATTTTTCAAAAATACCTGAGCAAATCTTTCTTTTAATATTCTGTGGTTGCCCATACATCTATAGAAAACTGTTTGATGACATGAGAACATTTGGACATATTCTCATAACATTTTCTTTTAAGAGATTGTCCTAGATTTTTGAGATAACATTTTGTGGTGTCTGTCTAGAGATTCCATTTGGTGTATTTGTTGCCTCCAAGTCTACTTCCCATATCATAAACCTAGAAGAGTTTTTTCACTTTGCATTTATACCCTTGGGAAAGGCATGAATCCATCTCTCCCCCAGCCATGGGGAAAATAGCATAGGGTAAAGTGAGTGTCGTCACTTTGAGCACTTGTCGCCTCTAAATCTGATTTACAAAAGGCCGAGTAAATTAGATATGTGGATTACAAGCAGGGACGGCTGGAGCCACAATTAATTTAAGGATACTATTCACTTTGCCTAAAAATTGCCACCAAAATTCTAAGTTGTTTCCTCAATTTCTATTTATTCATTTTTTTACAATTTTCATAAATAAAGAATTGGACATCGAATTAAGTAGTTTTATAAAGTAATATAACGTAATATTTCATTTGAGAAACCTTTCAAATGGACTCACTTGCAATTATTTTCACTGTGGAATTATGACATTTTCCCAATGAAACCAAAAATCACCAAGATAAAATGCCAAATTTATTTTGGGGTCTAATGTGAAATTCATTGTTAGGTTTACATCTAAAATGCAGTCAAAAAACACTAATAAAAAATATTTTTCTATTGAAAAGCATCCAATTAGCAATTTCTGACATCTTGATTTAACCCATAACAACTAAATCTAGATTTGAAAAAACATCTAAAAACATCTGAACTGGATTTGAATTACCTCCGTTTAATCCATTAATCTCTGCTTTAATTGTTACAAAATTTGAGGCCTTTATATGCTTGGTATCAAAGTGATAAGTATAATACAGTAAAAGATTTGTTAATTTCCTGTTGAAGTATGAAGGCTTGTTACCTTACCCATAATAATTTTGATCATTTTTTGCCATTCGTAGTTCCGAGGTATCCAGTTACTTACCCTTTTTTTTCTTTTAGGGCCCCTTACTCAAATTTTTCTTTTTTATCCCCTCACTATTTTTCTATTTTTCAGCTTACCCAAGGCTCCAGGGGAACCTAGGGTTGTCCCTGACTAAATTAATAGATAGGTATTTAACTGTAAAGTACCAAGGTACCTTAGACTTAGTTATGACTATATCGCCTGATTAATTCTTATGCTATTCACTTTCTTCTATGCACACATGGGTGCAACAAGAGATTTGAGGGCCTGGAGGACTTCTCTCCTCAGGGAGTACTCCAGTAGACAAAATCAAAAATTTTTTTTTTTTTCTCAAAAAAGTAATTATGGGTCTCTATGGCCATTTTGTGACAAACAATGCCTAAATCTTGTGCTGGTATTTTTTAGATAATTTCAGATAACAGATCTATTTTTTTCAGATAGTTTTTGATAGAAGATCTAATTTTTTGTGTTAATTTTTAGATGATTTCCGATTATTTTTTCGATAATTAGTTCTGGTACACGAGCAGACAATTACAAATCATTTATGCCAGGTACAGATATTCATAATGCTTTTATGGGTCCCCTGCTATCAAAGGCCCCGAGTGTGCACTTTCAAATAGCCCTTCCCCCTTCTATTTAGCTACCCTATATTATGTAGCTTTAGATTTTTAAAAATTTGAATAACCTGTAAAACTCCTGTATATGTCGAGTTCAACTTTCTTTTTTTTTTTTTTCAGATTTTGACTGGAGGAGACAGAAATATTGACTTCTTTCTCCGTAATGACCGTCTTGAGATTCTTGTCCACAAACCCTGGAAAACAGAAGGAACAGTCGAGCAAAATATTCACACACGTGGTATGTATTATCTTGAATTTAACAAAAGTTGAACAACTGTAGCCACCAAAGGTGGCAAACAATTCTATCCCTTTTTATATAAGCATATGGTTGTGTCTAGTGCTCTTGGCCATACATTTTGTCCCCAGACTTGAAAATTGGCATCATCCACAAGACCTCTTCTAAAAAAATTTTTGATTTTCAGAAAAAATATTTTCTAGACCTGTTGGGGGCCTTATTTTGGTGGGTTTATTGATAACATCCAGATTCTGGAGAATTGAAGTCTATTTTTACCCTATTTAAGATATTTTCCAGTGCAAATAAAATCTAGATTCTTCAGAATCTAGACATTTCTAGATGTTTTTTCTTCTCTATTTTAGACGTTTCCTGGTGAAAAACGCCAGTGATGTCATAAATAGAATTGTTTCTGACCATATTTATTCTCTGATGGAATTCTTCGACATGACTTCAAACTCAGACGCCATAGTTGTTAGATCATTCTCCTTTTTTTTGTTTCTCAGACTAATCTTCATTGGATAATGTCAACCATAACTGTTAACATTGTCAATATAGTTTTTAAGTGATTCTACCTGGCTGGTTGGTTGGCTGGCCGACTATCTATCTATCTATGTACTTGTCAAACATACAGGCTATGCCAATAGAGCTATAGGGCTGAAAAACATTCACTCCTCACTATGTCAAAAAAAAATGCCTTTTTTATTTTTGAATATCTATCCCCCTTCCAAGTGAGTCTTCAGGGTGAAGTTAAATTCACAATGTAATTTTGTGCTAAATTGGTCTCTCAGTTTGATTCCAGCAGCATCCACGCTTGTTTCTTGAAATTTCAGAATTTTTAGGGATCCAACAAGAAGTGAGAGAAGCAATTTATTCATTGATCAGCCCCAACATAGAGCATATTGCCAAAAGATGTTGGTCACCTGACGGTTTCTATTGAGTGACTCATCAGACCTGTTTTCTTAGATATGTCTACTCATCTCTATTAGATTCTTGTCAATAGGTCCCTCCATCAGTTGGCCTTATTTACCTTAAACAACAGAAGAAGGAAGGAAGATGAGTGACGTCATCAAAAGGTTTTTCATCATTTGAAGGTGTGACATAATTAAAACAAATCTATTCTGATCATTTTTTTCTACCAGCCACAAATCATTTCATAACAAAATGTCCAGGGTTTGCATTTTTGTATTTTTTTCATGAAGCCGAAAATGGCCAGTTATGATTTTTATTGAAAATAATGCTTGCAGAATATTTCATTTCACATTTTACAAGTATGAGAATCAATCGACTCAACAAAAGACTTCTTGCTCTTCTTCATTTTGCACCTTCTGCTACAACTACCATGAATTGTGGACACGTCATTGAACTTATGGTTCTTGTTCTTTCATTGGTTTCCTTGATTTCTGTATACTTCAATGAAAAAGGGGACCTTCAGGTGAGACAGGACCCTAATTTCAGTCAGAATTAAATGGTTTTGATATATCGATGGTATAAGATGATTCCCTAACTATCAAACCATCAGTGATTAAGTTCAAGCGAGGACCAAACAACCAATACAATGAATTAAATTTGTTTTTACTATCTTGTAGCAAAGGATTTTAGAACAAACATGTCTGTAATGAGGGAGGGCTTTGAAGACCCACAATGGAAAAGTGGTGTTTGAAATAGCCAACTCTGGTACATTTTCTCCCCTTCTGTGCTTGGCCAACATCTCCTGTCATCATCATCATCAGTTTTTTAATGTTCATCGTTGGACAAAGACCTTCCCCAGGATTTGCCACAATTCTCTATCATGGGCGTCGCAGAACCAGTATTTCCTGAATCTGTCTAGTTCATCTCTCCATCTAGTGTTCTGTCGGCCTCAGTTTCTTATATGATCTCTGGGGATCATGTTGTGAGACATGATGTCCATTGGTTGTCTTTCATTCTTGCAATATGGCCTGCCCATTGCCATTTGAGTTTTTTAATAGTTTCTATGATGTCACGGACACCTGTTTTTTTAGGCTGCCCAATATTATCAATGATATCCATGCCGTGCCTGTATATTTGTTTTTCAGCTGTTTGATGTACCATTTTTTTAGATGGGGCCGGGTCTGGGTTGATTATGGAACCAATCTTGTGGTATTTTGAGTAAAGTTTTAAGGTCACTGTTTTTGTACCTGAATGACTCTATTTTTGGTGGTTGTTTTAGGATGCGTCAAGAGTCGTCTTCTCTGCTGAAGGAGTTTTTTCTCATTTAGTTTCTCTTTTTCATGTCTAATGTTTTTCTGGTTTCATTTTCATGTCTTCTTTTTTTTAACTATGATCGTCTATTTCTACATGTAGGTGAGTTTTTGTGTGTTTCTTTGAATGCATTTATTTCTGTGTGTGTGTGTTTATGTATGTATTTGTGTGTGTGTGTGTTTTTCTGTCAGTATGTTTGATTGTTTGTGTGTTTGTCTCTGTGTGATTCTGCGTGTGTGTTTTTTCAGTGTGTTTCTGTGTGTGTGTGTGTATGTATATTTTTCACTCTGTGTGTGCATGTGTATGTATGCATGATTCCGTATGTAAGTTTCTCTTTGTGGAACTCTGTATGTGTATATCTATGTGAGTGTGTGTGCGTGTCAATGTGTGTATGTGTGCATGTATATGTATATGAGAGATAGAGTGATAGAAAGAGAGTAATAGAGAGAGAGAGAGTCAAATTCATCAGTTGATTTCCAAAGAGGAAAATTTTCCTTCTCCATTCTTTGTTTTATTTGAATTTTCAACCAAACGAAAAATCTTTGTTGAAGTAGAATTTTTTTTTTTTCAATCTGGAAAATAAAAAAAACCTTTTTATTGCTGAATAAAATTAATATTGATGTATTCTTTACAAGAACCAGAAACAAATCAATACTAGCTGATTAACTATTGCTCCATGGTAAACAGCCTAACGTCACTTTTGTGTTCACTAAAGATAGTTTAGTACACTACAATAGCATTCTTATTGACTTTCATCGAGTGCTTTTCAGTGACTTGACAAAATATCCATTTCTTATATTGCTGTCATTTTTCATGGCAGAAATACACACACACACATATATATATATATATATATATATATATATGGTGGATGAGGAATTATGCATAGATAAATATATCACTTAAATTCTGTCCAGCTCTGTATAGGGCAGTGGTTTCAATCAAGCTATGGTTTCAATCCTATCTTGTGGTACTGGATGGGATATTGGATAGTCTATAGCCACACTGAAGAGTTGTAATACAATGAACTGCTGTCTATTAATTATCATTATATATATATATATATATATATATATATATATACATATATATATATGTGTGTGTAATGATAAAAGACAATCTGAAAACTAAGTTAGATATAAGTTATAAATTCATATTTGTGGTATTTCACTGGGGATGGCTTCAACAGACCGAGAATGATAAAATGATTTCTCAGAATCCAGTGAAAGGGGACATAAATACATAGCATTCTTTCACACACACAAAATATATACATATATGTATATATAATTTGAACAACAGGAAGCATGACAGACTCAGGAGTGAAAGTGTATGGAAAGTAGGTTTATTAATCCGTAAATATCTTAATTGATGTTCTAGACATGTTTCAGGAGGTGTTCCCATCTTCAGTAGTGAGTGCTTTGTGTGTGTGTGTGTGTGTGTGTGTGTGTGCGTACCTTTCAATGGTTATATGTTTGTGGTGGAATATATGTCCAGTATCAGGAGCTTTGGTTTGTGAGTTAAAAATGGGATCCCATCTGCTTGGGTCATCCTGTTGTGTGGAACTTAATTCAGTCTGTGATGAAGTCTGTGGTGTTAGCAGCAATAGTAGGTCTTGGAGAAGACATAAAGTGTCAGAGTAGAAGGGAAGTGGTTCAGTATTGGATTGTGTGGCTAGGCTAGGGATAGTATAGATGGTAGGGGGATGAGGTTAAGGTACTTCATATGTATTAATCTTACAAGTCATTGAAAGTATGTTGGCTCTGATTTGTACAAGTGGGATGCCCTACAAAGGTTTTAGTTGTTATGGGTCTGAGTGATGGAAGTTCCCAATATTAGATATACCTGAGAGGGGGTAGATGTGGATGGATTTTTGAGTACTTGTCACCTTCATTGGACTCAAATTTGACTTGTTCCAAAAGGTCACGTATCTCTTTTACAGTGGTTGATGTTGATTTTTTAATTAAATTAAACCTACATACTTATCTAATTTATTTAAACAAAGGTCTCAATGTAAGGTACATGGTTCCAATTGTAAATTGGTCTATTCCATACACTCTCTCACTTGATGTTAAAAACAGCATCTAACTTTCTCACAGAGCTTTTATGATTGAGTGAATGCGTGTATGGAAAACTCATGCAAGAAAAACCAAAGTTGATACATAAATTATATTGTTATTACTCTGAATAAATCAAATTGTTTATACATATAGTAAGAATTGATTAGTAAGAAATTATATGGCTGAAGACATCTGATGTAGTAGAAAATGGTAATCTTTTTGAACATATAAAATTTGGGTCTAATAATGGTAACGAGCACCAATTTTAAAATCTCTTGCTGCCGATCAGTCCTTAATATCTTTTACTTTGCTGGTTGTGGTATCAAAAAGTTTTGCCACGGGTGAATTCTCAATTTCATAATGCCAAAATTATTTTCTGCTTTCTTTTTATTTGAGTAATGTTGATGGAAGGAAATGCCCATTGAAAATATCAAAAGCAAATTAGTCTTTTGAAAATATATAAAATCACCCCAATTAAATGAGTGTCTTTGCTGGTGAGGCTGCTAGTCACACTTGAACTTAATTGGAGCAATTCGGAATGTTTAGATCTTGCACGATAAGTCGACAGTTTGGGCATGTGACCTTTCCTGATTGACACAAAAACCATCTAATTATTCACACAGTTGTCCACCATTAATTGCACTAATAACCAAATGGAGCCAGAGTAATTAACACATATGCAATGAATAAACATTACAAGCTAAATCATTTGACCATGTCTGGAAATTTCTTTAATACTTGGGTATCTTGAAGCAGAAAATGTCATTATTGTTCACTGGAAAACATATTTTTCTCCTCAATTATATACAATATATATATATAAATATACATATATATATATATATACACTATATATAATTGTTGCAGATTATTTTGTTTCTAATGACTTGGTGGATGTCAATCCTATCCATTGTTGATGGCATTCATCATTTTTGATAAGTTATTAGATATAAATTTCTCAAACTAGTGTAGCTATTCCTTACTTCTTACTTATCTCTTGCATTAATATATATATATATATATATATATATATATATATATATATAATTAATAATTGTGTCATCCACAGACAGCTGTTTTGATGTATTACAACTTTTCTGTGTGGCTATAGACTATCCAATATCCCATCCAGTGCCATTTGGTAGGATCGAAACCTTTGGTTCAGACTCAGAGGCTGGCATTTTACCCCTGCCCTACATGGAACTGGACAAATATAAGGGATATATTTGCTTAGGCACAATTCCTCATCCACCAGAGTGCTCTATTCCAGAGTTTGAAAAGCATTGCTTATTGCTTATAATGGATGAGTTACCCTATCTAAAGAGTGCTCAACCCTGAAGGAGGGAGCATTAATTATAATAATCAATAATTATGTTATCTACAGACAGCTGTTTCGTTGATCTATTTTATGGAGTAAGAATTTGCTACAGATGGGTAGCGGATCCTTACTTCATTATATTTTAAGCTCTACTCTAAATCAACTTAATGTTGAATGTATTGAGCACTTTATGAAATAAAGCAATCATGCATTGGATATTATATTATATCATATTGCATTCCTAATTTGTATTGTATGATATATATATATATATATATATATATATATATATATATATATATATATATATATATATATATATATATGTACAAGAGTACCTGTGCAATGAAAAATGACAGTATATATGAAACTGATATTTCGTCAAGTCACTGAAATGTGTGCCGTATAAGCCAAAATATTTCTTAGTGTGCCGTCATAAAATAAAGTTTGAAAACCACGGTTTCAATGTACCAATAGTATTGTGCTGAATTTAGGCCATTATGGACAAAAAATAATTATTCAAATACACATAGTGTATTATTATAGTAAATACCAATTCCTACACATGATATATGTTGCATACTGTTTGTAAACACTGGCATGATGTTTTAGTAGCTCAAAAATTCAACATTTACCGCTTAACTATTTAGTGATTTTAACCAATCTCTAGCTATTTTCTTGCCAATTTAGATGAATCTAGCCATTTCCAACTATTAAAAATGGCCATAAAAGGTTAACATGGTTTTTTAGCCTGTTCTGTCATTTTTTCAAATTTTTTTAGGGTTGATTTGGTGCAAAAAAACTTTTAAGTTGGCAAGACTAGAGATGACACCCTGAGCCACCGCCTCGGGTGACGCCAACCTGGAGAACACTGCTTCTTTTAAATACTCTGAATTTTCAAATTACTCTCATCAACACCATCAGCCATTAAGCGTCCATCATTAGACATGGACCTTCCCAAAGATTTGCCAGACCTCTCTATCATGGGTGTTGTGGAGCCAGTACCTTCTGAATTTATCTAGCTTGTCACGCCATCTTATTTTCTGTCGGCCACAATTTTGCATATGATCTCTTGGGATCCATGTTGTGAGTCATGATGTCCAGTAATTGTCTGAATTTCTTGCGGCATGTCCAGCCCATAGCCATTTGAGTTCTTAACTCTTTCTATAATATCTTGGAGTGCCGTCTTTTCTCTGATATACTATGCTCTCTTATGATCTTTCCATGTGAGGTGGAGCATAATTCTCTCATGCGCACATTGCATGGTTTTCGGTTTTAGGGTCAATCCCTTGGTTAGGTTCCATGTTTCAGCTCCATAGGTGACTATCAGTAGGATACATTGGTTGTATACCCTTCTTTTTAGGACTAGTGGAATTTTCTTGTTCTTAGAAGTTGAGCTTGTTCTACCAAAAAATTGTCAACCTAGTGTAATCCTTTGCTTTATTTCTTCTTCTTTTAATGATTTCATGGAGACTTGCTGTTCTAGGTAGATGTAGTGGTTTACTTTCTCCTGCTCTGCATTTTCGATTCCAATCGTTGTGTCTTTGTCCCCAACATGTTTGTTGTAGATGGTATTTGTTCTGCTGAAGTTTATGTGGAGGCCAACTTTCTTGATCATTTCATTTAGTTTGTCAGACATTATTTGGAAATCATGAAGATCCTTAGCAAAGTAGACAATGTCATCAGTAATTTTGAGGTTATTTTGATATTTGCTGTCTATTCTGATTCCTTCATACTTTACTAAGAATGAATCCGTGATAATCCTATTAAAATGTAAAATCCACATATATACCTGGGCGCTGTTCCAGGATTTTAATCTGGGGCAGGGAGGGGGGTACAAATGGAAAAAACCTTCCTAGTGGCAGGTCTGAATGGAAAAAAAAAAAAATTTAAACGTCAATGTTTATAAAGTTAATTTATGATCACATGGGATTAATTGTATTGTTTTTTTTTTTTAAATTTATGAAATTTCTTTATCTAGATATCTAAAAATAATTTTTAATTGTGATCTGCCAGAGCAGAGGGACAGGAACAGCTGGATCTGTGCCTGGCACCATTTAACAATAACTGAGGCCCAAGGCCCAAAAGTCTAGAAATATAAAACTTTGTTACAGGCACATCGTAAAATGTGATTAAAATGTTAAATAAAGCATAGAAGAATAGAAAGGAAGGAGAGGAATTATTTTAATTACTGCTACCCACAACAGACCAGTTTAATCACTGTTGCTCAGTTTAGGCTATTCTGGCGTTCTGACACACGCACACACACACACACACACACACACACACACACACACACACACACACACACACACACATATATATATATATATATATATATATATATATATATATATATATTTAATTAATGCTCCTCTATTTAGGGTTGAGCACTCTTCAAGTGAGGTAACTTATCCATTGTAAGCTTACGCAATGCTCTTTCATAGAAATAGAGCACTTTGGTGGATGAAGAATTTCTATGTGTAAATATATATATCACTTAAATTCAGCCTTATTGACTGTCCATTTCTGTAGTCCAGAGGTAGGACACTGGCCTCCGGGTCTGATGTGTAGGTTTCAATTCTGCCTTGCGGTACTGGATGGGATAATGGAAAGTCTATAGCCACACTGAAGAGATGTTATACATCAAAACAGCTGTCTCTGGACGACACAATAATATATATATATATATATATATATATGTATATATATATATATATATATATATATACCTGGACTTTAATTTTTTGAAATTTTGTAGTTTTTAATGATCCCTAATCCCTGAAAGTCAAAAAGAGTAACTTATTTATTGATTACCTCTTTTTCCAATTTTTAATTGATCACCCCACCGAGTGACTAATCAGACCAGTTGTTTGTTTTTTTTTAATCATGAATTTATGATTAAAACCACGCTGGTATAATTTTTAAAAAAGTTTACTTAATTTTACCACCACCACTGCTTAATTCACAAGGTAAAAAGCAACATAATTTGGATTTATAGTTTCCTTTGGAATGCTAGCTTGATTTTGAATATCTCTCTGAGTCTTTGCAATTGAGGATAGAGTTTCTATATTCATACATCAATCTTCAAGGGAATAATCTACTGAAAGTTGAAAGTGATTTACTTGATATATTCCTCTCCTAAGTGGTAAAAATACTCTGTGGAATTCCGATGTCCAATTAGCAGAGGCATAGCTAGAAATTTGAGGATTGGGGAGAGCTTAACTCCTTGATTAGCCCCCTCCCACATTTTGTGAGATTTGATAAAAAAAGGAAAATTTGCAATGAATATACAGGCACGATTGCTTAATTGGTAAAAAACAATCCCAAAGGCTGAGTTATCCTTCTTGTAATTCATGTATGTACAAATATATCCTTGTTATTGTATAATATCAGTAGAAATACTATTAGTGAATAATAATTTATGAACCTTTTGGTTCCTCCTCCATTGGGGGCCTGGGGCCTTTGAAATAGTCCCCTCCCTCTCCTTCAGATACACCTCTTCCTATCGAATCACTGTAGCCCCACAAATGACTTGCATAACCAACCAGCCAAGTGGGCTATAGATTTTTCTCTCCGTATGTCTGTCTGTGCGTGTTTCCAGTCACTCCTGGTCACATTTTTTGGGCTACAACCTTGAAAATTTGCATGAATACACCATTTAGAAACCAATTTTTGATTACTTTGAAAAAAGTTTTTTTTTCAGTTCTCTACGGTTATTTTGGACCAACAGTGCCCAAATCTTGCGCTGGTATTTTTTTAAATGATCTCAGATTAAAGATCTATTTTTTTTACTTATTTACTTCTAGTACACACACAAACTATAATGATTCATTTATACAATGTACCAATATCAGTCTTTATCAATTCCTGAAAAAAATGATGATAATGTTTTTTAAACTTTTATTATTCTTATTTTCAACTTTTCCTCTAGGCATCTACGAGATGTGCTTTGATAATTCCTACAGTCGATTTGCCTCAAAGTTAGTCTACTTCTACATGTCAGCATTTGTTCCAGAACATTGGGATGTTTACGTAAAGGAAATTGAAGACGTTCACCAAACTGTTGCAAACTTCTCGGTAAGAAAAATTTGTTTTTTGATGAACATAAGTTAATTATTTAGGATTGTAACAGCTACAACAATTTGCACTGCAGAAATTTCTGCTTTTGTTTATTAATAACTGCTACACACAACAGACCAGTTTAAACACCGTTGGTGGGTTCAGATTATTCATATGTTTTGACTTTTATATGCATGTATCTATATATCTATCTATTCAGACTTTGCCCAACCCTTACTGTTCATAGTAGAACTTGGAATTATGCACACACACTCTCCTCAATGATAAAGGAAAATGATTTTTTTTTTTTTTGAAAGTGCCCCGCTAAAATAGGTTTTTAGTTGGGGGTTCAATATGCAATGTAAGTTATTGCTAAATTGGTCACAATTTTGTGCCTACTTGTCTTTTAAAATTCAGACCTTTTTTAGTGATCACAGTCCAACAAAAGGGGAGGAAAGAACTTGATCATTGATCACCCCTTTTTCTAATTTTTCAATTGATAACACTCAACACAGCATATATTGTGGAGGGAGATACATAATTTCCTTTGGAATTCTAGGGGTTTTTTTATTTGTTTTTTGTTTTTTTACTTGAATTCATTTTCTGTTTAATGTATATTAGAAACTATGAACTGAAACTGTCAACATAGGTCAGTATAATAGCGGAAGATCACTTCAAACATAGTTTCAATATAAAATAATGCAATTTATCCACTTGCATATAACTGGAATAATTAATCGTTAAATCAGGGAGGTGTGTGTCTCCGGGAGTAAGCAGTTATATAGGTTTTTAACTGTGAAGATTTTGTAAAAATCATTACTAGGGATTCTTGATGACTAAGGGGAGGTCAATCCATTCTCCTGATGAGTTGCTATAAGCATTAAAATTCAGCATTGACAACTTTTCCTCAGTTTTTTGCTTTTTACCATGTATTTATATATATATATATATTTTAGTATTTAGTGTTTGAAGCTGTAAAGCTGTCTAGACTATATATATATATATATATAATGTGTACTTTAGAGAGTGAGACAGACTCGGGAGTGAAGTGTTTGGTGGTAAGGTTTATTAATCCTTATATTTCAATATATATATATATATATATATATAAATATATATATATATATTCTAGACAGCTTTACAGCTTCAAACACCAAATTCCAAAAATAACTCTTTCAATAGATTTTTTTGTGTCACTCAAGTCACCCATTTCCCAATATGTTTCAAAGTAATCTATGTAATCTTCCAAAGATTCCCTGTTTTCCCAATACATTGTTATTATCGTACAATGTATAAATTGTCTCTTGTTGGGATCATCATATATGGAGAGAGAGAAAGAAAGAGAGGGGTATGATGATGTGCTTTTAAATAACATTACTTTTGTTTCATGAAAATCATTAAAAAATGTCCTCTCTTTCTCTTCTCCAGGTGTCTCTAGAGACTTTGCAGCAAAATATCAAGACAGCGGTGATTCACCAGACTTCAAGTCGTATGTATGTAATGTTAGACTACTATACAATCATGGGCAATAACAAATATGTGCAATTATGGTCAATAATGCAATGTGTCGTAATAATGTTTACAAGCTGTCTTCAAGTGTTTTTTGTACGACGTCTTTTCAAATCAACAAATGTTACGCCATCAATGAAGCCACGAGCGTAATATTACTAGACCAATCAAATTTAAGTTAATTTTTTTTATTTTTTTATTCTTAGCTATTAATAAATTCAAGCAAAAAAACTTTAAGATAACAAAAATAAAATTTGTATATATTTGGAATTTTCTTGTTATTCTTAATATTTTTTTCCATTATTATTATTATTTTGTAAATTCACACCAGTTGCCTGGCGGTTACTGCTGGAGGTTGAATGACAGCAAGTCTCCTCCAGTCTCCAGCCCTCCTCTCCTCGTTTTTGTAGACCACTGTAATACTCTGGTTTACAGTTTCACACCGGTTGCCCTGTGGTCATTGCTGAGGGCTGAGTGACAATAAGTCTCCTCAGGTCTTCAGCCAACATCTCCTCTCTCCCTCGCCTATCATGCCAGTGCTGTGGTTCACATTTCCGCTTTCATTTTCATTCCTCTGTTTGGCCACTGCTAACATTTAGTGTTGCAGTCCTTATATTTCTAGCACTTTCCTCAGTATCCGTGTGGTTCCTTGCAGTGCTGTGGTCTGTACAGTCCAAATTTTTCCTTTTATCCAGTCTCGCCCTCAGTGTCTTAGTAGCATCAATTTCACACCAGTTGCCTGGAGGTTGAGTGGCAGCAAGTCTCTTCAGGTCTTCAGCACTCATCTCATCTCATCTCTCCCTCACCTATCACAGCAGTGCTGTGGTTCATACCTCAACACAAGAACAAGAACAACAATCCTCACCTAGCTTAGGGGGGTAAACTGTCCATTGTTTATCTTTACTGTCATATCAAATAGAACCAATATATGAAATCAATATTTCCCTACCATGATTTGAAATCACGAACAAGTGAATGATAGGCAGCTCACTGACTGACTGAGCCAAACTGACAAGTCTTACGTATCTGCAAAAATTCAAGTCAAGAATACACTATTTCTTATTTCATTTCCATAAATAAATATATTTGGTGAGCCTTGAAGAACCAAGCTGTATAAAAAATGGCTAAAAGTGGCTAGATTTTTTCATTCTTTTTCACTCTCAAAAAATCATGTGAAGGCTCCTGATGTGTTATATACCCTATTAATTCATGTTTAAATTTTATTTTGACGGATATATCATTTAAAAATCTTGATATTGTATAATTTCACTGCTTATAAAATCTATAAATTGATGTTTATTGCTCCTCCAGTCCTATTTTGATATCCCTGCTCACTGAAGTATTACTAAATGATATTTCATTTCAGCCCATGAGAGAAAGAACCTTTTGAGATATTTATACTAATCAATTTTAGACCCAGATCTACAAGGAAAACCACATGTTCATACAGAAAAATATACATTTTTTATAATTCAAATTTTTTTATTTTTTATAAAAATGAAAAATTTGGTATATATACAATATAAAAATTGCCATAATCAGGAGTTGTGGAGTTTGACCCTGCAGCAAGCAGGCTTCTTTCAATACTAAATGTAATGCTTTGAACTATTCTCATTATCTTGACTATTAACCAGTCTTAACATGGAAAGTACTGAACAGACAATATCAAAGATTTATTCAACCATGAACATTTATTCAGCTGTATGGAACATCTGAATGTAACACCTAATTGTAACTGCAAGTGTTATTAAATGCAAATATATTTAAACCTGGTACTCTTTAGTATTTGGTCAACCAGTCAAGGGGGCTACAGATTTTTCTCTCTCTGCTCCTGTGTGTGTGTGTGGGGGAGGAAGCTTTAGTCACTTTTGGGGTCTACAAGCGGGAAAATCTGCATTAATATGCAACAAGGCACCATCTATTAATGTGTATTGGTTGGATAATGTTCAAAAGAGTGCTTCTGAGGGTCTTTATGGTCATTTTAACGAACACCTAATTCTTCAGATCATTCAGCCTAATCTATGTAATGCTATTAAAAGATGACGGTTGACTGTCCCTCAAGTACAAAAAGACTCAGAAATTTATTCACACCCTTAGTTGCTGTTGAACGTCCCCTTATCTTCACAGCCTCACCCTTCTTTTGTGTTTTCCAGCGCCCCCGAGGGCATGGAAGCGTCCACATAATCACCGATTAACTCTATGAGCTTTATATGGTAATTTAAATTATGAGAGCGAGAGATACTAAACTGAACTAGACCCGTGCCTTTAAGGTTGATTTAGTATTGCAATGAGTTATTTCCCTTATATTAAGTTAGGTGTTGCAGAGTTACTGTTCTTGGTATCATGTTCTTCACAAATTTTTTCGGTTAATTCCTTAGTGAGTTGAAATTATTATCGCAATTTTTCAGACTTGGAATTTAAGAGGTCTGGATTTCAGACATAAAAAGAGAGACAGAGAGGAAGGGAGAAATAAAGAGTAATTATGTGACGTCATGTTTTGTGAGCTCGTATATCCGAGTTATCACTATTTATTTTTTTTTTTTTTGTAAACGTTGAATTTTTTATTTTATATAATAACAATAACATATTTTTTCACTCATTTTTCTTTTCAGTGAAAATTACCTTGCTACTAAGGATGTCATTAAAACAATTAATACAATGATAGAACCATTAAAAAATATGAAAAACATTAGAATTTAAAATTTTTTAAAAAAGCAATAGATATTCGTCCGTGTTTTTCATTCATTATTACAAATAAATTTTCTTTTATTAGTAGCTTATTAATGCAGATTTTCCAGTATTGTTCCCGTGGACCAATTATCTAGGGTGAACTGCATAACATCAGTAGATATTGGGATCAAATCCATCAGGGGAAAACATTTTTTTCCTTTGCTTCCAAGGTCAGTGTCAGGTTCGCGTTTAGGCTGAGTAGGCCTTGCCTTTCTTGTTTGCCGTCGACGGTAGTGGCGGCGTAATCATTTGGCTGAGTTATATTTTTCTTCCTTTTGTTAAATTTTCATTTGCAATAATGACGGAAGACAATGACCAGAAGGAAAAGGAATGATGCCATGCAAGAATAACAATGACACAGTGACATACGCAAAAACTGATGACGATTTCACTCCCACTTCTAAAACCTAACTCAGGTTGACTTGTTCTGCTAAAGTTATCAAATCCCATTGATAGGAATTACTAATAAAGGAGTTGAAAGAGACACCTGCTTTTAGAGTAATATTGTATGGAGGAATGAATTCTGTTTTGTTTATCTTTTTAAATTCTGAGGGAATTTGACCTTACCGCATCCAAGCTTGTTTTCATATGGAGAATCTTTTTGTGTTGAATCTACACCGGTTTTCGCGCGTAATGTCTATTGTGGAATCCAAACAACGATGGATTATTGAGAGACATGAATTTTGGATCCTTGTGGATGATGTGCCGGCCCTGTAGCCAGGTAAGGAAAAGGATGCTGTACGAAGAGAAGGGAATGGAATGCGCGCTAAGTATGAAGTTGGACGCGCATTGAAATAAAAAGGAATTTACACATTCAAGAATTATGGCCAGACAAGAGACGTACGTTTAATGCAAGAATAAAGATGAGGTACATGTTCGGGTAACATTAATATGATCGATCATGAGAAGTAATGTTAGGAGAAGAGATAGTAAAGGTGGGAGTTCTCTCGTCTTGATAGTGCTGGCGTCGGAGTTATAGCGGAGTTGTGTGAACGCGTGGATTCCGTATGGTGGGATTGCTCCCAGATACATGGAAGCAGGGTTCAGTGTGTGAGCCTTACTGCCAAGTTAGTGAGTTAACTTGGGGGCTATTCTCAGACGAGGAAGTGATGTTTTGGATAGTAAGCTAAAAGGAGTTTCGTACTAAATTCCTAACTAAAAGTATAGGGGGCACTACACTTGTATTCAATCTATTTTTGTTGTTGGCACCATATTTTCTCTCTCTCATTGTCTCGTTTTTATTCTCTCTCTCTCTCTTTCTTTCTCTCTCTCTCTCTTTCTTTCTCTCTCTCTCTCTTTTAACAACTCATCATCATCGTCAGTCTTTTAACGTCCGTCGTTAGACATAGACCTTCCCCGGGACCCACCACATTTCTCTATCATAGTTGTGATGTCCATCAGTTGTGTGTCATTCTTGCAACATGGCCTGCCCATTTTCATTTAAGTTTTCTAATAGATTCTATGATGTCAGGGACACTCATTTTCTTCCTGATATACTGTGCTGTATTGTGATCTCTCCATGTGAGGTTGAGAACGATTCTCTCATGTGCGCGTTGCATGCTTCTCAGTTGGCCGGTCTGTCTTTTGGTTAGGTTCCATGTTTCAGCTCTATAAGTGACTATTGGGAGAAAGCATTGATTGTATACTCTTCTTTTTAGGACTACTTAATGTAATTTAATCCATTTTCTGGATTTCGGGCCTATTTATTCAACGAGACACAGTCTGTCACCCGAAGCCGTGTTCCTTTTTTCATATCGATTACCTTCAAAACACAAACTACTGGTCACAGCATCAAATAATCTTTTCTTCTTACGATCATCTGATGCTTGAAAAGGTGTCAGTGGATATATTTATTGAAATAAGGCATGACTTAGCAGCCCAACGCAAATATGTAAAGCTTGTTTGCACCTCGCTTAAGAAGTTTTAAGCTGCGTTGAATTTAAACAAACTTTGTATTAACACAAGTGACTTATTGGTCTATCGATGTCTACATTGACATGTGAAGATTGCGGTAGGATCAATACAAAATACCACACAATATCAAAAATATCAGCTACACCTTTTGTCCAGTGAATAAAAAAGTAAACCAAGCAAATTAAAAAATAAAACAACCAGATTTTAAAAGACTGTGACCAAATTGAAAAGTACGACAATCATATAAAAAAAGTATGGCAACCCAATTTGAAAATTTGCCAAGCAAGTTCAATAGATATGCAAGCAGAGTTGTGGTTCGGATTTTTGATTTTCTTGGCTTATTTTTAATTTGCATCAGGTATTCTTAAATTTGGTCACCTAATTTAAAAAATTGATTGCTGTAGTTTGTTAATTTCCTTGGCGTAATTCCTAATTTGCTTCCTTTATTTTTTTTATTTGATTGCCGCTGTTTTTTTCAACTTGCTTGAGGTGTTTTCGAATTTGATCAACGTATCTTAACATATGGTTGCTGTGTTTTGAAATTTGTCCGTTGAATCTTATATTTTTGCTCGCTTTAGTTTTTAATTTGTTCGGAAAAGGCATAGGAAGTACCCAGGAAGCATATTCATCAGCTAACAGCGTACACAAGCTATAAACTGAATGAAAATCAGTTGATATATGGTCATGTTGAATGAGGTGGGGTAAGTGTGGGTTTAATTTTCAATGATTAGTCTATCATCCTAATATATTAAAAATATCTCTCAGTCGGAAGAAAAATTCCTGTATCCGCCCCCAAAATTTAATCAATTCTATTTCAGCCCTTAGCCGACCATTCCACAAAAGTTGATTGAAAACTTCTGGAGATATTGTGTAGACAAGGGAATAAATGGATGTTGGGGGCAACATTTCAGGGTCCACCCACGAATTTGATCAATTCTTCTGCGACCCATTGATAACCCTTTCAAAAACGTTATTGAAATTCATATCACAGAAAACTTATGTGCACTTTCCCAAGTAAGGGGAATTAAGATACAAGAAATAATCGTGACTGTCGTTTCATTCACGGGAAATAGAGATGTGAATAAGCGTTTGAGCTAGAGGGTCAGCGGTTTAGTTGCGGAGTGTATGAGAGAGATTTCAACATCTGTGAAAAAGAAATTGGTAAGGTTTTGAACTGTGATTGGTCACGGTGGAAGTACGGTTGGTGAAATAATACAAGTCCTTGAGTGAAGGAAACGAAAGGAGACAGAGAGGGGAAAGTAACCGACTAAGAAAGTCAGGGCTTCAAATGAACAAGTGAACACGTGCATTCAGGGCTTCCATTGATAGTAGTTAAAGGAAGTGAGGTGCTGCATGTGTTGCTAGATTTGAGGTTTTGTATCTAAAGCTAATAGTGATTTGATTTAAAATAACAACAAGAAAGAAAGGACTCATCACAGTTGTTTTCTGAAGTGAAGTACCTTCATTATTCCGTCCATCACCCGTACTATTGCCTTCACCTTTGCTGTTTTCTGAAGCTCCAAAATAAAGTATCTTCATTATTCCGTATACTATACGGACTATTATCACTTACTCAAAAAAGCTGGTATGATCATCATTAGGTAACTAGTCATTCACTACAACTTGAGAAGACAGAGAGACTAGTGATATGTGGAGCTCAGGAAGGGTCAACTGAAGCCGTTGCCAGTTTAAAGTCAATACTTTACTTCATATGTTTCTCTTGGTCTGGTAGTATAGTTTGCGTATTGGTACCCGTGTTGACGTGTGAATAATTATCAAGATTGACTATGTGTTTTAGAGGGCTCACTACATCTACCTAGGAAAACGAATCTCTATGAAACCAACATTACATTAGATAGCCCTAAAAAGAAGAGTGTACAACCAATGTATTTTCCCGATAGTCACCTACAGAGCTGAAACATGGAACCTAACCAAGAGACACTGAGAAGCATGCAACACGCACATGAGAGAGTCATGCTCAGCCTCACGTGGAGAGATCATAAGACAGCACTGTATATCAAGGAGAAAACGGGAGTCCGAGACATCATAGAATCTATCAGAAAACTCAAATGGCAATGGGCTAGTCATGTTCCAAGAGTGAAAGACAACCAATGGACATCACAACATGGACCCCCTGAGAACACATGCAAAACCGAGGCTGACAGAACACAAGATGGAGAGATGAACTAGACAAATTCAGGAAATACTGGTTCTGCGACGCCTATGATAGAGAATTGTGACGGACGTTTAAAGGATGATGATGATGATGATGATGAAAGCCAAATCATCATCATTGTCGGCTGCATTTTATTGTAGATCTTCCCTAAGATCTGCCAGTTCTCTCCTTCCCGGGCGTCGCAGAGTCAATATCCTCTGAACTTGACTAAATCTTCACGCCATCTTATATTCTCCCGGACACAATTTCGCATTAGTTGGAGGATCCACATTTTGTGTCGTCTCATCCTTGAAACATGGTCTGCCTATTTGCCATTTGAGCTTTCTGACGGTTTTTATTATATCGTTGTCACCTGTTTGCTTTCTAATATAATGTGCTATATTGCGGCCTCTCTATGTAATGTTTTTCTCTCTCTTATGCACGTTGCATAGTTATTAATTGAAGGGCTGATCTCTTGGTTAAGTTCCATATTTCAGTACAACTGCGAGTTATCAGATCTCATTTATAGGTACTATTAATAAAAGAGAGGAAATGAGTCACGTGCTTTTGGAATAATATTATATGGAGAAATTAATTCTGTTTTGTTTACCTTTTAGAATCTGAGGGAGTTTGACCTTAGCGCATCCAAGCATGTGTTCAATCTATTTTCGTTATTGGCACCATTTTTCCTCTTTCTCTCTCATTCTTATTCTCTCTCTCTCTCTCTCTCTCTCTCTCTCTCTCTCTCTCTCTCTCTCTCTCTCTCTCTCTCTCTCTCGTCTCAACAATTCATCATCATCATCATGGTGACTACGGGGAGGTAGTATTGGTTATAGATGAGAGAAATCATGACAGCACAGTATATCAGGAAGAAAACGGGAGTCCAAGACATCATAGAAACTATCAAAAATCTTGAATGGCAATGGGCAAGCCATGTTGCAAGAACAGCAGACAACTTATGGACATCGCAACTCACAAGATGGATACCCAGAGATCACATGAGAAACTGAGGCCGACAGAACACAAGATGGAGAGATGAACTAGACAAATTCAGGAAATACTGGCTTCGCGACGCCCAAGATAGAGAATTGTGGCGATTCCCGGGAAAGGTCTATGTCCAACGATGAAAGTTAAAAGACTGATGACGATGACGATGATGATGATGATGATGATGACGATGACGAAAGACATGTGCCAATCTCCCCCCCCCAGCATGTGACTACACTTGGTGCTTGTCTATTTCGTATATCACGAACCGGGACTGAGACAGAGAAACTTGTAATATTTGGAGAATTCATCGAAACTTGATTATTTATTGAAAAATATCAAACCAATTAAATAAGTTGGTGACCGATTTTTAAATAGTCTTTTTTTGTCAAACACAAGAATTTACTTTGTTTTCGTATCGTAACAAGTTTGCCTCACCAAAAACCGATGAGTCGAATACATGAAACTATGACGTACACAAAAACTGATACTTCAAACGAAAACAAAAATGGCAACATCAGCTTTCTTTGATACGATGGGAAGAAAAGAATTGAATATATCTTATTTCACCAAATAAACAAAAACAATTTAATTTTCGCATATATATTCCTAAGTAATAAAACTGATAGATTTGGGAAAAAGTTGATCAATTTTAAAACTGTGATCCTTGTAATATTTCATTTGTTTCAAAGTTGAAACGTGTTTTAATTTTATTTCATTTTATCATATTTATCTATTTATTTATTTATTTTTTTTTTGTAAACTTTGAATTTCTACAGGGTTGAAATGGAATACCAAGTTTTTGAATAATATCGTATGGAGAAATTAATTCTGCTTTGTTTATCTTTTAGATTTTAATGAAGCAAGGGTTTTTTACCTTAGCGCAGCCAAGCTTGTTTGTGTAATCTTCAGATCAAAACTTGATACGTCAAAAATCTTTTGGGCCACGGAAAAACCACTGTGCAGTGGCACGAAAAAAAGATAGCTTCTAAAATCTGATTTGGGATTGATGGTGCTTCTACAAATATTTGATGTCTTTCATGCGTATAGTTTAATTCAGTTTTTCATTTCTCTATTATGAGTATAAGCCAGCAGGAGATTTTCAATGAGCTGAACAAAAGGTCCAAATCTATCCATATAAAAGCCCATGTAGGCAAATTGGTGAGTTCAATTGTATAATTAGTTATACGGTTGTCCTTTCCAATTCCATCATTAGCCTCAAAATTATGATAGATCAGTTCATATGAAATAGAATAATATAACTAATAAAACAGAGAGTGGTAAAAATATGAGATCGTCTGATGTGATATAACGATGAAGATTACGTTGTAGGAACTCTAAAGACTTTATGCCTGATCCTACATAAAAACAGCTTGAGTCGAGCTGAGTTAAGACTTTGAAAAACTTGAAGTTAGAATATTTGAATTAACAAAAATAAATCTCTTAATAAAATAGCTCTAGGCTCCTGAGTTCATAACGCTTGTATACAACTGGTTTTATTACTCATGACTATTATAGGAAGTGATGTCAGGACAATTGATGGAGCTGTGAATAAGTCAACAGATTTAATCAGGTTTATTAAGAGCGAGTTTAACTACAATTTTTCTGCTTTTTGTAGTAAAAAAAACATTGTAACATTGTAATAAGCCCACATACAAAATTTCCTTTTAAGGATATATTTGAAGAGCAGGACCATCTGAAAGAAAAAATGTGTTTAATTAAAATAAAAAGCAAATTATGATTTAAATTTTATTCGATCTCTTCTCTATACATATGAAGTCTATAAAGTTCTGATAAGATAACAAAAAAATTCAGAATTTGATATCTAATTTTAATTGAACACATTTTAAATAGCACTTGACGTTTTTAAACCACACTCTTTATTTGCTCATGAGCTTTTATTCACAGACATACAGAGACTCACCGACACACGCAGAGACACACATACACGTACACACATACGGTTACACCCTGAGACAGCTAGCTACAAAAGAGCTGCTTACAAAAGAGCTACTAGAAAAGAGCTATCATGTAGTCATTCAGAGCTATAGTCCTGCTGTTCCTATCAATGCTTAGCTTAGATAAAGTATTATCAATTGTCACTTGGTTCTCTTGCTATAGTTTTTTTTTGTAACTGGCTCTTTCGTGGATAACTTTTAGTGAGTGCAACACAGACACACCCAAACACGTGTGCATACACATATTTAGGTGCACACATACGTACACACACTGCCTGGTTGCTTCTTTCCTTGCATATGCATACATGCATTCTGCTAATACAGTAAACTTTTACAGAAAAAGGTCACTTGAAATACAAGATGCTGTTCGAAGTGATTATTTGTAATCTATGTTTTGTTTGCATGTTTCAATGTACCTCCATATGTGTCAATTGCTTTTTTGTCAGATTCGTCCGAGTTAGAGGCCGTAACAAGAAAAATAAGTGAATCACCATTGCTCGCACATGCATCAAAACTTATTATCTAAAGAATTATCAAAATTATCTTTAAAAAAATATATATATATTTTATCTGAGATTTTCTTTAAAAGGAGTACCAGCACAAGATTTGGGCATTGTTGGTCCCCTAATGACCATAGAGAGCTCCAAAAGCACTTTTTTGAAAAAAAAAATTAACTGTTTTTCGATGGGGGCCAAGATGTAGTCCCAAAATGTGACCAGGAGTGCCCAGCGACACCCACGCGTAGATAGGCACATAGACAGACAAAGACACCTGAAGAGAGAAGAATACTGAAGCCCATTTGGCTGGTTGGTCGGGCCATTTGTGGGGCTACGATTGTTTGATTCATTGTCCTTTGAAACCAGATTTTGGGAGTAACTTTTATCCCAGGTTTTGAAATTATCTACTTGACAAGTTGACGGAGAGAGAAAAAAACAGCCAAGACGGTTACAAGTAGTTTACGAAAACGTCATGAAATGTATACAGTACAGAAGTTGCAGCAATCATTTTCAGTTGGAATAGAAGTCAGGGTGGAGTTTTGTTTGTTCTTCAATTTATTGTTCATATATTGTCACTTCAAGCTGACTGCTTTGCCTCTTAACAACTGCTCACTTATCTATTGTCAAAAGACTGAGAGAGGGCTGCAAAATGGCTGTTGTATTAATTGTCAATCCTGACAGGGTAATCCATAATTTCTTTTCATTATAAAAATTAGTTCACGTATATGTTTGAATACGCACTATATATTTGAATTTCAATGGAAATATTGATCCTCAAACTGACATCCATGCAACGTACACAGGAGAGAATCATGCTCAACCTCAAATGGAGAGATAACGAGATAGTCCAGTACATTAGGGAAAAAAACTGTTGTCAGAGATATCAGAGACTCCATTAGAAAGCTCAAATGGCAATGGGTTGACCATGTTGCAAGCATATCAGAAAGCCGCTGAACATAACAACTCCATTGTTTTTGTTTCCAATCCAGTGAAAATATCATAATGTTTAAAGCAGCCAAATCAATTCGATGCACAGATATTGACGTCTAATATTGTGCATTCAAACATTTGAAAGAAAGAGGTCATATCCTAAACTGTAACCTGCAAAAGAATAAACTGTCATGAAAAAACTATGAAGTTTGGAAAGCACTGGCTCTGTGAAGCTCATGAGATAGAGGTACAGTGAATCTTTGGGTAGGTCTACATCCAATGGTGGACACTAAAAGGCTACTGCTGCTGATGATGATGATGAGTTTTTTTTAAATGAACCAAACTTGTTTCAGTGGAGGAGTACATTTTTCTAAATATTGGGTTGGAGATTTCCATTGTAACTGACAGAGAATCAGAAGAATTACTCATTTCCCTACATGAGTAGAAGATAAACCCAGATCCTATGCAGATTTTCAATGATTATAGAAGTTTTATTGTTAAAGCCTATTTTCCACGGTTTAACAATTTTTGTCCTGCAGCAAACAAGCTGTGACTCTTCTTGTAACATAGCTTTTCTTTCAAAGTTTGAACGCACTATATGATACATCCATATCCGTGACTCCAGTTGATTTGGCAAACTTGAAACTTGTAACAAACAAAAAAATTTTTATAATGAATGAAAATGGTCAATTGCCCTGTCAGGATTGACAATGAATATGACAGCCATTCATTTTTTTTTTTAGTCCCCAAGGTTGTAAGACATAGGGAACGATTGGGTTTACCTTGCCTCACTGGCCTATGACTTGTTAGCAACTGAGAAGGAGATGGATTCATGCCTTTCCTAAGAGCATTAGTACAAACTGAATACAAACTGTTTCAGCCAGGGTTTGAATTTGATCCCATTCTCCACGCCTTCACGCTTTTGGCTACCTCAGAACTTCAAGTTCTTATCCGAACATAAAATCATAATAATTCCTTTATACTTTATACAAAGATAAGGATGACTGGAAATGGGACTGATTTTTGGTAGAATTTGTTTAATGTAAGTACCAAATGATATTGACACAAATGTGACCACTCCAGCTGTAACCCAAACTTGAACTCGAAATGCTGATTCCATATTCTCAATGACAATTGCAGCAATATAAGTCATGATTTAACTAGAAAACGCTCAGAGCACGCATATCTTTGCCAACATCATTGTCTCTAAAAGTTGAATGATGCAGGGAGGTAACTGTGAGAATAATTCCTCAGTGAGCCCCAAAATGATAATCAGTTCTTGTTCACTCCATGATGTTGCCTTCCAGAAAATTTAATTGAAATTCACAGATAACTCTTGGAGATAGTGCGTAGACATATATGCATGATGCAAGGGAGATAACTTTGAAAAGATTCTTTGTCCCATCCCCAAATCACCTCTCCCTTAGCTCATAGGCCACATTTCCACGACATGCCATTGGAATTCATGGAGAACTATTGGAGGTACTGTGTGGACAAAGAGAGACATGAGAACACACATATGTAAATAATGTTTTTTTCTTGTTCGTTGAACTTATCCAACTTACATTCAAGAAGCATCAGAAAGCATTAGAAACCGTCAACCAAAACTGTCACCAAAGTTATCAACATAGAATCCTTCAGTTTTCAAATGATTCTGGCTGGCTATCTATGTATTTTTGCTTACATACCACACCAATGGAGCTATAGGGCTGAAAAATTAAACATTTACAATTTTTTTTTTGTTTTTGAAAATCTATCCCCGCCAATAGTTTTTTTTTTGGGGGGGGGAGAGGTTCAATTTACACGGTAAGTTTATACTGAATCGGCCCTTTATCCGTATCCGGCAGTGTTCAAGCAGGTTCTTTGAAAATTGGGACATTTTTAGTGATCACCATCCAACAAAACGAAAGAAAAGTGATTCATTCATTGATCACACTCTTTTTCCAATGTTTTAATTGATCACCCCTAACACAGCATGCTTCCAGATGACGTTGGTCACATGACAGTTTTTATTGGGTGATTGAGGAATTAACTCTCTCTCTCTCTCTCTCAAGGCTGCTAATCCTTGCTAATCCTTAAATGGAACTAGAAAGCACTCACAAGTGCATAACTCTGTTCACGCCATACATCAACAAGAAAATGAATGAAAATCAGGGGAAAAAATTGCGTAAGTTATAACTTCATATTTTGGACTATTGTAATACACTGAAAAAATATTTCTCAATCGAAAAAAAATCCTGGATCCTCCCCAAAATTTAATCAATTCTTCCTTAACCTATGGTCCACTCTTTGAAAATTATCATTGAAATTTTCGGAGAACTTACGGAGATAGTGAGGACTGACAGACGAACATGAGTAAATGCATATACCTCTTCTAACTTCATTTTTTAAATGTTTGTTGGGCGAGGTCGACTTTGATAGTCCGGAAGCATAGAGTGAGAAATGAACTCACTATCAATGGCTTGTGGGACTATTACACTAACAATTAAATTATGTGAATCACCCTAAATAGACCAGTGGTTCCAGTTGGCTATCTAACAGACAGGTAGCGACATTCTGACCTCAAGTGGTACATTCTTAAGTCTATTATCATCAAATTAGTAGGAAAGAAGACGGGAGCGGCCCATAACAACTTGGAATGCAAGCCTTTTGCTCGTTAAATGCTGCTTTTGAGACACAACCTTACTGGTTCTCTTTGCAAACAGGCAGAGTTCAGGGTGAAAGAAGTACTTGTCGAAGCAGGCACAGATCAAGCTAAGAGGCGGGGTCTAAGGGGTCTAGATCCCCCATCCTGCTCTGGCAAAGCGTGATAAAAAAGTTTGTTTTTTTTCCCAAATATCTAGACAAAAAATTTATAAATAAGAAAAAACAAAAAATCCCAAGTGATCATATATAAGTACTTTCTACCTTATTTTGCTTCCTATCTGATATAAATAAAATATCTTTTGTCTTATTCATCAAAATCTTTTTTAAATTTTTTGTTTTGTTTATCTGAAATTATAACAGTAAAAGTTTTGTCATTTTCTTGTGAAACAAAAAAACACGTTTCTAGATGGTGCCCGGTAGTGTACTAATGCACATTTTCAAGGTAGTAGCCCCAAAACTGTGACCAGTAGTGCCCAGGGACACAGACGAACGAAGGGAAAATGATCTGTAGCCCACTTGGCTAGTTGGTCGGATGGGCCATTTGTAAGACTACGGTGATTCGAAATAATTGCTTCACTGATCTGTGCAGTAACATGTGGTCGGAGAGATCAAGATAGAGATTGGGTTAAAAGGGTGTATTTGAAGTACTACTGCCAGCCACTGGAGCTTTTAAAGCTTAGATGGCAAGCAGCTGTTTTGTTTAACTTGGCTCCCCTACGGCAAGAGGGATGTGAATTCGATTCTCACCATGGGCCTATTCTTTATTTCTAATCCACGACGTTTAAGTAGCGCCATAGATTGAGTGCCTGAGTTAAGTTGTAAGAAAAAAGCTATTACAAATTAAGACGAAGGAAAATAGTAGTCAAAAATTTATATATTTGTTTATCACAAACTTGTGCTGAAGTTGGAAAACCCCGGCAAAAATCTATAGGAAAGCAGTTATTCATGAGATATGAGCTCTGGCAAATTGAACCGAGTCTATTTGTGTGGATCATTTAGTGATAACTTACAACCAACCAGTAATATTTTAAAAAGGTGAAGCGAACGCTGGTTTAGTTAGAGGGAGTGTTTACTCGCCCCCAAATAATTTGTCTTGACCAAAATAATTATACCAAGATTGATTTAAGTCCTAAAGGAAAAGAAACATCTAAAGTGTAATGAACTATGATTACTTTGATCTCATTGTTTTACCTTTCCTCTACATGAGAAAAAACTTTGCAAAGAAACAAGGTTAAGTAGGAGAGATGCATTAGCGTTATTGTCTTTGGAATTGTACGACAAAAAATATATTGAGGTATCATCTCAACTCAATCTGTCTCTTGTAACAACTCAGTTGAACATTAAAAAAGATTCAAGATATTAAAAAATGTGATATTATTTCTCAACTCGAATAGCGGTCGAGAAAGTTGAGAAACTTACCTGCCCACGAAAGAGTTGACTCAACTATATTCAGAGATCGACTTAAATCTTACAGGCTGTTTACAACCAATGGCTTTCAAGATGAGCCAATCTTAAAATATAAGAAATGAGTGCCTTCTTTTGCTCTCTCGTATATTCATTTATTGAACGATGACGTTTCGGCTGAACCATCAAAGAGGCAGCCTTTATCAGCATGTCGACTGATTTTATGTCAGATTAGATCTTAGTTCGATCCCATGTGGCTTCCGCTACTCAAAGGGACAAGGTATGGAAATCCCGGCCTAACAAGGAGAGAGAGGGATATCACCCCAATTCAACTTTATAGCGTTGCTACCATTGAGATATTTCTGTTTATCAGCATCACATTTGAATAGTACCCCTGGAGAAGGTCGTAGAATGGATCAGTCGAAAGGACGTGTGAACAATCTGGAAGAAGATACCACATTACAAGATGCTAGAAAAAGATGGATAAAAAAAAGTGAGAAGTAAAAAGAAAAGAGATTAAAAAATACATACAGGCCTCCCTCGTCTTAATTTGAGCATTGGGGTCCAAGAAAGCCAACACTACGTTATAACCAAGCCTTAATCAATTTTCCTGATTTGGAGCTGAATCTAGCAATTTTGGAGCTAGGTTTAGCTTTCTTCGAGATCCACTATCCACCCACGTCATAACCCGAACCACACAACCTGAAACATACAATAACGAAGCGTTTTGTAACGGGGGAAGCCTGTATTTCAACAAATTAAAGACAAACGTTTATTCATTTTGTGTTGATATTGTCAGACTATTTTCCTCGTCAACGTATGATTTCATTGTTCACATTTCAGCCGTGTAACTTCCGGCCAATGCGAAAAACGGATATGACGTGGCCAATCGAGCGAGCGTTCTGTGTATTGACAGCACGTTCTAGAACAAACAACACCCAACGAATGCCGGAGGGTTAACGACTCAAAAGTTGTGAATAAATGAACACATACGCGAAGAAAATAGTCCGACCATATCACACAGAATAATCAATACATCTTGTCTAAAAAAATTCAATCAAGAATTGTTTATTTATTTGTTTTTCTACCAGACATACAATCATTTGCAAAAATCAATGCACCATACTAGTGATTCTCCAATCAAAACCAAATATTGGTCAATGTTCAGGAAAAAAAATTAAAATCAAACATTTTGCATAGAGCATAAAATCTTTTTTTTCTTCTTCTGTTGTTTCTCAAATAGAAAATAAATCTTTTTATTTCATTTATTTTTAAAGGATTTTAAAAATGAGTTGGTATTTTAATGATATTGAAGCACCTCAATCTTTTTTTTTAATTATTTTACTTGGCATTTTCTTTCTTCAGTATGTTTCAAGACATTTCAATAAAAAAAAACCCGGTGAAGTGCACTTGTTTATGATTTTATACTTACCTATCTGCTGGGGAAAAATTCCCGTGTAAAGACATCTGAAAGAACACTTTCCCCCTAAAGAGGGGTCGATGGGACAATCCAAGGGATCAATAAATGCTTAGGGAGGGGAATCGAATGAGGGGTCGATAAACGCTGGGAGGGGTCTATCAAACATTTGGGTCTAGAAGCTGGCATTCAAATGAGAAATAAAAAATATATCAAATACAACTTGCTGGTACACTTTTCCGATTTATATATAACTAGCTGGTATATCCAGCGTACAAATTTCATAACCCAATGGAAAGAAATGTCCTTCGATATATTTCTTCTTACAAAACACTACACACGGAGAAGATGATTTACTGCAAGATTTTCTTCTTTACTTGTGATACGCACCAATTACTCACTGTCGTAGATTGATGACAATTACTCACTGTCGTAGATTGATGACCAGAGTTAAGTTGTGGAGAAAAAATAGTGAGGATTCGTTTTACTAGTAAGAGCCAAAAACTGAATAGTGATTTGTCATTTCTGAATAAATTTTGTGTATTTTTAATCAATAAGACTTTGAGAAAAAGAGTCTATTTTTTTTTGGGGGGGGGTACTATTCACAATGCAAATATAACCCTAAAATGTATCCTTACTTTCCAGCTGTAATACAGAACGATGGCTTCGAATTAGTTACTTCCGTTGCGAAGAAAATTTTTCATTTTCGATCAAGTTCGAATGAGTTTCTGTGTTCAAGAAAAATGATTTCGGACAGAAAGGAAGGGCCCAGGTCAGCATTATATTTATATCGTAAACAGATTCCTAAAAAGCAAAAAAAAAAGAAACGGGTTTTCTCCTTTCAAAACTGACACTTTCCCGTGGGTAACGGATTTTCTATTGACTGAGACCAAAAAATAAGGTTTTCGCCAGTTACGTGTAAAACAAAAATCCTAAAAACAGCTAAAAGATAACGGTAAATAGTAGTTGGACAGTATATTAAAGGAGAAACGGGAGTCTGAAATATCATTGTAACCATTAGGAAACTCAAATGGTGATGGGCTGGCCATGTTACAAGAATGGCTGACAACCGATGGACATTATGTTTAAAATCGAAGGAATCTCCAATATATTCACGCCAGGATTAAAATTTCTCAAATCGAATCCAAATTCAGTATCAACTCAGAAAACATGTCTTAGTTGGTCTGCAAACTTAATTCATCTTAATCTCTCCTTTTTTTTTTAGATGCCTACCATCTCTAACATCAATGACGGTCATTGATTGACATACTGAAATGTTAGTTATAACGGTAAATAGTAGTTGGACAGTATATTAGAGGTGTAGCCAATTTAGAAGTTTTCATCTAAATTTAGTTGTTTTGGGGTGCGTCCAGATGTCAGAAGTTGCTACCTAGACTTCTTTTTAAAAATAAAAATAAGGAATATAACTGATAATAATAAATAAGTAATATGTAGTTTAGTAAATTAATTGATATTTCAATGGAACAAATTTTGAAGATTGAAGTCATATTTGATATATCAATGAAATATCATATATTTCTAAGATTTTAGATATATATCCGGAGAATCAAGATGTTTTTTCTATGGGTTTCGAGATATTTTAGGTGTAAACTTGAAAATAAAGTCGACAAAACTACCCTTGCTTGATCTCCACCCAAGAGAAGAACTATCACATCTATGGTTTGACTTTCAGGCCTGTTTCTGTTATATACATGTATCTTTTCATATTATTTGCTTATGTACATATATCTATTACCCACATCACATGCATACTGATTTTTAGATGCGCTCGCATCTGTAGCAGCTATTATCGTCTCTGACAAACTGACAAATCGAACATTGCAAATGCCTCCCATTATCTCCAAAAAGCATTCCATTTTGTTCCTAGTTTGAATCTGATGTCGCTTAAGTGAAATTTATCATTACGTCATCAGAACATGGAATTCTATTTTACTATGTCAGGAGACAAACACGACTCAATTGCACGAATGACATTTTATTTTACTGCGATATTAGTGTTAAATGAAGATGCATTCAGAGGAAATGCTCTTGAAGTTTCCAAAGGAAGGGTCTTTTAAAGGCACTAAATACCTAATTAGCGCAGCTATAATCTGACTTTCAGGTTTGTAACATATTCTAACTCACCATTTCATTATTCGGTTCAACTGTTCTATACCTATCTATCGTTATGTATAAGTCATCAACATTTGATCAGGTATATATGATTTAAAATTCTAAGGATGAATATGAATGGCACGGAGAAGGAGCAAATAGTTATTTACTCGCCTCCACATGCGGGAAGAATGGGATACAAGGTCGTACAAGTGGGTACCCTTGTCCTATTTCGTTGGTGCTTCGCTTCAAGTCCAATGGGTAGGTGCAGCTTGGGGGGCGACGACATATTATACAATTTGGGAGCCGCAAGACGACCCCAGGACCAGGTAAGATGGAAGTAAGTCTAATATTCAGTGGGGAAAGGTGGAAGAACAGAAAATAGTAGATCGGTGCAGGGTTTGGGTGATTTTAACAGAACTAAGAAATGATTACAATTAGAATTCTCTACTCGATAATTTTGCAGTATTTTACAAAGCACAAAATACAATAAAATAGCTTTAGGGAAAGAAAAAAAAAACAAGAAAGTGTGCAAGGAATCTTGTGGTAGGAAATTGTCTAATTTCAATAAGCTATGAACAGTGCTGCGATTTTTAAAACTCAGAATCAAACACGAAGCGAGATGGGCATTTAGCTTTTCTTGAATTGCCAAAAGGCAACGCTGTCTTAAGAATATATCAGCCCCACGCTCCCAGGCAAAACAATGTACTGGATTTGGCCCGCAGGCCGTAGTGCCGACTCTGATTTAATTCATGGATTCAATGGAGAGCCAAAAACTGATTTAAATATGAATTTGGACATAGGCTTAGAGAAAATTCTTCAAGTCTGCTATTTGATAATATGAACCTTGATTTTCATTTTTCAAACTGAATTGTCAAATGTTCCAATGCGATAAGACGGTCCTGGTTTCAAAACGAATTCCGGACCCCGTAAAATCATGAGGACTATGGGCAGCTGCTTTGTTTGTCCATGGGACAAGAAGGCCCTGTCAGAGAGGCAATTTCAAAAATTGGTTCTGTAAAAATAAACGAAATTTATCCCCACTGACTTCTTAGTTTTATTCCAAATTCTTTATTCATCTCTCTGAATTAGTTTTATTTCAAATTCTCTAAGCAGCAGAAGCTACTAGCATTGCGTCTTTTATCGGAGAGGACATCATGTTATTTCAAAACATTTTTTTATCCACATAGCTCCTCGGCCAAGTTTCTTTACGTGGGAGTTGTTCTTTTCAGTTGTTATTAGAGTTGGTTCAAGAAAGTGGACGCAAACCAGTTTTGAAAAAGAAGTACTGAACAACAGATAAGAACTTTGGACGTAGAATTGGATGTTACAATGATTTTCTGCAGAGGCGTAGCTGAGAAATAGGGTCGGGGGCTATTTGAAGATGTATCGGACCCTCAAAAGAAGGGGGACACTGTAGCTTTGTTTATTTGCAATTTTGGTCAAATATCTTGCTCCTAATCAATACCTATAAGCATTGAGCTGGTCTCTAATCCAAATCGGTCAGTTTTGGGGATTGTTATTCTCTAATAAAGAGTTAGTGACAGTCTATTTATTGCAAATTTTCCTTTTTTATTAAATATGAATGATAGAGAGGAGTTGCAGACAGCTAAACCAAATCTCTGGCTTTGCCTCTGATTTTGTAGAGTGATTATACATCACCAGAATATCGCAGGACTTTAAAAGGCAATGAATCGTATTTAGGTAAAATGGAAGCCAGATATAAACAAGAGATTTCTCAAGGAAGAATTTGTAAAATTCTCATCAACCAAGAGTAGATTTTGAAAAAAATGTGTTGGCTCTTTATCTGCCGGGCTTCTTCATCCCTCCAAAAATAAACAGTTTAATATTTTTTTGTGTTTATCATTAAAAGATCATTTAGATCGTCAAAAGACAATCTTCTTTTAATTGTGTGATAATAATTCTATAGTGAAGAGCAGGGGCCATCTTAAGAATATTTGAGGCCTTCGGACAAAGCAATGTACTGGATTTGATCCGTGGGCCATAGAGCTGAACCTGATTTGATACATGGATTCAATAAAGAGTCAAGAACTAATTTAAACATGAATTTAAACATAATTTTAGAGAAGTTTCTTTACGTCTGATATTCAATAATATGAACCTTAATTTTTTATTTTTCAAACTGAATTGCCAAGTGTGCCCATGCAGTGAGACTGCTTTGGTATCAAATTGAATATCAGGACCCTTAAAATCATGGGGCCCCAAGCAACTACTCGATATTCCTATGTGATAAGACGGCCTTGATGAGGTGATCCAATGAGAGATAACAAGAAAAAAAGATGGACTTTTAATTTCTCTTTTTGTTTCATTATCAATTATTGATAGCATGAAATATGTTTACCAGAATTACTTTAATTCTCTTTCTTTTAGTTAGTGTCATTCTCTGCCGAATAATAAACTTCGGTCATCATCGTCCTGAAGTCATAATTGCTGTGTTAGTTGGTGAGTCCGTGGCGTTTTCAGTAGTGTTCACTGTCATAGAATAATTCGACAGTTGCGCGGAAACTTGTGTTGTCAGTCTTTGTCCAATGGTCACTTGCCACGTGTCCACCTGTTTTGCCCCGCTGAAGCTGGTGAAGTATCCGACTTTTCTCTGGACTGTTTCAAGAAGGCGAAGGGTGTGGCCACTGTCTCTGTCATCTCCGTAGCCAACGAGTGATCGGTGGCGAGTATAGTTCTCAGTGTCCTTTGTAAAGTTTTTCCCGTTGAGAGTGAGATATCCTTGGTGAGCACGGACAGTACTTATCTGTTTTTGTAACAAAAAAATTAAAAAAATAAGAGTATTAAACTAAAACAAGAAATTACAGAATCAGTTTCTAGTAAACATCAGCATCAACATTTTTTTATATACAGCAATACCTTGATGAGTGCAGTTTTGATTACTTAGGGACTTTTATACCGTACAGTACGAATTAATGCAACAAAATATAAACTGAAAAACATATCTAATAACAAATAAGGCCTTGAACAGTGCAGTTTTGGAGAAACTGGAAAATTTTGGAACGAATCAACTGCTCTAATCAAGGTATACCGGTAATTAACGTCCAATTACTCTCAATTTTTAAAAAATACACATAAATATTTGGAGACATAAATTATTTATTAGCTTTGTAATATAATTATTTTCTTCATTTATTGTTCTGCAAGATTATACGAAAAATATGTCTAACATTTCAGTAGCTATATAAACTGTTTTAGTAACGGACCTCTTATCTCTGGAAATTGGAAATACCGGACAAAATCTGTTCACTGTGAATATTTCATTCACCACAACGTCCCTATGTCATGAAGTAGGTTGAATTGCTTTGACTAAATTTGACTTAGATTCTTACAGAAACAATCTGTTTTTGAGAAAGAGTCACTTTTATAGGGGAAGTAAGTTGCGTGTGAGTGAGTGTGCGTGCGTGTGTGACCGTACTAAATCTATGGAAATTTGTGCTTTAATAAGGTATATAATGAAAATAAAATTCTCCAACCATGATTATAGCGGCATCCCACAATTTCAAACTTTTACTTAAGATTAAATTATGCACAATTAATCATTCTACACAATTCCACAGTATTGTAAATTCAAGGAACAAAGTGATATTTTCACATACCTGCCAAGTTCCCATGAAATAGTGAGAATCATGTGACGCCTCCCCATCTACAAATATTTCTCCGAGGGGAGGGTATCTTTGAACATGCTCCAACGGAATATTTTGTATTGAAGATTGGTTGAAATTGCGTTTCAGTACATATCGCCTACTGAAATTAAGTGTTGTCTTGAAGTGTATTTAAAATACGTTTCAAAAGTATTGTACGTGATCTCTCAAGAAAATGAGATAAATTGTAATTTAATGAATCTAACACTTTTAATCAAATGCATGAGAATTTTTTTCATGCATGTCAGCGTGAGAATGTATCAGAGAGCGCGTGTCTCACGTAGAATGCGTGAGAATTGGAAGGTCTGTTTCCGGCATATACTTTATAATTGTTCATTACATAAACGATTCCTTCGTGACTATCACGTGTCCTTATTTCATTTCTTCAACACAGACTCAGCGTACATATAGAGCCTTCCAAAAAACTATAGCTTGCCAATATCCAATGATGATTAAGGTGTACGAAAATAATCAAACAAACTAGCATACGTATATTTGAAGCTCTGTGTCTAAGAAACAACTTGTTGAAATAATAACTCTCTGGGTCTGTTTTTAAATGGTTCAGAGCAAAAGAACCAGATAGAAGCTAAATTCACATGATAAAAGTTAGCAGTTAACGGTCATTCTTGCTCCTGCTAAATATTTAGCGGTTTATCAGTTTCATTATCTATGCCCACCACAAATCCTTTAACCTGTCCCTGAAAATACATATGTGTTTCCCCCCGGAAAAGTTGCAGCAGACGCCCAGGCTCACTACCAAGGAACAGAGATCACATTTCACAGTGTTATTATTCATTAGGACTTACCTGTAATACAGAATCCACTTTTAGTCTTGAGTCGGTGGCCACTAACCAATGAACAGGGTAATATGATGCTAAAACCAGCTTGAGAGGCCAATCAGTGACATGTGACGATCCTGCTGTCAGTGTGGTTATATTGACAATGAGGGTACGGTCAGATTGTTTTTCATTCAGTGCACTTATTACATAGATCTGGCTTTGATTCTCTCCTCTAGAACTCGGTGGGGTGTAGCAACCAAATGTTGCTTGGTCTTCACCCCGGAAAAAGGCAGCGGCATTGCTGGAATTTTTACGGATGATGCAATCGCCAAATATAGCTGTAAGTGGTAAAAAAGAACATATTTATATAACGGGTGTATTCATCCGCACTCGGAGCAAAATGCAACACAAGGTCAAAGCTTAACATGGGAAAATGGAACACCGCCAGCAAAAAATAGTTCCAGGCGACGCGACTGAGTTTGCCAAAGCAACTGTGGTTGCTTAGGCAACTGAAGTCGCGAAAGCGTCAGGACGAACCTGACCTGTGCCTCTTAGTGTAATGGGACATTTATATAAAGGGTTGGGGAAGAGAAATTCCCTGTTGGAAATTGGAAATAACTTTATAACTTATCGGTCGAAAGAAGAGTATACAACCAATGCATTCTCCTGATAGTCACTTACGAAGCTGAAACATGGACCCTAACCAAGAGAAAAACCCGCAAGCTGAGAAGCATGCAAAGTGCTCATGATTCTCATCATGCTCAACTTCGCATGGAGATATCACAAGACAGCGCGGTATATAAGGAAGAAAACGGGAGTCCGAGACATAATAGAATCTATTAAAAAATATGGCAATGGGCAGGCCATGTTGCAAGAATGGCAGACAACCAATGGACATCACGACACACAACATGGATCCCCAGAGATGACATGCGCAACCGATGCCAACAGAATACAAGATGGAGAAACAAACTAGATAAATTCAGAAAATATTAGTCGCACTGCAACGCCCATGATAGAGAATAGTGGTGAATCCTGGGGAAGGTCTGTATCCAACGACAGAAGATAAAAGAATGATGATGATGATGATGATTAATCAAATATATATACGGAGTGGGGAGAAAAGCAACTTCATTATTCATTAGTCGATTATAGTCAAACGTATATACAGAATGGAGTAAAAGAAACTCTTTATAAGAAACTGGTAATGACTTTATCATTTATTAGTCGATTTTAGTCTACTGGCTTTTACTTACGACCATACAACGGTGGAAATGGTCTGCTTTGTTTAAATTCAAAGTGAGCACCTATTTCTGTAAGCGTTTCGGTATAGCCTCGAAAGACCTTTGTAGAAAGTCCAGCAGTGTGTTGACCACATATTGGATACGCTTCTTCAGTTGATCACCTTAGTTTCAGACGATATACCTCCTCCTTAGCTCATCCAAGGAATCAGTTACTGGGCGTAAGGTTAGGGTTTCGTGCAGGCCATTCATTTCTAATTGGGAGTTGATTCTCATCCATCCTGTGTACATCAATTAGTCGACAGCTTGACATTATCAGTTATTAGCTCAATTCTGATAAGAAATTTCCACCATATAATGTTCAGTCTATGTGATCAATATTCACTGGTGAATTAAGTGCATTGACAAGGAAAGATATTTAGTCGAAAAATAAATATTTCTGATGTAAAATGAAAGCGTCTTATCATAAGACTTACTAAACCATCTAGGTTTATGCGTGTGTTGTCACCGGAGCGCGTACATGTGTATGCATATGTGTGCAACACAGATCCAAATATGTATAAGCTTATACATACATTCTGATTAATCTCCCTTTGAATGTTTTGTTGTTGTTTTTTTTTTCAAATTTTTGGATAAAGGAATTTTATAAATAGAAAAATAACAAATAATCCCAACTAATCATTGATTAACCTTAAAACAAAACTTATTATATCCATTCAGGGATCATTGGCAACTTCTATTTGTAATGGCCAATTTTTCATTTCCATGGCCCACATATACATTATATCATCTTACAAATAAAACCTTGCCCTCCGGGCTTATGAATTTCAAATATTTACTCTGCAAGTAAAAAGTAATATAAAATTCTGTATAAAGCGTTTATACCTCTTTATTTCATATGAAAATTCATTGATAAAGTGAATAAATACTGGAAATCTTACTGAGATCCGCTGATTAGTTAATTTTTGGTAAGATTTCGAAATCTGTTATGATTTGTCAAGAGTCCTTTGACATGCCTATTGTAAAGAAATCATGCAATGCTAATGTAAGCAACAATGTGGCACAAAAGACTATCAAACAGCTATCAACTACTTAATGACCCATGAATACAACGTTTTGAATTTTCTCTAGACAAGGTCCAAGGCAAACAGAGAACGCCTCAATGGTCCATCTGTTGCCGACCCATAGGACAGATAAAGAAAAAAACAAAAAGACGTCGGACACCCACCTCTGCTCAAAGTCCTGAACCTGCCCCTGTCTTAAATTTTTTCCTTTATAAATCTATACTCCTTTAATTGGTAATTTTCACTTCCACGTGGAAGGAGTATGGAAAAAAATGGTTCAACTTTTCCATGTTAAAATTATTTATTTAATGTTTCTAGTGTCAAAGATTGGAATGATAAAAAAGATATACTTACGTAAACAAGTCAAGTTGTTATATCCGTCGCCTTTGCAATAACAGTAACCATGGCGGCACTCAGATTCAAAACGGAAAGCAGTGTAAGGCCAGCAGGTATTATAGCATGGTGTGCGATCATGATGGTTCAGATGAGAACTTGCTGTAATAATAATAATAATAATAATAATAATAATAATAATAATAATAATAATAATAATAATAATAATAATAATCAAAACATATGAGAGGCACATAAGCAAATTTCCATTCTGTTTGTTTACACGCTGATCTCATTGGTTAATCTACCTATTTTGACATAACAATGAAGATTACGTCATAAAAACTCTCTCGACTTTATATCCGATCACCCTTTAAAACAGCTTGACTTGAGATGAGACTTTAAAAAATATCAAAAACAAATTGCCTACTAAAAAAGATTTAGGCTCCTTAGTGCTGCCATTTTTACGGGTATATAATAATAATAATAATAATAATAATAATAATAATAATAATAATAATAATAATAATAATAATAATCGGAAAGAAACGTGACCAACGTGTTTTGACTGCAGGCTGCGTTGCGGTGATCAAATAAAATAATGGAATAAGGGGTGATCAATTGATAAGTTACTTCTCGCACCTTTTGCTGGATCACCAAGAAGTTTGAATTTTCAAAAACGAAGCGGACACAAAATTGTGTCCAATATAGAAAAAAAACTTACATTCAAAATAGAACCCCCACCATAATCCTATGAAGGGGGTGAAAAAAAATACTGTTTTTTTAAAGACATAATAAGGAATAAACGTTGAAAGCCTTCTAGCTGCATTGGCGCAGTCAGACGGACCAACATGAAAACTGAAGAAACCTATTTTGACAGTTTTGGTGACAGTTTTGGTTGATATTTTCTAATAATGATAGTAATAATGATGGCAATCCTTGCTTGGCTCCAAAATACGTTAGAATAAGACTGTGTTTAAAATGGCCAAAACTAGCTAGATATTTCAATGTCTGTCTTTAAAAATGGCAAGACTTCATTTCCAGATAACTACATAGCTATGTTACATATCCCTACTTATTTTCTTTATTGCGCCAATATCTGATCGATACGTAGTATAATCATATATTTAGAGCCTTTGTATGAGTTTCTGGAGCGTACGTACATGTAATGTACGTTTTATATATACGCTTGTCTGGAAATCAAATATATTCGTTTCTAGCGACATTCGTTGAACAATCTACCCAATTTTAGCCATTTTTAAGGCCAGTCTTATGCTACCGTATTTAAACCCATCAAACCAGGGATTATCATTATTATATATATATATATATATATATATATATATATATATATATATATATATATATATATATATACACACACACACACACATAAACTGTCTCAAAACATAACAAACATTGGAGTTTAAACGATCACTCAATTCAGACCAAAAGACCAGATCTAGTTATCCCATTGTAAACAAGAGGAAGAAATTAGTTAATGTATCCGAATAGACAACAGGACAAATAAAAACCTGTAAAGAGCATTAGCAGAGAAAAATGCAGGTATTTTTCAGAATAGTTCCCTGGCGTAGAGAGGAACAACATTTTAAAAGTCCCCAGGTTTCCTACTTGCGCTTTTTTTCAATATGGCGTCCAAAATGCTCGACAAAACCTTAAAATATCAATTACTCATTCATTATTTGAGCAAGACAAGTTTTCTCAACGGTTTTTAGTAGTACAGCGTGTGCTTGAAAACATATTACAAGTTTGCTACAATCTGACTCCCAGAAACGTATGATTTTCAAAATGGCGTCCAAGATGACCGTAAGCAAAATCGTTACAAATGCTCACTGCTCGTTCATTAATCATTTTTGAATGATATTAGATATCTAGACTTCGTTAGAGAAATAAAAAATGTGGAACATGAAAGAAGTTTTTTTTCTGTTGTTGAAGAAGGGACGTAATCCTAAATTCATGTTAAGACTAACAGGAGTCATCTTTGTTTTACAATATGAAATGCAAAGACGAGGTCTTACCTGAATGTTCTGAATGGGATTTGATAATTGTTTCATCAAGTTGGTGGTCTGTTTCCGGTAAATATCGATCAGCCTGAAATATATTTTATTTTCTGTGTTATTCCTCATTCATACAATAACATATACATGCATAAGCTGTAAAGCTCCTTAGACTATATATATCTTTATATCTCTCTGTATATTTATATCTTTATTTCTCGGAAAATTGGTAATTTATATGAATAGAAACAAGTGGACAACCAAAGTGAGACGATAATAAAGTTTAGAAATTTGAATCAGATTAATAGCGGGGATAAAGTGCTTATTTAGGGCCTTTGCGTCGGGCTGTTTAGCTCAATTGTTTAGAGCGACGCTACGTTGAAGCGGTTATCTTATCGGTCGCTAGTTCGACTCTTGCAACAGCCCAATTTTTCTTTATTTATTTATCCTATTTACGCTGTCTTGACCAAGTGACTTGGGAGTCATTTCAAGTAGAGTTTCAAATGATTTAATGCATACATAAATATTCTGTCCTTATATATATTGATTTCTTCATAATATATACATATTTAATGTTCACATGGGTGAACACTCAACAGAAATGATACGATCAACGAGTCACATTTGTTATTTTGCTTATTGATTCCTCTCCGTTAAATACGTTTTTGGGGTAACCTATGTTCGTAAGCCTTATGTATATGTATATATATATATATATGTACACATATGTCCGATAAACTCAGCAAGGAGATACTATCGTAATATACTTGTACTAATTTTTAATATCCCTGAAACAGGTTCATGGTAAAACAGCTGAAGATACCCATAATAAAATCAAGCGTACAACATTAGGATCCAAATTCAAATAATAGTAATAAAATCAAATCTTGTATAGATTAGGGAATACTCTAAATACAGTACATTAAGAGCGATCGGACAATAACTGACTTGCATAACATAAAATCATTGGATGATTTGGGTCTGTATGAAATTTATGGAATTTCTATCATAAAACTTATTTTTTCAGTGGAAAAGTGCAAAGTTCATAAAGCTATATATACATATATTAGGTTGGTTCAAATTCCCAAAGATGCTCTTTCCGTCTCATTTTGCTTGCTCCCTTATTTATATTCATCTAAATGACGTATATTCCAAAATTTAGACAAATTGAATGATATCGCTTTCGTATGGTAAGTAGCTTACTTATATGGCGAAGTAAGTGGTTGAGAAATCAATGTCCTCAAAGTGATGAATGACTCTGTAGAAAGGGAATAAAGAAATTCAACAAGTAAACCAGGGTTTTAGCAGAAGAAGCAGTTCCTGTTGAGGATCGTCGAACACCATCGAAAATCTGTCACCGAACGAAAAAAGGCCGGAGATACATCTTATGAATTTAATAAATGTAATTAACATAAATACTATTCACAACGCTATCGACTTTTATGTTTATCTCATTTATTTATTTAACTTTTTTTTTGTTGCATTGTAAAAAAAATTGGGGGGGGGTTGTATTGTTAAATAGATGCAAGAATAGGGAATCTTGTTTTGGGGGGGATCGGTGGAGGGGGGCAATATTCTAATATATCATCTGTGTCCAAAAAGAAACGAACTGGTTTAAAAACGAATTCATTTCTTTATCTACACCATCATAAAACTAAGACAACGTCTCTTCAAAATAAGCCATCCATTATTGATCCACTGTTCCAAGCAGATTGTTTCAAGTTCTAGAATGCATTGTGGTAATCCATTTTAAAGGATAGTTTGCCCATCTCGTGACACATTTTCTTCATCGTCGAAAACCGGTGACTTTCCCGGGTAGATTTTAGCTTTGGTAGCAAAATGTTAGCAAGAGCCAAATCTGGGAAGCAGGTCCTCTGGAGACAAGAATGAAAAACATTTTTTCATCCGTCGGGAGACAAGGTAGAAATAAGTTGCTCTCCAAGATCTTTTATTGTTAAGAAAAAAAGTGAGCAGTCTAGCTCGTGCAGTTCAAAAACTAATCAACATAGCTTAATGAAGTATTTTTCCTAATTCCAGGTTACTGTTACATAACATTAAAGCCAGAAGCAAGCTAAAACGTCTCATTAGTGCACTATTTCGAAAGTTCAGTTTCTTTATGGACACACCTTGTACGTAATATGAAGTAGTATAATTTCAGAGGTTTTCAGACAGTAGAACCTCTAAATATTACTTGAATTTCTTCAAAATCACATCTTGATTTTGATATATATATATATATATATATATATATATATATATATATATATATATACACACACACACACATATATATATATATATATATATATATATATATATATATATATATATATATATATATATATATGGCCATGTCGTAAGAACGGCAGACAACCGATGGATATCACGACTCACAACATGGATCCCCAGAGATCACATGCAAACCGAGACCGGCAGAGTTCTAGAATGAGAGACGAGCTAGACAAATTCAGAAAGTACTGGCTCTGCGACGCGCACGATAGAGCAGTGTGGCGAATTTTGGGGTAGGTCTGTGGCCAACAACGGACCTTTAGAGACATGATCATGATCATGATGAATCTCATTGTTTAAACATCCTGGCAACACCATGCGTCTACTCACCTTTAAAGCTTCCAATATGTACAACTAACATTTTACAATAATCAGAAGGTACCCTAGGTCTGTTTAGACTGAAGACCAGCGAGGGGACTATGCAGAGGATCAGAAGTTAAAATGCGAAGTGAAGAGATCCCAACTAAATTGAAAGCTGGGAAGCAGACCAGTCTGGAAACTAAGAAGAAGCTTGGCTAATGATTCTTGACTGAAAGTTTAACGTCTCTATTTCATCTCCACTTCTCTTTGTCGCTTCTGTTTGTTACTACGGTTTTTTGTGTCTTACAAAACGTAACCTTATAGATAACTGACTGACCAATCGTAATTAAGAACGCTCTTACCCTGAGGAAATAATAACACAACATTTTTATCATATTTCAAAAGCAGCAACTTTCATCACTCATTCTTTGTGACAGGCGTTTCAACAATCTCTACCAAAAGACTTCTTTAGAAATGTAGGTGGAGAAGAGGATTAGCGCGGTGAGACCGAACTGCCGATGCTGAGGGGATACCGTCACAATAAATGTTTATTCTATATACATTGTCTATGTCAAATGATAAATTCACCGTATAATAACAGTCATTTCAAAAAAAGAATTTCAATATAATATAACGCAATTTATAAGTTTACACACACACACACACACACACACACACACACACACACACACACACACACACACATATATATATATATATATATATATATATATATATATACGGTGATTTAGTAGACTGTGTATGGGATCAGATTTAGGGAAATGAGTTTTATTTTCTCGACATGTTTCGAAGATCTTGACCATTCATCATTAAATGTGAAATGATAAAAATGGACGGAAATGGGAGAGGAGATATCAAGTATTTATATACATACAAACAATTTGAAAAGCAAGGTAAATATTTTCCACTTACCATTTTCTCGATTCCTTTTTCGCCACTTATCTGAACGAGAAACACAATCAGGACAGTAATTGTGATTAACAGGATGACTGAGAGAAAAACAAATATAAAGGTCAGAAAAACTTGGCTCCATTTCTTGTCATGCGACAGTAATTTTAAATGTTTCATTCGTGATTTTTTCAGGAGCGGGTACTTCATCGTGTACCTTTCAGAAGCCAAGAATAGTGACCTCATATTTCTGGGTAGCGCTGGGTTGGACACAGCGAATACTGGCCGTTGGGGTCGGTATGGTCTTAAATCATCTCTGCTAGTCTGAAAGAAAAATCAAAAAAGGAAAAATCAGCAAAAAATATCTTAGAACAGATGGGGAATTTAATCTTTGGAAGTAATCTTAGAGTTTCATGGAAGGAATGGGGGCAATCAATTGGCAGATTCAAACTGTGGGAATATTTCTACGAGCTACAATTCTGGATTGCACTTTTTGAGTCAGTCAATCTTGGGAGGGAGAAATGACCTGAAATGTGGTGAAAAGGGTTCATAGACAAAAAAAAGTCGAGGATCATTGTTCTAAAACTGGTCCTTCAAACTTTTTCATTAGCGATCCCGTTGATTAGACAACTTTTTCCGTGACTCTCTTTGATGAGAACATTTTTTCGCAACCCTATTATTACATAAGCAATAGGTACTAGGAATTCATGAGTCTTTAGTCACAATCTTACAATGAGTAAACATATATATATATATATATATATATATATATATATATATATATATATATATATATATATGTACCTTGCGTAAATGAACTAATCATGTAAAGAATATTATCTGAAGAAAATGATCTTAAAAAATAGATTTTTTAATCTAATGTAATCTAAAAAAATGATCTATGATCTAAAAACATCTATAAAAAAATTATCATTCATCTAAAATAATCTTTAAAAAATATTCAATCCACATTTGGGTATTGTTTGACGTAAATGACCATAGAGACCCTAATAAACACTTTTTTGAAAAAACGGGAGAACCATTTTTAGATGATGCCAAAGTTGTGGCTACATACACACGCGAGCACACATTCATAAACGAACAAGGAGAGAATCTATAGCCCACTTGGCTGACTGGTCGGGCACTTTGTGGGGCTACAGTGATTCGACAAAGATCAGATTGTCAAAATTTGAAACGTATTTATAGTATATGATAAGTTTTATGGTGTTTCTTTCAACAAAAATGTTTTAATAATAAATTACAAGAACGTAAAAAAAATGAATTTTTTCTATTAGTGAATACGCATTGAGCTATATCACAATCTGTGACTTCCAAAATTTTTTATGCCACCCCCGGGGAGTCTCAATCCTTACTTTGAAAGGCCCTGTTGTAAAAAAAATCTGAAGAACAAATCTCTAATTAGATTTATTCCTTCATGTGACCGAGAGGTTATATCTTATCGTTTTCCTTGTAGAGAATGATTCGTTTGAAGTGACGCGTCTCTTAATTTGCCACTAGATATACAGAATGGGGACATAAACGGCAAATTGCAAAAATAACAACTAGACCAGGACATATAAAAATACTACGCCTAAGAGCTTAATGGTCTGGTAGTCAGAATAAGCATGGTCTGGACAATCTCTCACAATTCAATAAGCTGGGGATATCGGACAATCTATGCCTAGTTAATAACCGGGGCGTAGGTAGGAAACCCATGGCCATCAGCACAGTTTAATACGATCTGAACAAAACAAAGAGATAAAATTGTAATGAAGATAGAGTAGGCACATGGGAAGTAAAAACAGACAGTATTGGCAGGAAATAAAATTTTTTTTTGTTTTCGAAGAAAAATTGAACTAGAAAGTCTTTTGGCGGAAATTTGCAGATATGATAAAACTTGGTTATACTTAGCTTGATTGAATTGCGTTATATCATAGAGAAACATTTATTTGAAATGATCTCTCGCTATTACGTAGTTAATGTATCACTCAGCCTAGACAATGTAAGTTGAATAAACAATTAAAGAAAATGGGGCTGCAGAAGGAAATCAAACCTGCAGCCGATAAGGTAGCCGCTTCAGCTGAGCGATGCTCTTATCATTGTGCTAAACAGCTTCCAGTGATGCAAAGAGCTGTCTTTTGATGGGAAAACTTTTTTTTTAAATCTGTGGTTGTATCTATACTATTCGGGAATAAAAAGTAAAGATGGACACCTGAAAATCAATTAGTGGGCTGGTGTGTCCTAAAAAGAGCGGGGGTTGGATATTTCTTCCAAAATCAATAAGCAGGTGGGCGATGGCAGATAAGCATTCAAGAGTAACCAGTTGTAATATTCCTCGGAGAAAAAAAAACAGATGTGTCGTATTAGGAAATCGTCCAGTCAACATTGAGATATTTTTTCTTCTCAGTTAAAAGAGAAAATCATAGATGAAATTGGTATCAACCTCGAGAAATTAAGGCAGAAAGAGAGGTAAAAAGTTTTTTTTCTTAAAAAAACTCGTAACGTCAAAAACACAATTAACACTTCTTATATTTCCGAATTGTTTGGGCAAGTTTAGTGTCCTCTTCATTGGTCGACGAATAATCAGCTAATTATCAATTATCACCAGTCTAATGAGTTATCGGTCAGACAAAAGACAAGGACACTAGATCAACTGAATGTAAGATAGTGTCCATAGTTTCAAGAAGGATCATCATCATCAACATCAATCTTTTAATGTCCGTCGTTGGACATAGACCTTCCCCAGGATTCGCCACACTTCTCTCTCTATTTGTCCAATTCATTTCTCCATCTTGTATTTTGTCAGCCTCAGTTTTGCATGTGATCTTTGGGGATCCATGTTGTGAGTCGTGATGACCATCAGTTATCTGTCATTCTTGCAACATAGCCTGCCCATTACCATCCAAGTTTTCTAATAGATTCTTTGATGTCTCTGATTCCAGTTTTCTTCTTTATGTACTGTGCTGTCTTGTGATCTCTCCATGTGAGGTTGAGCATGATGCTCTCATGCACACTTTGTAGGCCTGTCTCTTGGTTAGGCTCAATGTTTCAGTTCCATTTAAGTGACTATTGGGAGGATGCATCGGTTGTATACTCTTCTTTTTAGGATTAATGGGATCGTCTTGTTTTTGAAGGTTGAGCTTGCTCTGCCAAAGGCTTGCCACCCTAGAGTGATTCTTTGCTCAATTTCTTCTTCTTTTGTGGGTTTCATAGAGATTCGTTGTCCTAGGTAGGTGTACCTTCTCCAGTTTTGTGTCTTCGATTTTGGCAGTGATATCCTTATTCTCAATGTGATCGCTGCACATGATTTTTGTTTTACTGAAGTTCATATGTAAACCAACTCTTCTGCTTTCTTCATTTAATTCATCTAGCATTAGTTTGAGGTCATGTAGGTTCTCAGCGAAAAGGACGATGTCGTCTGCAAATCTAAGGTTGCACAGATATTCACCGTAACATTCAAAGACTTTTCTCGGTCGATTGAACTCCCCCTTATTGTTTGTGTTGTTGACACGATATTTCAGTTGATCCTATCTATATTGGCTGGCTGACAATATTCGGAGAGAAAAAGGTGAGCATTGTCTTCTCTGGGAAGAAGTCCGTATCATAGACAAGGACGCTGTGGAAACTGAGGAAAATCAAGGAGACGACCCACATCGATTTGTCGACTAGGTGTATATTGAACAAGTGCAGAGTCCAATCCGATGTGGTTTCCCCTATTCGACAGAGACAAAGAAGTGAAATCCAGGCCTAACCGGGAAAGAAAAAAAAAATTTCACCTGAATCCAACGTCGTAGCATTGCTAATATTTTTTAAAAATCTGTTTACCACTATTACATTCAGTACACCTGAAAAAGTCCGAAACAACAAGGAGTTCATTCGTACGATAGACTCTTTGAAAAGAATGAAAAAAATCCAACTCCGAACAGCGACGTTTAATGTATGCTGTATTCAACAGCAAAACACAGAAAAAAAAACAACCAGACCAGGACTTACAAAAATGAAGCGCTACCCAAAGGTCCAGGGAATTTTGTCATGAAAAGAAATACTTATCCCAACATCTAGTCTCCTTCAAAGTTGTCATCTCAAGCAAGTATGCTGCAATCTCACAGAGTGTAGCGGCAAAAAGTCCGTACTACATTTGATTTGCACACACTGTTCAAATTTCCCCGAACTTTTGGGTACTACCTCTCTCTCTCTCTCTCTCTCTCTCTCTCTCTCTCTCTCTCTCTCTCTCTCTCTCTCTCTCTCTCTCTCTGTATTTATATAAGGGGGTAACTGGGGAAGGAGATGGGGTCTGATTTACATCGACCCAGGGTCTCCAAAAGCTTTATCAATAGCAGTACACCTACAGCGTTTCTACAAACGTTATACAATAATAAAACTTGCGTTTTAATATGTGTGTGCATTTTTTTGATTCAATGCTCTTTTATAACACAAGCTCCACTCAAATTTGATCTGACTTTGATTCTGTAAAAAGTTTTTTTGAAAATATTTCTTTCTTTCTCTTTCTTTCTTTCTTCTCTTCATACCAATACCGAGTTTTTTCTGGCATTTTTTTTCTTAATTATTCACCGCTACCCACAACAAATAGGTTTGATCACTGCTACAGAATTTAGGTTATTCATGTGTTCTGAGATTTACGTCTATCTATCTATCTATCTATCTATCTATCAAAACTTTGTCCAGGCCTTACCGTTCATGATAGAAACTTGAATTTTGCACACACACACACACACACACACACACATACACACACACAATTGATCACCCCCAACACAGCATATATGGATGTTGATAGTTCCTAATTTTTGTTTTGAATGCTAGTTTTCAACATTTTCTTCTCATTCACATTTTCGTTCATCTTTCCCCTTGACTCTTTCAAGCTTTCTTTTACTCTTTCATTTTCATTCTACTTCACTTTCGCTAACTTCTTTCTCTTTTCTTTCTCATTAGCACTTCCTTCCTTCCTTTTTCTGTCTATTTTATTCCTCTCCTTTTTCTTTCATCTTCTTTCTTTTTTTCTTGTTGCTTTTCGTGACTTTTCGCCTTTTGTCACCATCCCTTAAAAAATGCCAAGCATATACAATGAAGTCTCCAACTTTACAAAAACGCACGACCCTTAAAAAGAAACCCCTCTTACTCTAGTTTTTCCAAAACCTGATCCCTATTCAAGACTTCCCCCAAAATACTGAAACTACTGCCCATCAAGATATTTTGCGACGCTTTTTCTTGACATTATTCGTTTATGTAATTGAAAGGGTCTCTATTATACATTTCATCCTTGTTTTGGTTGAATCAAATTTTGATTACGGTCTAATCTGAAGATATGTGCTTTTCTCTCGAATCAATTTTGGGGGGTGAATTCCACATTTAATCCCTCTCAATGAATACTGGGAATGAAATAGAAAGACGTGAATGAAGTTAATTATTACGTGGTAGGCAGTAGAAAAATAGATCCAGCAGACGGTATACGCAAAGGCTGGCTGGATCTCCTTTTTTTCTACCCACAGCAAATTATATGACTGGATTGCTTCTTGTCGAAGTTAACAATGGGTGTAACTGCTCTTTTCTGCCATTCATGTCTGTGAGTGCCAATTTAGTTGAGAGACAGTGAGACAGAGACAGAGAGAGTAGCTTGCCCAAGTGCCAACTCTCATCTCTGACAACCATATGGCATACCAGTAGAATTGGATTAAACCCGCTTGATGTCCAAAACGGTGACCCATCTCGGGCCTACCATCGCTTAACTGACAAGAATTTCAAAAATTAAACATTCCCCGGGAAATGAAGGTGACATTTATTTAAAATAAATCAGAATATATTAGAAAAAGTACATCCCCCCCCCAGAAGATACTATTTTACCAAACTAAATTTCCACCAACGAAATTGGGGCTTGCATAATGACCAGTTTTCTACAGGAGTATTTGTGTGGGCAACTGGATCATTTAAATGTTTGAATTAGCTTTATTTGTAAGAGTAAAAAAAAAAGAAGGTGTCTCCTTCTTTTTTGATGTCCCCAATAGTCACTTATGGAGCTGAAACATGGATCTTAACCACGACAGACCCGCGAATCGAGGACCATGCAACATGCACATGAAAGAATTATGCTGGGCCTCTCATGGAGAGACCACAAGACAACACAATACATCCAGAAAAAGATATGAGTCAGAGACATTATAGAAACCATTAAAAATCTCAAATGGCAATGGGCTGGCCATGTTTAAAGAATGGCTGACAACCGATGGACATCGTGACTCCTAACATGAATCCCCACAGATCACATGTGCAACCGAGGCCGGCAGAGTACTAGAATGAGAGACGAGCGAGACAAATTCAGAAAGTACTGGCTCTGCGACGCCCACGATAGAGAAGAGTGGCAAATCCTAGGGGAAGGTCTATGTCCAACGATGGATGTTGAAAGGCTGATGATGATGATAATGATGGACCTAGAACTTCTTTTGCTCAATGGTTGATCCCGGGCTGCATGCCAGCCATGTCACATTTCTGTCAAGGTATCTGGTGACAGGAAAGAACACCGGGTTCACATTTTTTACAATGGTATTTGTGCTAATCAAACATAATCAATTTCAGACAAAATTCGAGCTCGTTTGGCCAATTTCATTTTCTGTATTACCCCAATACCCTTACATCAAATTATGTAAGAATTGGTAAATTGTCCATTCCCAGTTAATATTTTAGCAAGCACTAATGTTGTCATGATATTTTGCTTGATTTGTTCTTTTGAAAATTTGCGAGCTTCCGATGAGGCGAGCTCAAGAACAAGAAAATCCCATAGGTGCTAAAAAGAAAGGTATACAACCAATGCATCCTCCTGATAGTCACCTATGGAGCTGAAGTATGGAATCTGACCAAAAGATTGACCCTTAATCTGAGAACCATGCAACGAACACATGGGAGAATCTTGCTCAACGTAACATAGAGAGATCACAAGACAGTACGATATATTAATTTAAAACGGAAGTCCAAGATATCAGAATCTGTGAGAAAACTTGAATAGCAATGGGCTGGCTATGTTGCGAGAATGGCAAACAACCGTTGGACATCGTGAATCCCAACGTAGATCCCCATACATCACATGCAAAACTTGGGCCGGCAAAATATAAGATACAGAGTTGTAGTAATTATTTCCAGTCGGAATAGAAGTGAGAATGAAGTTTAACCCTGTAGTATCTAGGCTTGTTTCAATTACTTTGATGGGTTTTTTTCTTTATAGGAATATATACCATCATAAGCCTCCATGTACTACCTATCACTAATGTCTATGAAATTCTTTTTTGTGGGACAAAACACTGTGAAATTTAGTTGTAAGTGTGAGTTTTGAATACAGCAGCGCATATTCAATGTGGTCGGTTGTCCGGACGAAATGAGACTACAGACTGGATTCGACCCGCGGGCCGTAGTTTGCCGACCCCTGCTCGAAGGACATAACAGACTAGCAACACGATATGCAATCATCAAAATAATTAAGATTTTTCTGAGCCAAACAATTTCGTTGGGTCTGGATTTCGACTTGAGGAGAATAGCGGTTAAGCTGTTTGATTAGAGACAATTAGTACTCAAAAGCTCGCCAGTGAAATTTCTGATGGGAGAACATTCCACAAAGCAGGAGTGTTCGACGTGATGTGGGTAAAGGAACTAAGTCGTGAATTGCTGTCTGTATTTAAGGCTCCAATCATCTTCGACAAATAAAACATTTGTTGACTTTAGAGAACACAGAGTAAAGGTTTCTGGTCTCTAGACCACAGAGTAAAGGTTTCTGGTCTTTAGACCACAGAGTAAAGGTTTAGAGTGCACTGGATTAGTTAGAATGGGACATGTAGAATATGTTATTAAGGGGCTCTAATTCTTTTTTTTTGTTTTTAATATTAAAACAAGCACATTTTTCCTGCGTTGTGAGGTAATTTTTTTGTTGCCCATACAGCTAGATAATACAATAAATATCCGTGTTTTGCATAGATGAAATGCACGTGTACCATTACTAATTATCCAAGAAAATATCTAAAGTTATCTTTGAAAAATAGATATTTTATCTAAAAATTATCTTTAAAAACTAGATCTTTTATCTGAAAATTATCTTGAAAATTGTATCTTTTATTCATAATCTATCTCTAACAAATTGATCTTTAATCTAAAAATTATCTTTAAAATTAGATCTTTTACTCAGAGCTTATCTTTAAAAAACTGATCTTTTATCTAAAATTATTTTTTTTAAAAATTACACCAACGTGAGATTTGGGTATTGTTGGTCGATATGGCCGTAGACATTAAAAAAAGCACTTATCTAAAAAAATGAAAAAAACACCGTTTTTAAATTGTGCCTAATGGTGTTGGCATGCATATCTTCAAAGATGTCGCCCAAAAAATCTGTGACCAAGAGCGCCCAGAAACACAACCCGACCCACAGACACACAGACACTCAAAGAGAGAAAAATCTGTAGCCAACAGCGCTTGTTGGTTGGTTGGACAGGCCGTTTGTGGGGCTACGGAAATTTGATATATCTGACGTTTCAGTAATAGCATAGAATCACTTCTACTCCATCTTGATTCTTGTGCATCGGCAATGATTTCAGTTTCAAATACAGTCGTATTTTTGTGTCTTATATGTATCATATAGCTACCGTACTCCTATTAATTACAGTATTGAAATATCGACACAAATTACATGTGGTAAATAGCTAAAACCATAAACTTCAAACAACCAGTCGTTCATCAAAACTGGAGGTAGTATAGTACTATAGTAATAGAGCAGAGTCATTGAATTGGAATTGATAACTTGTAAGCATTTACTGCAGGGCCTTGGAAATTGCAGAGTCCGTAGTAAATGCTACATAGTTAACCTGGCACTGACGTTAAGGATGTTCAAGAAGAAATTTCCCAGAGCTTTCTTTTTTTTACGTAAAATTCTATAAGTATTATTTCTAATAAAAAGGTTATAGAATAAAATGGTAGAGCAAACTTGTCTGTGTTAGGATCAAATCCAGGGCTAGATTCATACGGGGAAAAGAGCAATTTTACCACACCTCCTTTAGCCTCGAGACCCACTCTGCACAAAAATATTTTAATAATCTCATTAAAGCACATTCAGTTGTTAGAAGTAAAATAATCAAATTATTGCTTGTAATTTGGGTCTACAGTAATTAGAGTATAGGTTATGAAAATAAACATGTCTAATCTAAGCATTTACTTGGAGTCTTACTTGCATGTAATTACATGTATACTTGTATTTACTTCAGATATCTATTTACCTCTCTGTATATGTATAACTTGTCAATTCCAATTACATACAATAAACGGTATGTGCTGGCATGTCCAGTGTGTATGTTTTTGTATGTAACGTGTGTGGTAGAATGCATACCATCACACAACGCTCAGTAAGTTCGTCTCATGATCAAATTCACAAACGAAAGTCCTCCAAACCTGAAGACCCCCGGATCCCAAGGTCTAAATCCGGCCATGGCCAAATTCTCATACTTAATTAAAATCTAAAAGGTGAACAAAACAGGATTAATTTCTCCGTACAATAATATTACAAAAACTGTCCTATTTCAACTCTTTCATTAGTTCCTGTAAATGGGATCTGCAAACTTTACCAAACAAGTCGATATGAGTTGGGCTTTCGAAGTGGGAGTGAATTCGTCTCCAGTTTTAGCGTACGTCACTGTGTCACTGCTAATCTTGCATGGCGTCAGTGGATTTTGGTCTCCTCATTGTTGTAACACAAATTAAGTCAAAACTCAATATTACGAGTTTGACGATTAAAAGACGGTTAAAGTAACAATTGATTTTTTCTCGGTTAATTCTTCTCTTCTCTTCTTCCTGTCATTTCTCTTCTTCACCGACCCTCTTCTTTTTCTTTCTCTTTCTTCTCCCCTCTCCTTTTCTCTGTCTTTCTCTTTTAATCTTTCCTTATAACTGTGTTTTTCTTTTCTTCTATATTTTTCTTTCTTAATTACTTTGTCTACTTACTTCCTTCTTTCCTTTCTCTATTTCTTTGTATCTTTCTTCTTTTCAGTTCTTGGTCCTTTTTGGCATTTTCTCTCTCTCTCCTCCAACTACCCTGAAAGATTTAACTCAACCACGACGCAATCGAGTCTCTCTCTGTCTGTCTGTCTCTCTCTCTGTCTCTCTGTCACTGTCTCTGTCTCTGTTTCTCTCTCTCTCTCTCTCTGTCACTGTCTCTGTCTCTGTTTCTCTCTCTCTCTCTCTCTGTCTCTCTGTCACTGTCTCTGTCTCTCTGTCTCTGTCTCTCTGTCTCTGTCTCTCTCTCTCTCTCTCCGTTTCTCTCTCTCTCTCTCTCTCTCTCTCTCTCTCTCTTCCTCTCTCTTGCATGAAAGTTTCTCAGCTTTCTCGACTGCAGGCGGAATTGAAAAGATAAGATCTTTTATCACATTTACATTTTCATGTTTGAAAAGTTTTTTGTTTTTTTAATATTCAACTAAATCGTTTTCGGGGGCGGACCGAGCGGAAACAAACACCCCAATAAATTTCTCGTCGTACAAATTAAAAAGCCAACTATGTTAATGTACCCCCGCCCACGTAACCTTGGTCTTTGCAACGTTTGCTCATGTGTTTGGGAACGGGAAAGGTAAAACAATGAGATCAAAGTCATTATACTTCATTACACTTCATATGATTGTTTTCTTTTAGGCATGAGTCAATCTCCTCTACGTAAGTATTTCGGTCGATGCAAATTATTGGGGGGCGAGTAAATTTTCCCTTTAAATCGACCGGCGGTCGGGTTACATTTTTGAAAAATCTTACAGGTGGCGTCCTACTAATAATTTTCCCCTTTTAAACCCCTCATTCTATTCTCTCCCTCTCCAGTCCAAGTAGGGTCCAGTCTTTGTTCGTCCACTGTAACACCAAGAACATGAACAATCATCACCTGATCAACTCTTCACTGTTTGCATTTACAATAATATTGGAAATACAATCAGTGAGGAGTTGCTTCCCCTAAATTTTGCGTCCAGCAGAAGTGGTGTTTAACCCTGCAGCAGTCAGGCTTGTCATTTTTCTTATTTCAATTCAGAACAGGATGTAATCAGATTTTTCTTTGCCTATTGATTGCCTGTAGGTGAACTCATAAACACGCACACGCACGCATGTACACGCACGCATGCACACGCACGCATGCACACGCACATACAGACACACATACACAAATGCACACATACAAGCACGTAAATATACACACACATACACGCACATAAGCCTACACATACACACACATATGAGCAAGCATGTGAAATAACAGCTAGAAAAATTGATTATGCTTATCATGATGGTGTGATGATTTAGACCGGTTCAGGAGACATTGGTGCCGCAGCGCCCTCGATCAAGAGTTCTAGCGAATATCGAGGGAGGTCTATATTTAAAAATGGACATCAAAAGGTTGATAGCGATGAACAGACCAAAAGCAAACTGCTACTGATCATTTAGACGTAACAACATTGATATGATTGGCTGTAGTTACCTGTCCCGTTTCAAAATGGCCGCTGCTCCAGCTGCAAGGTTACTATTTTGGGGGTTAGTTTATTTAAGGCTTAGTATTTTTAGAATTAGTATTGGTATAAGTATTTTGGGGTTAGGATTAATATTTTTAGGGTTAGGCAGCCGTCAGCTTCTTTGACTTTGAATTCGTCATCAGTGCCTGCCACCCCACAGCCGGAGAGGTGGTTAGTTTGGTTTACAGAACTCTGCAGTTTGCTTTCATGGTGTCACGATTGGTCAGGAGAGGTCTAACATAATGAATTGATTCTGCAGACACAAAAGGAAACTTTGAGCATCTTCGATTTTACGGGTCAGACCGTCAACTACACGAGTTAAAATTTTAAATGAAAGCTTTTGTTACAGAATGATTTCTCTCCAAAAATCTAATACGAAAGTTCAGGTGGCTTTGACGGATATAAAATCTAGCCAAACGAGAAAAAGGGTGTATCTTTTACCATTGGTCACATGCCGTCTAGGATTTCAGACTACTATGAATCATATCCCCGGTCAATTAATAAGAAAATCAAAACGATGATCTGAATTGGAAGAATCCTAAAGACGCTTTGTAAAACCAGGAATAGATAAATTCTAATAGGTAAATTCTTATAGAAAGGTTACCATCTGGTCTGAAAGAATTGCAAAATAAAGGGAATCGGTCAGGTCTAAACGTACTTGATATTGGAGAGATATTGAACTCTGTTTTCTTTGTTATTTGTTTGAAATATCAAACAGAAGGTATTCATGTCCCAAAAGGCAAAAGGACAGTTCATGATTATGATAATAGTATTAGGGTGGATGCGATAAGCTCCTTTGATTGGTCGATCCTATTGTATAAAGAGTTAGAAACACCCTTTGGGTTGAGTTGTGAGGTCCCAAGCTAACCAAATGTAGTGGCTGGATAAAGGAGCAGCTCTGTCGATTATGCAGAATTGTGTAAACGCTTGATTAATTATTCAGACTGGAATTAATCATCCCCCTCTGCAATGCCCCTTGTTCGAAAATCCCTGGTAAACAGAGACGAAAAATAAGCCCTTAGGGCAGTTTGGATCAATTTTTTGTCTCGTCAAAGTCCGTGGGGGTTCTCTGTTGTAAGTAGACCTCAACAATACTCGTTGTCTCCCTAAAGACGACCTGACATGGGAAATTCTGGGTTGAAGTTCCCTGACAGTCTTGAGATAGCTTCCATGTCTGACACCAGATTTGTCCTTCTTACCATTGCACGATTATAGAGTCCCCTGACCAGATATGGTACTAACTTGAATCTGTTGCCCTTTCAATAATAAACTTTTTCGTTCCTGTTATATCATCGATGTTTCATCGTTTGGAGCACTCATTTCTCCTGTATTTGTAACTGACGTCCCTGTGCAATGAAGACGTTTCAATGAAACCCTTCGTCAGTAGATCTTCAAATCATAACGTAGGCTCAAAGGTCTGGGGGGAAAACAAGGTGACTGAATAGCGTGTGGGGATTACTGTGTTACGTTTTCTAAAGGAAAGTCTATAAAGCTTTTAACGGCCGGCGAATTATTGTGTTCCACAGAGAAAATAGAATCGTTGTTGTTGCTACGAGTTAAATGTCAAGATAAGTATTAATTAACTGAAGTACTTATTGTTCAAAAGAATCCCATCGACCTATTGTTAGGGACCGTCAAACCAAGACTGTCAGCGTAAGTTTCTTCAGTTTTTTAGTGATGCTGGCTGGCTGGCTATGTATACGTCATGCGTACGGGCCTCACATTTACTCGTTATGTCTAGAAAAAAAAGTTGTTTTTTTTTGTTTGTCTTACCTCCACCCTCAAAAGCTTTTTAGAGTGGTATGAATATATAATGTAAGTTTATGCTAAGTTGGACCCTTAGTGTTTTTGATATTTCGGCCCCTTCAGTGATCCATCAAGAGGCATTAACTGATAACACTCTTTTCGTTTTTTTAATTGATCATTCTCAACACGGCATGCTGCCAAACGAAGTTGATCACATGACAGTTTCTATCGAGTGACTAACCTGGCCTGTTTCTCTTGAAGGTCAAAATAACTTCAATTAAATGTTCACTTTAAGAAACGACCAGCGATCATCAGACACAACTTCACCGCATTTTGTTTTTTTATGTATACGACTATACAAATCTTTAATTGTGGAAAGTTTCCTCTAATAATTTCACCGATTTTCGCCGTTGTATAGGGAAGTGCAAAAGTCACTTTCCATTTTAAAACGTGAATGACTTATTTAATAAAAAGGTAAATAAATCTTCGATTTAGATATATTTATTATGGCCATTGTACATCACGTTGAAGGAATCGTGGAATATAACATCCGACTAATATTTTCAATTCTCAGCATAACAGAGTTGAACCCTTTCAAGGTAATGACCGATGATAGTTCTTAATCTATCTGGCTCCAATGCTCTACACTGTCTGAACAACAGCAGCTACCAGATGTTGCACTTTTTACATATGCATGAGTGCGTGTGTTCGTGTGTCCCAGCGCTCCTGGCGAAACAGTTTTGTCTGAAGTTTAAAATAGAAAGTGACTTCTGAGTCACCCAATAAAAATGCAATTATTGACATTTTTCTTACGTCTTTAAATGTTTGTGTTCCAGCGCTCCAGACCACATCGTTTGGTCTACAGACTTGAAAATTGGCATCAGTTCTCCACTACACCTCTTCCGAAAATTTTTATCTGTTTTTTTTGGAAGAAAACGCCTTTTTTCTATTGGAGGAAGGACATTTTGATAGGTTTATTGATAACATCTAGATTTTTCAGAATCTAGATATTTCTAGATGTTTTTGCTCAAAGACGTATCCTTGTAGAAAACGCCAGTGATGTCATAGATAAAATTTAATCTGACTACATATATTCTTTGATGGATTTTTTTTCTTACATGACTTCAATTTTGACGCTACGGTTGTTCAGTTATTGACTGTGAGTGCGAGTTTTCTTTACTTTTTTACTTAAAAAATCGACCAAATTTTGAAAGGGAAAGTAACTTCTGAGTCACCCAATAAAAATGCGATTATCGCCGCTTCAGTGTTCATAATTACCAAATATGAGATGATATTGGAAAGTTTCCGGACTTTACGTGCTGAGGTTGTACTGTTCAACAAAAATTCGTGCGAAAGTCTGCTACGGAGAATCTTGGCGGACTTTGTCAGACTTTTGACGAATAGTCTTCAGGTTTTGTGTAGAGCGCTCGTTTTCAAGGCCGGTTGAGTGACGGTTCAAGATTACTATAATTCAACAAATGTCTTTTTTATTTGACTGTCTGTCATCGTGTAACTCAGGGACGATTAATTTTGGGGGGTTACTGATGGGACTGCAGAATATATTCTAGCATATTAACCTTTTGAAAATTCCATTTTTTGCCTAGTTCAGGATTTTTCCTACAGCCCCTCGTGTATGTTCCTAGTTTTTATGGAACAAAAATCATTCTAATGTCTGGAACCCAGTGGGACCGATCCAAGGGGCCAGTCGCAAATAACCGATCATCATTTCCATTTGATATGGACCATAACTATTTTCAGGTCAATGACAAAGTGTAGATTTCCGTTTAAAATATTGACAGTCTGTATGCTCTCGGTATTGATTTTAATACCATATTGATCGCAATTGTCACTAGAATAAGTATACTCTTAGAAAGGTTATCTGGTAATAACTGACGTGTGAACTTCTCTCGTTGCTGAAATTACTTACGGGTTGTTGCTATTCATAATAATTTTTTTAAACAGATAGAATAGAGAGTGTCAAAAACTGTTAGGATATTGCATATACATATGTATATATATGCTCCTCTATTCAGGGTTGAGCTCTCTTCAAGTGAGATAACTCATCCACTGTAAGCTTATGCAATAATTTTCAATAGGAATCGAGCACTCTGGTGGATGAGGGATTTCTGTGTAATTTAATTATAACGCTTAAAGTCAGCCTTACTGCCTGTCCAGTTCCGTAGTCCAGAGGTAGAATATCGGCCTACGGGTCTGAAGTGAAGGTTTGAAGTCTGCCTCGCGGTGCTGGATGGGATAATGGAAAGTCTATAGCCACACTGAAGAGATGTAATGCATCGAAACAGCTGTCTGTGGATGACACAATAATATATGTATATATATATATATATATATATACACTTGAGGTTTCTTCGAGCGAAGAAGCTTCATAAGGCAGAAAAACAAGTACGCATGAGTGATTTAGCTAATTTACCGATTTTCGTACTGTCGAAACCAGAAACGTGAAAAATTTAAAGCAAAAAGCGCTAAATTGGCAGCACTGACCACCAATAAACGATACAGTCAACCTTTTTTGTTAATGGACATCACGTACCGACTTGGAAGTTCCGATAAACATCTTTATCTTACGGAGATCTAGCTCCTTTTATGGTGCATTTAGTTCCTGTAAGTCTGCATGTAGCTCTTACCACTAAATCTATCTCTTCTCCAATATATCTAATAAGATATACGTATTTTTCAATTCATTCGTGAATATTGGATTAATAAAATTGAAATCACGTGTAAAACAATTATCTTATGTTAATTGATTGCAAAGTGAATACAACTAATATTTTAGTTATAATGAATAGATCTTTGATCAAAGTCTCTTTCTGTTCGTAGTTTTCTGACCGAGTAGGCGATTATACAGGTTGAAATAAATGCAGGGGGCCAAAACCGGAATCATTGTTTGATGGAATACCCAATTTATCTGCCATGTATCGCAAAAGTCATAGAAAACCAGACTAGATGATTAAATTATAATGCTATAAATATACACGAATAAAAGATATTGTCAATAATATATTTTGTGTTCACTAGCTGTCAAAAACGTTTGTTCAGTTTTAGATGTGTTCTTACATCTCTATAAGACGCTTTTTGGTCGGTCTATCGATTTATCTCCGATATGTTAAACAACAGAAAGAGGAGAGGAGGGATTCTATGTTTGTTCTTTACAGGGTTGCTAAGTATGTTTTATCATTGATAACTGAAACTGTCTTCAAATATGGCTAAAATCAGCAAAACTTCTCAATTTCAGGTAATCTTATTGCTAAAAATGTTATATATACCCATTTAAAGCCAACTCATCGGATAAAATAACCATACACTAAGACTCGAGAGCTAATTGTCGATAAAAATTGTACACTCACTCTTATTTAAACCTACTAAATGTTATTCCAATAGCCAGAATTTCGGATGAAACATCCTCATCACATGTATGGTCTGGATGGTGGACGCATCGTTGAACTTATGGTTCTTGTTCTTTGTTTATTGATTGTAACATTGAAGATGGAATTAGATAAATATTTCCAGCATACTACGCATTTTTTTATTTTATTTCAAGAAACGTAAAATGTTTTCTCAAACGCACATTGAAAAGATTAGTGCAGCAAAGGAAAAGTCACTGAGAATAAGTAAATGTATCCAAGGTTTTTTGCGAATTTTCATGCTGAACTATGCTCAACAGTCGAGTAGACCATTAGAGGCTGACAGCGATCAAATCAAGACATTACTCAAGAATAATCAACATTATACAATGACCAACATGCTTGAACTATCCACACCGAGTATTGAAAATCATCTGAACGGTCTTGGTCGTATAAGATGTTTTGAAATGTGGCTCCTCCAAAAGTTAATCAAGCGAAAAATAAGTCTTTTTAGTCACTCAAACGAACAACGTCTTTTGGCAGCATGCTGTGTTGGGGTTATCAATTAAAAATTATATTAGGTGATATTGATGAATAAGTTATTTCTCTCGTATTTTGTTGGACAGTGACTACTAAAAAAGTCTGAATCCCAAAAAATAAGCTTGTCGGTCATGAAGTAAGGGATAAATTTTGCATAAATTTACACTTAAACCCTAATTCAGAGGAATTTTAAAAGACAAAAAAAGTTTTTCTTGGCATAATAAGGAGTCAATATAAAAAAAAATCAGCCCGGTTGCACCATCAGCGCGGCCTGTAAGTGCAATGTATAGATACGTAGCCAGCCAGACCAGCCTAAAAACTGAAGAAGCCTATGTTTTGGTTGACGGTCTTTAACAAGACTATAATCCCATGTGCAATTTGTAATTTAAATATGACAGAAATATAATTATTGAAACAAATCATAAGAGGCGATGAAAAGTGGATACTTTTCAAGAACGTGAAATATAAAAGATCGTAAAGCAAGCAAAATCAGTTTTCATCCAAAAAAGGCGATGTTGTGTATATGATGGGGTCGGAAGGAAAACCACTGCTGTTATCTCCATCTAGGGAACCAAATGATTGATTCGAACAAGTACAACTTCCAATTGAACCAACTGGGGGTAGCAAACAACGAAAAGTGTCCAGACTGTCTCTAACAAGACTTATTTCCGTGTGCAATTTGATTCTTAAACGTAACAAAGATGTTCTGTTTTGGGAACAAATCGTGACAGGCAACGAAAAGCTGATACTTTTCAAGAACGTTAAACATGAGAGAGCGTGAAGCAATCGAAATACGGCTTCATCGAAGGATGTACGGTATAGCTCCACGAATAGTCTGACCGACTGACCAGACAAGACAGCTTTAGATTCTTCTCTGTCAGTATCTGCGTGTCTCTTTGTGCTCCTGGTCACATTTTGGGGGCTACAACCTTGAAAATTTTGAATGAGTACACCTCTAGACACCATCTAAAAACTATGTTGTTTTTTTTGTTGTTTTTTTTTGTTTGTTTTTTTTTTGTTTGTTTTTTTTTCAAACTGCCTTTTGGGGACTCTTTGGTCATTTTGGATTAACAATGCCCTGCTTTTGTGCGGGCATTTTCTAGTTGATTTCAGATGAAAGATATATTTTTTTACATAATTAATTCTGGTACACACACGGGATGCGGTGATTCATTTTTCTTATGCCGTTTTGGTATAGATGTTCTTCATTGAAGTTGAAGTCGAAAAACACTGTCTTCTGTTTTTAAATACATCCAAACGCATCTAAATAAGATGCTTTGCGGGTCGGTCAGTTGGTTTCGATTACGTTAATCAGAAAGAGAAAAGAGGGATGTATTGTGTTTTATTGATCAGCTGAGATGAATTGATGTCATTGAAAGGTGTGATGTCATTAAAAGAACTTTTTCTGATCAGGGAGGGGGTTGCCCGCTATTATGATATCAGAATAGAATGCCAGGAGTTCGTGTATTTGAATTTTTTTTTTAAGTCAAAAAAATGGACCCAAAATGCTAAAAAAAAAGCACGATTTTTATAGAAAGTAATACACGTAGAATATTTCCATTGCAAAATTACATGGAAATTAATAAGCAAGATTTTGAAAGGATCTAATTTTTCATGTATAATAATTTAATTAACTGCTCAGGTAGTGGTCTGACAGACAATTTTTACGAGGTTTTTTGTCTTTCAGTCTTCAGGTCACTGCATGGCGGGTAGTTAGCCGGGCTTTTGCTAATTTACCGTTATTCTAATTCTTTTCACCTCTCTCTCTCTCTCTCTCTCTCTCTCTCTCTCTCTCTGTCTGTCTCTCTCTCTCTCTCTCTTGCATAATTACGCTCAAATTTGACAAGATAGGGGAGATGAGTAATTGTCTTTTACATAAAATGACCAATGAAAAGAAGACTGAGATTGCAAAGTTAGCCATTTTCCGGCTAGATATGGCTGATTTCTCCCCTTGATTTAGCTGGTAAAAATGTACGGTAGCCGATTAAATCTGGTATTGTTTATAATAGTAAATAGTGTTCTGGTGCCTTAGTATATAGTTATTTTATTTGAGAAGTTGAGTTTTGAATGAATGTACATGATATGCCGAATTGGCGAAATTGCCTAATTAGCGAAATTGCCTAATTGGCGAAATTGCCTAATTGGCGAAATTTATTCATTTAAAATTTGATTTCACTCTGATTACCTAAACCATAGATCGTAAAAAAATAGTTGTTTTATATTTCTGTGCAGATGAAATATTCGAACAAATTAAACTACGTATTCATTTTTTTTCTGAAAAAAAAATTAAAACTACGTAGTTACTTATTTTTTACTTGTTTGATTTCGTTAACTTTTGATTGTAAAAAAATAATTGCTTTATATCCTTGTTTTGATTATATGAACTTTTGATTGATTTTGATTGATTGAAATTGAAACTACGTATCTATTTATTTATTTATTTTTTTTTTGTAAAAAAGTTAAAATTTCACTAACTTCACCGTTTCGACATAATATATCCATATAACATTCTAAAGATATAATATATATATAATTTAGCCATTTTTGCCATATTTAAAGGCAGTTTTAGCTATGAATAACAAACTCCACTTGACAGCACTGACGCTGACAGAGTGATTCTTTTCACCGTTGAGAAAAGGCGGTATATATAAATATATAACAACAACAGGCTTATGATTCAAGACCCCCAGGTGAGGATTTAAGCAATGATAATATCTGTTCTTTCTTTTTTCGTTCTCTTTTTCCCCTTCAATTTCACTTATTCTCAGGAATTCTCAACCTAATTTTACAATAATCCCATTTAATGTTGTTTTTACTCACTGATTCACAGGGAGGAGGCTATTTGAAAACGCCCCCGGGACCCTGAAAGCCTTTTAGATAACAGTTCCCTTGTTGTATTTCTACTGATATTATACAATAACAAGCCTGGTTGCTGCTGAGACAAACTCCTCACCTACTTTTATTCAAACTGAGGATGATTACTGTAAGTTTCGTTCGTATGTATCATAAATAAATTCATGGGTATATAAGACTTGCGAGTTTGGCTCAGTTGGTAAGAGATTCACTTTAATGATCGTGATTTTAAATTCCATTTGAGAAGTGTCAATTTTTTTTCTTTTATACGTTTTATTCAATGTGACGTGATAGAGAAACTGTGATAAGTTCACTCTCCTTAATTTGGTGAGAATTGTTTTTGTTATTCTCGTTACGAAGGAAAAACTATGTCGACTCCAACTTTAACCAGAGTTTGACAACAAAGATGTATTCATACAAATAAAAATTCCAAAAACAACAATTTAGTCTTTCGGGTTGCTTTTCACCAATTTATTTTCTTCTTCTTCATCATCATCATCATCATCATCATCATCATCATAATCATCGTCATCATCAGTCTTTTAGCATCCGTTGTTGGACATAGACCTTCCCCAGGATTTGCCACACTTCCCTATCATGGGCGTCACGGAGCCAGTACTTCCTGAACTTGTCTTGCTCGTCTCTCCATCGCCGGCCTCGGTTGCGCATGTGGTCTCGGGAGATCCATGTTGTGAGTCGTGATGTCCATCGATTGTCTGCCATTCTTGCAACATGGCCGGTCCACCGCCATTTGAGATTTTTAATGGATTCTATGATGTCCCTAACTCTTGTCTTTTCTCGGATGTACTGTGCTGTCTTGATGTCTCTCCATGTGAGGCCCAGCATTATTCTTTCATGTGCACGTTGCATGGTTCTCAATTTACGGGTTTGTCTCTTGGTTAAGTTCCATGTTTCAGCTCCATATGTGACTATTGGGAGGATGCATTTGTTATACACCCTTCTCTTTAGGAAAGCCTTTGGCAGAGCTAGCTCAACCTTCAAAAATAATAAGATCCCATTAATCCAATTTATTTTACGTGACTTCAAATTTTGTTGCAACGGTTGTTCAATTATTGACTGTGGTGATGTGATGAACATGTGCTTAAATTCAAATCCAGTATAGAACTGGAAGATTAACTGACAACAGGGACAGGATTTCGAGCGGGAATAAAAAGCGGGAATTCTTCAAACTGCAGTCCAAGTCCGGAGCTGACTTTTGTCTTATTCTTTATTTTTGTTCAAAGGCGTATCTGAGGTGTTAAGGGAGTGCTTCTTGCAAACTCCCCCTGGGACACCAATGGAGGGAGCCCCCAAAAGCTTTTAAAAGTAGTAGTTCAATTACTGTATTTTTAGTGACAAATCTCACTGAATGCTATCGGGAACTCTCTAGGAGCCAAGCCACCCCCTCCGCCTCGGGACCCCAAAACCTCTAGCTACGTCTCTGTTTTTGTTTGAAGTATGTTGGGTGGATTTAAAAAGCTTAAACTGCAACATCTCTCTTCTTTCATTATTATTCATCTGAACTCTCTCCCTCTCTCCCTCCCTCTTTCTCTGTCTTTCTCTCTCTCTCCACCTTCATCTGTTTTCCCACGGCTCTTATACTGAATCGTCCATATTTGAAAGCGCGGTTCTCACCATCGGCTCAATAGAAACAAGAAGTTAAAACAAAGGTACAAAAACGGTTTTCAAAGATGGTGAGAAAAACTATTACGAGACCGCGTGAAATAAAACGAGAAGAAGAAGAAGAAAACAAAAGCAAAAAAAAAAGAAGTCTCAAAAGAAACAAAAGATTTACAAATGAATACGTCTGCATTCTTTTTTGATGATTAGAATTGAATAAGAGAATTCCGTCGAAGGAATTGAAAGAAAAATGAAGACATTTGCCATTTGTTCGTATGGTTGCTTAATAGCTTTTGGGAGAAACCGACTAGGTCAAATCTCTACAAGGATTGAGCACTTTACACACTTCCAGGTCAACTTCAGACAAAAAGAAGTGATTGTTAGACCATCAATAGAAGTAGAAGGCCACAGCAATTGAAAACGTTGGATGTCTACCAGAAAGACAGACCTGAAAGTCAGAGCTTGGATTCATTATTTCTTCTCTTGTGTACAGAACTAGCAAGGACAGCGTGATCAACTTTAATTTCAAGTTTATATCGAAAATTGAGACAAAACATCTTACAACACCTAGAAATAACTAGATTCTCCAGATACATATCTAAAACCCTGGAAACATATGACGTTAATTATAAACTAAACATGACTTTGATATTCAATGTTTATTTCATTAAGATATTCCTGAATCAAAAAATACTTTTTTTCATTATGATGAATTGAATAAAAATGTTCATTTTTTATTAAAAATCACCTAACAATTTCTGACATCTGGATGCAATCAAAAACATCTAGATTTAGATGAAAAACGTCTAGATTGGCCTCACTAAACAAGGAACATACCTAACATTTCGGTCAACCCGTCAGTCAATGATGGAAATCGCTGCTAGAGATGCAAGTGCATCTAGGAATACAAGGCCTATAAGCCTACTCAACTGTGTATATAAACTTTTCACAAAGATCATCACCAACCGAATCACAAAAACACTCGATGAAAACCAGCCACGTGAACAGGCTGGCTTTAGAAGAAGCTACTCGACCATGGATCACCTGCACTCGATAAATCAACTGAAAGAAAAAGCAGCAGAGTACAAACTACCACTTGCCGTAGCATTTATCGACTTCAAAAAGGCGTTCGACTCAGTAGAAATCCCTAAGGTCATGGAGGCCATCAGTCGGCAAGGTGTAGATCCAGTATATGTTGAAGTGTTGAAACATATATACAATCACGGCAGCTCATTTATCAGGCTACATAAAGACTCGGACCCCCTCCAGCTCCAGAAAGGAGTAAGACAAGGTGATACCAGCTCACCTAAACTCTTCACAGCCTGCCTCGAGATGATCTTCAAAAGGCTAGACTGGGAGAGTAAAGGAATTAAAATAGACGGCGAGTATCTGAGTAACCTCAGATTCGCAGACGACATAGCCCTTTTCGCAGACAACCTACACGACCTCCAATTAATGATAGATGAACTAAATGAAGAGAGCAAGAAAGTCGGCCTACACATTAACTTCAGCAAGACGAAGATCATGTGCAACAACCACATCGGAGATAAGAACACTAAGATCGAAATCGAGGACACAGAACTCGAGAAAGTAGACCACTACATCTACCTAGGGCAACGAATCTCCATGAGACCCTCAAAAGAAGAAGAAATCAAGCGAAGAATCACACTAGGATGGCAAGCCTTTGGCAGAGCTAGCTCAACCTTCAAAAATAATAAGATCCCATTAATCCTAAAGAGAAGGGTGTATAACCAATGCATCCTCCCGATAGTCACTTATGGAGCTGAAACATGGAACTTAACCAAGAGACAGACCTGTAAGCTGAGAACCATGCAACGTGCATATGAAAGAATAATGCTGGGCCTCACATGGAGAGACCACAAAACAGCACAGCACATCCGGGAAAAGACAAGAGTTAGAGACATCATAGAATCCATTAAAAATCTCAAATGGCGGTGGGCTGGCCATGTTGCAAGAATGGCTGACAATCGATGGACATCACGACTCACAACATGGATTCCCCAAGACCATATGCGCAACCGAGGCCGGCAAAATGTTAGATGGAGAGACGAGCTAGACAAGTTCAGGAAGTACTGGCTCCGTGACGCCCATGATAGAGAAGTGTGGCAAATCCTGGGGAAGGTCTATGTCCAACGACGGACGCTAAAAGACTGATGATGATGATGATGATGATGATTTATAATAGCTGTTTATGTAATTCATGATATCATGGGTAATTTAAAAAACAAATACTCAAAAACTTCCATTTATTCGAATGTTCGTAAACATAATGACACAACAAATTCAGGTGATAAGAAAAAAAAACATAGCAATAAGTATGGTAAAGCTAACTACATCTAAACCTGATGTACGTAGTCAAAGTTTCGGCATTTATCCCCGTCCACTAACTTTACTAATACTCCACATCCCGTTTAGCTTTAGTCATTTTCTGTCCTGACAAATTGAATATTCCTAGTGATAGAAAAAAGGTGATGAATGAGGAGTGAATATGCAATTTTGAATTTGTTTTAGCCAATTCCGGTACCCAAAGTGTTTGTTGTGCATTGAAAACTTAGAAAATGGTTTGTCAGTGGTCAGGAATTAAGGTAATGTCGTTTGCAGGTAAATTGTTCGACCGGGAAATATCGTCGGCAGATAAATTGTTCGACTAGGAAAATGCCAACAGGAAATGTCGCCAGCTGGTAAATTGTTTGACCAGGAAAATGCAACCTGGAAATGTGATCTGCGGGTAAATTGTCTAACCAGGTAAATGTATAAACGCTTTATCAGCATATAACCCGGTAGTGTCCAATTTTTAAGATGAAAATTGGCCTTAGAAATGTGTATCAATTGACTTCCATTTGAAATACAGGAATTTTTACCGGGGTATTACTAGAATAGCAAAGTCATAAAAATGTGATAATACAATCAAAGGGAATACATTTTGGTGACATCATTCTATGGGATTTAAAGCCATACTTCATTAGAAACCGTCAGCCAGAGCTGTCAATATAAGTTTTTTTAAGTTATCTTTAGTTTTTAAGTAATTCTGGCTGGCTATATATATATATATATATATATATATATATATATATATGTATATATATATATATATATATATATATATGTATATGTGTGTGTGTGTGTGTGTGTGTGTGCAGGCTGCTAAAGGGTTTGAAAATTCAAACATCTACTCCTTATTACGTCTAGAAAAAGATTTTTTTAATCCTCCCCCAAGTGAGTTTTTAGCAGGGGGGGGGGGTTCAACTTACAATGTAAGTTTATGCTAACTTGATGCCTTTTTGTGTCTGGTAGCATTCACGTTTGTTTTGAAAATTTGCACTTGTTAGTGATCCAATGAAAGGTGAGAGAAGTACAATTTACAAATTGATCTCCCCCTTTTCCAATATCCTAATTGATCATCGTGGTATGCTTCGAATAGAAATTCATTTTTAAATTTTTCATGCAAAGTAATAGGATTTCTACGCAACTCAAACAACAATATATCCTCTTACTTTGTCTAGCTTTTACAAGCAAAAGTATTTTGAGGTTATTTCCTGATCCCAGAGCTCCTTTGGTTAAGTACTAAAATTAAAATGAATAGGTAGCATATCTCAGTACTAAGTAATTAGGGGCTTCGATTCCTTGCTTCCTTTCTTTGACTTTTTGCTGCCTCTGACAGATCTTGTCCAACTACCCTTTTCTCCTTTCTCTCTTACCCTCTGTAATTGACATAGATTGGGAAGATTTGAATGCTTAAGACCACCGCTTTCTTTTAAAGACCCAATGAGGATCAAATTCGTGCATTACAAGTACGTCGTCAAAAAGCGCGAAATATATACGTCTCTGCAGATTAGGATGCATAGTCATTTTGAACATGAAATCTGCAAAAAGGCCTCGGGGATTTCAGAGATGGCGTTCAGAGAACGGATCTCCAGTGTCAAGTCAAGTTATTATAAGTTTCTTTAATGCAGAATCGAACAATGATAGCCACCAAAGGTGGCGAACGGTACTTCCCTTTATATATATATATATTTAATTGCGTCATCCACAGACAGCTGTTTCGATGTATTACATCTCTTCAGTGTGACTATAGACTTTCCATTAACCCATCCAGTACCGCGAGGCAGAATTGAAACTTTCACTTCAAATCCGGAGACCGATATCCTACCTCTGAGCTACGGAACAGTAAGGCTGAATTTGAGTGATATATATTCATTTACACATAAATCCCCCATCCACCAAAGTGCACTATTCCTATGGAAGAGCATTGCGTATTGCGTATATATGTGTGTGTGTGTGTGTGTGTGTGTGTGTGTGTGTGTGTGTGTGAGCCATACCGTTTTGTCTACTGACTTGAAAATTTGTAACACTCCCCCACTAGACTCATTCTAAATTTTTTGAGCTATAGAACAAGAGCTTTTCTGATCTTTTCATGCCTTATTACGACGGATGTAGTTCATTGATAACACATAGAATCTCCAGAAATGCAAAAACGATAAAGGAAGGAATGTCTTTGGAGGAGGAAGATTTCGAAAACCAAAGACAAGAATCCTTATCAAAGTCGTTAGCTCATGGAATTTATCCATAGCAAGATATTCTGGAACTTTCCTAAATTAGCCAAAATAAGATCTGGAATCTCCAAAGCTGATAATCATACACGAAGTACCTCACATCAGGAATTATGCTCATAGACTGGGAGAGGATAAAGGAAGAGGAAAATAATTTATCACAAACATTAAAGATTGTCTCGACTCGATCATCAAAAACTACTGGATTACATACGTCTGAGAAAACGAAGAATAATCACGAAAGCTAGAAATTTCCCCCAAAACAAACAAGACTAGAAACCAAAAAATGGAAAGGAGAAACAACTCAGAAGAATTCCAAGGGACAAACAAAAGAAGCTGTAGACGATATGATCTTGTTGGGCTGCGCAATAGACTCTTGAAAAGGGAAACGAAATTACTAAAAATAGGTCTGGTTATTCACTCAATAGAAACCGTAATGCGACCAATGTCTTTTGACAGCATGTCGTGTTTGTGGTGATCGATTGAAAAATTGGAAGGGGGTGATCAAAGTATTACTTCTTTTGTTAGGCTGTGATCAGTCTGAATTTATAAAAAACAAGTTTGAATGCTGCTGAACAAAAACGAAGGGACCAATTTAGCATAAACTTACATTGTGGATTCAACACCCACTAAAATCGTGGAAAAATACTTGGAAATAAGGTTTTATTTTCTAGGCATAATAAGGAGTAAATGTTTAAATTTTTGTCCGTTCTGTTTGACGTGGCTTGAACACGTAGTATACATATAGCCAATCAGCCAGACCAACTTGAAAACCGAATAAACCTATGTTGTACAGAGACAAGGATAAAGGTGTAAATCGTATGATAAGTGAATGAAGCAAGGTAGCTCAGAAGGGGTCAGCCCCGACTGGATACGAAAGATAGTTCATTGGTAATAGAGCAAAGGATTTTGATTTTACCATGCAGACACAAACCAAGTGTACGACCAAGAACTAATAAAATTACACAATTCAACATTTGTACATAAAACTTTTATATAGATGTAATATTTTCTAAAAATGTTATTTCTTGATTGATTATGTCTGAAAAAGGTGTAGAAACGTTCAATTATTCCCTTCCAATTTTGCATTTGTGACCAGACAGTAATAATTTGAAATGCACTTCTTTTGAATTGGACATCGGTCAAATTTGCACTTAAAGAGAAAGCGAACAGCTTCATATGAATATATGAATGGGGAATTATAGAAAGAATTGGAAATCCATGGAAGGAATAGACATTTTTAAACAATTGTATTACAAAAATCGACAGGAAAAGTGTTGCAGTTTTGAAAAGATTTGATTGGGCCCTAAGCTAAAACCAATGAATATTGCTCGTGAAGTGATTCATCTAGCTATATAAATATTATCGTAACTTTTTTGTACAGATGTCTGTTCGTCTGTGATGCTATTCTGAACTATTTTAATAGATCACCCCCCACACGGCATGCTGCCAAAAGACGTTGGTCACGTAATAGTTTCTTTTGAGTGACTAACCACACCTGTTTTGAAAAAAGAAATCAAACCAATGTATTTTCGTCAATTTGTAAGAGGTAAAACCGCAATTCTAAACGGTGAATATTATGGTTTCTTTCAAGATGCGTCCACACATCTCTTTGAGACGCTTTTCAGTCGGTTTATCGGTCGATCCTAGTTAAACAACGCAAATGGGAAGGAAGGAAGACGTGTGATGTCATTAAAAAGGCATGACGTCCTTAAAAATTATAAGATCTATTCAAATCGACTATTGATTCAAGGAAAGACTTCTTGCTCTTCTTCCTCCTTCTGTTACCTCTACCACGGATGGTGGACGCATAGTTGAACTTGTGGTTCTTGTTTTTGTTTTTGTTTTTTTCAATCAAGATAGATACATTTCTTTGAATTCTTTTCTTAAAATTTTCTTGTAAAAGTTCATATGGAATGTTAATAAATCAATATCATTCGTTGCTCAAAGTCAAGTTTCATAGATTGAGTTCATCTAATTATTTTGGAATATTTAGTTTGGGTAGCGTTTCAGGGTAAACGTCAAGTCGAGCATCTTACCTTAGCGGAAATAAGTTTATTCAAGATACATAACTCTTACTTCAGCATTGAACGAAAAGCAAAAGAAATGAAATTAATTTTTCGTAATTTAATCATGAAAGTAAGGAAATTACACACCGGACGAATCACAAAAAATTAAAATAGTGCATTATAAATTTCAAGTACTTTTGAAATACTTTTTTTCCCGAATTTTGATGTTTTGAATTGATGATTATGACTCGTATCGGAATCATTTTCCATTTTTGAGAAATTTTAGCTTTTTAATATATACATTAATTTTTTTATACCTACGATAATTTATGTAAGCCAAACCTCTATGAATTTATATTTAAATATATCTAAACCAGTTTTTAACTTGGGTTATGGAGAAAAAATTCTGTGGGTACGAGAAGCGATGGGAGAAAATTGAGAAAATATAATTGTAATAAAATATGTATTCCCACAGTTAATATTGTAAGTATTTTTAACCAGTTCTAATGTGGAATATACCCTAGTTTCATTCACTTCAATAATTACATAGAATCTATGCAATAATTTCGTTGGATTTATTTGTTTCCTTTTATTGTGCATTTTGAAATTACGATGATGATGATGATGATGATGATGATGATGATGATGATGATGATGATGATGATGATGATGATGATGATGATTTCGATTGTTGGATGTAGTGAGGGGGCATGTGGTCATATTGGTTGGTGCACTGGGGGGTCTGGGAACCGTCAAAAGTCTAAAAGAACCTCTGATCTAAACTGATATCTAATATCTAGAAGAAATAATATCTTTTTATTGGCTTTTTCTAATTATTTTGTACTTGGGCCATTTGTGTTGTGTAATCATCGCAATGAAGTATTTTAAATACATAATGAGATATTCATACTTATTTAGTTATTCGATGTGTTTTTCCTTGACATAATAAGGATTAATATCGAAATTTTCAGCCGTCTAGCTCCTTTGATGCAACCTGTACACGTGGAATATGCATACACAGATAACCAGGCACAACTACTTAAAAATTGAAAAAAAAAAAACTATGTCGACGGAGTCTATTGCCCGTATTTTACTTATTGATTTTAATTTTGTTCCGTAGAGTTATGCCCCTTGGAAAAGTTATCTCCTTATGACGCTAAACTTGACATTTATCACATTTCAGTATTGTGGGTCCAACAGTCCGGCCAGATTAGCTGTATAGCAAAAGTGTCATATGTTACGGGCCCCCGAATTTTCTAGGGCCCCTCGCTAAACGCTTAAAAGCTATCAATCCCTGTATTTCCTCTATAACTATAGAATTATACTTTCTCCGACTTTCATAAGCGACTGGGTGTTGAATGAAACTAGGACGGTGCTCGTTCCAAATGAAGGGGCCAGGCTTAATGGTATGTGGAGCAGCCTATCATAATTGTCGTATTAGTCAAATTTCTGTTCATCGTACAAAACGACGGCTTCGAATCAGATTTCTCGAGAACCGCTGATCTAAACAACTTCAAACTCGAAATTTCAGTGCCTTGTGTGCTGACAAATATCTGGCGAATATCAACTTCGTACAATGGCCAATTGACTAGTAATCGCACTGCACATAAACAGGGATCTATATTATATGACAGAACACGTATATCAGTATTTATCCAGGGCCAAGTTAAAGCCGCCTAAGGCCCTCAACACAGTCTCCAAACTGTACCTCCAACCCAGCCCTCCCATTGCTTAACTAACAAGATTTTCAAAAGTGAAACTTTCCTGAAAAAAATGGAGTTTACATTCATTCAAAACACATCGAAATTCGTTAACAAAATACATTTTCACACAAAAATATACTATTTCACTAATCTAATTTTTTACCAATGAAACATGTGCTTTAAAATGACCAGTTACCTATTATAATATTTGTGCAGACGATTGAATCATTTGAATTCTTGAATCAACTCTATACATAAGGGAAAACATAAAATTTCAGGTTTAAACTATCATATTAAACGGATTAAACAACTTATAATAATTCAACGCAGGAAACTGCCAGGGACCTTAGGTGCTCCTTTCTCTTTCGATGCCCCAGGCACGCACTTATTTTGCTCAATGGATAATCCAGGCCTACTTTTGGTAAATGTTTCAATTTTATTGACATTTATTACCTTAAAAAGAAGAAAATGTAAAAACGTTTATTTTGCTTCTTATGATAGAACACATTCACTTTTTTCATTCTCTTTCATTCGATAAAGTATAATAAATCATTATATATTTATGGATGTGTTATATCTGTTATTTAAAAAAGATAGTGAGAATAAAGTAGCAACTTTAGTTCTACTTATCTGGTTCAGTTTCATCTTGCATCAGCTTATTGGGAGGGGTTCTTTTAACAGTTGAAAAAGGTTTTTCATTTTTAAATATATTCATATTACTTGAAACTCAATTTGAAAAGACCTCTCGTTGTTATACGGAGACTGAATCACTTGACCTCGACTGCGTAAATAGAATGAACAATTAAAGAAATCATTATGAGTAAATATGCATGACAACTTTTTACCTTCATTTCGATTCATTAATTGGCAGAGCGTAGTCAGGCGTATACCGGGCATCCTGTGAGAGAAGTGAGTTCCAATCTCACCTAAGACTTGCTCTTTATTTCCAATCAACGCTGTTTGGTCAATGCCGAAGGGAAACCGTTCCGAGTGAAAGTTGCAACAAAAATTTGATAACAACATATTAAATTTGTCCGTTAACATGTGGGTGTATCCATCATAAATCTCACAAGGCGTCATTTGTAAGACTTGGAATTGAGATAAAACAAGCCTGGCTATGACAGGGTCAAACTCAACCCCTACTTGTATTTCGACTGAAGCTGATAACTACGACTTTTGTATTGTATATACAATAAATAAATAAAAACATTTTTAAATATTTTTCTTGTATAAATATATTCATTTATTGATATTAAGCCTTTGCTTATAAATTATATAACTTTTCGTTGATATGAAACATTAGTTAGTTTTGCTCAGTCGGTAAGAATGCCGCATACCGATCACTTAGTCGTGATTTCAAATCAAGGTCGGGAAACGTTAATATCATATACGTTACGTTTTAATCTGAAAAGTTTTGTTTTAAACGTTAACAATAGCATCTGATTTCTTTTGAATATATACCAAGGAGAATCATTTATATTATCAATTTTTTATCAAATTGAATTGAATCTAGCAAACTTGAGGTTTTTGACTTCATGTATATTTTTAAAATTTGATTTTAAAGCATCACCTCACTCAAGCCTGGAAGATTATCTAATTTTTCACTAGAAGAAATCTATCAATCACAAGCGAGTCAAATAAAAACAACATTCCAAACCTCATCATATTAGATTGTATTCATTTCAATCACGTTGAATCGGAATTAGTTATTCAGAGTTTATATCACTCTCAAATCAAAATGGACACAATTTAATTCTTTGAAATCATTGTTTTGACGTTCAAAATAGAATAAAAATCATTTGACGGAGAGATCGTCAGAATCGTTGAGCTGTTATTAAAGAAATTCCCAATCCTCTTTCATTTACGATGAGGTTTAGTATAAAGAATAAAACAAAGGCTTTAAAACAAAAGTTGTAGTCGATAAAGAGTGGTTGTTAACAGAACCAGAAATTAACTAACTAGAATTGAACGTAACCTCGAAGTTTTTTTTTTCTAAAGCTACAGCCAGACCAGAGAATCTTATAAGGTATAAAGCTATTGCAAATGCTATTTATTATTTTGAAACCAATTTGAAATGATCTCCCATTATTATACGACGAATGTGTCATTTGGTCGAGACAACGTAATAAGAATAAACAATTGAAGAAAATGGGCTGCTGCAGGAATCGAACCTGCGACCGAAAGGTAGCCGTCTCAACGTGTCTCTGTTACCATTGAACTAAACAGTCCGCTGATAAGTAAAAAGCCCAAATAACTGCTTTATCTCCATATTCCTATCTTGTTCATTCACTATCCATATCCCCTCTTGTTTCTCAACGCAGAAAATTGTATTATCAAGAAATGGATGTATAATCCGACAGAGATATTTTTGATGCTCTATATTAATTATTTCTCCTGGATTAAGTATGCATTTCTTAAATGTAAGAGTGACTTATCTCCGGATACTGGGAATGGTTCTGAAATTTGTAGGAGACTTAAACAGATAGAAATTCTAAAGACGGTGAAGTGATAATGACAATTTTGTTCAATTCTTTAAGAACAATGGAAAAAAATCTCTTCGAGCTCAGAGAAATCCTGACTTCATTTGACCTTTACCACTGGCAAATAAAACAACGTTCTGACTCAACATATGATTGTTAGACAGAGTTTTGACAAGAGACGACACATCAAAGTATATGGTACATCCCTAAAAATAAGTGACAACTGATCCGGAAGTGACCTTTCGGCCTGACTCAGGTTTAAATTTGGTTGTTTATGATGCGCTTGTTGCACTATAATGGCATTTTATTCCTGGCTCAAGGTTGCCAAATTCACTGTTCTCTCGGTAGATCTGGCTGATTTTTCCCAATTTAGCCGATAAAAATCTGCTATAGCCAAAGATCTGGCCATCTAAAAAAATTCAATAAAAGTAAACGTACAATTTTTGATAAATAATTTGTTCTGAAGTCTTGGTGCGTAGCTATTATATTTATTGAGTTCAACCTTTTTAGCAATATAATTAACTAGAAATAAAAAGATTAGCTGATTTAGCCATTTTTAAAGACAGTTCTTGATGAAGATAACAAACTATAATCGACAACACGGCTTTTGAGGGACATTTTGTTGCTGACGTTAATTGCAGTTGTTTTTACTGATTTCTTGTTTATCGTATAAAATAATGTTTTGGGTAGACAGCGACATTGACACTAAACTCGCTTACTGTATATGCGCACTAGGTAAGCCAGGGTCGTCTTATCTCATGGGCTCTGCCCCAGGGCCCCGCGATTTTAAGGATCTTAAAATTTGCAGGTAAACAGTCACGATAATTATAGTCTTGAGAGTATGGTATATACATATATGAGAGAGATGTAAAAATTTGATTCATCGATTTTTTGGTTGAAAATTATTAGATACAAACAAATAGACTGAAAAGACACATTTTCAAATATTATGACATTTTCTTTCTTTCCCTCCCTCTCTTGGAGACACAGAGATAGAGGGAAGAATATATATATATATATATATATATATATATATATATATATATATATATATATATATATATATATATGTATATATATATATAAGAATACCTTGATAGTGTGGTTTCGATTAATGTGGGTTTTGGTGTATTGATGCACAAAGTAATGAATCTAACTAGATTATGTAAACAAAAACATATCCAATTATAATAAGACCTTGAAAGGTGCGATTTCGAACAATAATTGCGGAATAAATTAACCACACTAATCGAAGTATACATGTAAAACGGATGCAAAAGTTTCAGAATATCTAGACAAATACAGATTTCAAAATAATTGTTTTACAATCCTGCAGACAGATAAACCTTGAATTCAAGAGACCCCCTACCGAATTATTCCCTCTCAGACGTACAGGAACTCACCGTTCAATGTCGTAGTTGGGTTCCAGAAAACGGCGAATTTAACAGAATAAAAACGTCAGATGAAACCGATTTTACCATTGGTACAATTATATAAATATATGTCGATTTATAGTAGTGTAGTCAGCAAAATCACTTAATTTGCAATTTCAACTATGATATTTTATGTGATTGAATATTTATAGCTTTTCCTCTGCGACGTTATAAGCGAACGATATTAATGAAAGAGTTCCTGTAATTGTTGCGTAATCCTGTAGATCTAATACCTCTCCTAAAGAGCTAGCTTCTCTCACATATTTTTTCAAAATCTTTGCAACAGCTTCTAATTGAAATAAGAAAGCACTCAGAGAGGGCATACCTATGCCAACGTCGTATACAAACTCAATCAAAAACAAATGCTTGGATCCGCCCCAAAATTTAACCACATTTCTCTTAGTCCAAGGCCTATCTTTTCACAGAATTTCACGGAAATTCATTGAAAACTTTGGAAGATATTGCGAGGACGGCCATGACCGAAAACATAGGTGTGTATACGAGGGATAAAATAGAAAAAAAACTATCAATCGAAAAAAAACAAAAAAAAACAAACAAAACAAACAAACCCTGGATCCGTCCCAAAATTTAATCACTCCTTCATTACCCTGTCGCTCAGCCTTCAACAAAGTTTCATTGAAATTCGCAATAAACTTTTTGAGACATCGTGCGGACAAACGCAAAGACAGTGAATAATGATACATACACCTCTCTAACGTAAATAACTAACTACGCGCTTCTTCAATGATCACACTTTCGCACCAAAAAGAATCCATTATTAATTGTCTACTCACGCTTGGGTGTAACTTCTCCCAGAATGCCCTAAACATATTTTTGCAAGCTTGTTATCAGCTATAATCCAAATGGTGTCCAGGGTGGGTGCCTAGAAAGAGGCTATAATGTACGTTTCCGAACGTCTTCCGTTAATTTTTGTGTGTGAGTGTGTCAAGTGAAAGCCTTAGACGAGATACACACGTTCGTCTATGTATCCGCTCGTCTGTGTTGACGGTAAGGCAGCGAGCGTGGGGAGGAGATAGAGGTGACTTAGTGTAAAAAGTAGAGTTTAGCGGCAAGTGCTCTGAACATGGGTGGTGAGTGTGCCAATAAGCGTTGATATATGCATTAGTAAGAGCTTAGGGCTACTGCAGTTAATGTCTCGTTTCTGTGTGTAAAGTGGACATCCTAGCTTTGAGAGTTGTATCGCAGTACTGAAGTTGTCGAAGTTTTATGCTTTAGCTAAAAGCATGTTATCACACACACTCACAGAGGTGCGAGCACTCATACAGGGATATGTACACACACGTACACATACACACGTGTACTCCCCTCTACTTTTTGAAAGTTTGCTTTTAAGAGGTCCGAGATCGCTCAAATTTTATGATATTGGTTCTCCACTTCACGCCATTTCATCTTACGAAAGGTTTTTATAGGAATGCTCTAATTTCAAACAGAAGGCGAACCTGTACGCAAAACGAAATTTAATTCGGCAGCAGTATCCTTAAATGAGTCGAACTAATCTTTTTATGTAACCTGTGATATCATGGGTAGGATTTATTGGGGAAAGTTGTTAAATCATTAACTTTCCATTATTATTATTTCATAAAAGTGAGGTGAGGCGTTACGTCTCTTGAGAAGCAATCTTCAATGGAGTATGACGGTTAGTGACGAAGTCCTGGTCTCTGTTCCATGCATCAGTTTAGTGATCATTGCAAGTCTCGTCTGGTCGAGACCAGGTCTTTATACCAACAGGTTTTCATGGCCAACCCCTTGACAGTATGCAAATCCATCGAAGGGACACAGTCACCCTGATCACCCAACTTAGTATAATCAATCAACTGCTGAGCGCATGGTGAAATTCGTCCTAATGAAGAGTTTTATACACTTTCACTCATACCAGGAATCGATCCCAAGACCTTCAGCATGTGAGGCACATGTGCTAACCATTGCACTATCCAAGGGGACATTACATAAATAGTGACTCAAAAAACCCTCATTGTAGGGAAAAACAAACTCTAATCGCGGTTGTATTTCAGTACTGACCGCGTTCGAAATTCGGTATACGTAGTCAAAGTTTTGGCTTTTGCTTATCGCAACCCACTGACTTTACAGCTACACCACCATTTCACCCCTACTTAGTTTTAGTATTTTAGTAATTTTTTCGTGACAAAGTAGGAATGTCTGGTCACGGAAAGAATGAAACAAGCCGGAAAGTAAGACCATCTTCTGATATTCATGAAAAGTCTCCACCCATCAACATAAAATCGTTATCCTGAACTAAATGTCAATAACTTTGGGAAGAGTCATTGAGAAACCAACTTTTGTTCGGACAATCTAATCTCTTCTTTCCATCTTGGTTGTTGACACAACGTTTCGGCCGATTCGTTCTACAGCCATAATCGAGTACAAAATGTAATATCCGAAACGAAAAAGAGTCTCTTCTAACGGTCTCTCTTAATAGTGCTTACTGCTCTGGGTCACAGAAACCAATGACGGTAAGTTAGTTTCTCCCTAATTTTCCATGAAAATGACCGTGTGCCAGACTTGATATTGTGCTTGTCTCACAAAATATCAATAGTTGATTTTATTTGAATTAGAGGTTTAGGGGGTTCTTTGCGAAGGTAGCAAAAGCAGACACAGATCCAGAGGGTGTCTATACTACATCCCTGTAAGGGCGAAGCCCAATTTGTATTTTTAAATGAATATCCACATAAAGGAAATTAATAAATAAAAAAAACAAAATAATCTCAAGTTATCATAAATTAACCATTTAGAATATGAGGGTAACTAAGAAATGGCCTTCCATAAAAAAGATATGAATCAACTTGAAAAAAAGAAGTGTTATCAGAATATGAAATCAGGTGAAGCAAATCAATGTGAAATGCTATTACAATATGAAGTTAGGTGAAAAATCTACACCCGTCCAAAATGTTATCAGATTAAGAGCTATGGTAAGGTACCAACTTCCAAAAGAAACCATTATCAGAATAGGGTCGGGTGAAGAAAAATCATGAAAACGCTATTAAAATATGAGCTTAGGTAGAAAAATACATAACCCCAAAAAGGTGTAATCAGAATAATTGGTTACGTGAAAAATATCAACATAAAAAAGTTATCAGAACACGAGGTTAGCTAAGAATTGGCTTTCTATGAAATGAATTATCAGAATATGAGCTCAAGTAAAGAATCAATTTTCATAAATATTTGCGTGCTAATGTAAGATTTGTTTGCTCGGCTCACTTGGTAAGAGGGCCACCTACCGATCGCGATTTCAAGTCACGATATGGGGAATGTTAATTCTACACATCGGTATTGTTCAATGGAACAGAAACAGTGATGAGTTCACTCATCAAAATTTTGTGAGGATTCTTGTTTTTGTTACGACAGAAATACAATGTTAATACCAGACTTGGTATAGATTATATCCAATAGTAATGACGATATTTCATAGCTGGAGTAAAAAAAGGAATTGTCCACCCTACCCTGCTCAAAATCCTGGATCCACATCTCCTAGTACCAGACTTAAGTCGGTCTAAGTAACTTGAGACTGCAAGTAATCATTAAACGATGTTGCATAATACATATGCGAATTTTCACAAATAAAAGAATAGAGAATGAGAACCGCTTTCGAAACATAGGTTTTTTTTATAAAATATTCAGAAGTTTCAACAATTAAGGATTCGCTCATTTTTATAATAAAGTTGTCTTAGAAATGAACAGAGGCCATCTTCATCTTTGCAGACCATAAAAAATGATTGAGATATGAAAACTTGCGAAACACTGAGATTTTTTTTTCAAATCATCATCAGCAACAGCCTTTTAACGTCCTTAGTTGGACAGAGACCATCCTCGAGATTCACTAGATCTCTCAATCATGGAAGTAGCAGCCTACGTATCTCATGAACCTGTCTAAAACGTCAGACCATCTTGTTTTCCGCCGATCACAATTTAGCATATGATCTCTGGGGATTCACGTTGTGAGTTGTGATGTCAAGCCGTTGTCTGACATTTTGCAATATGGCCTTGCATGATTTTATGATATCTTTCTTTCTCTAATATATAGGGCGGTCTCACGATCTCACTGTGTGATGTTAAGAATGATCCTCGCCAGTTCACGTTGCATGGGTCTTAGTTTAAGGGTCGATCTTTTGTCCAAGACGGAAAATAGGAAGAAAAATTTGATTTTATGGTAGACGTGGAATCTGCTCAGGTATTTCCCTCACACTTAACGGATTAGTATCGCTTTACATTTTAGACACAGGTCTGTCTTTACAATAATGATAAAGTCAGTGAGAAAGAGGGATTCGGAAAGAGAGAGGGGGTAGGAAAGGTAGAGAAAAATAGAAAGAAAAGCTGAAGTATACAAAGATGAGTTACGGAAAGAAAGAATTTTTAAGAGGAAACGTAAAAAGAAATGTTAAGAATGATTTAGAGAAGGAAAATTGAAAGAAAGGAAACGGGGGCCTTAAAATGGGACAGGTGGATGAAGGAGAAAGCGAATAGCAGAAAACAAGAACTTGAAGGAAGAGGGGAAAGAAGGAAGAGAGAAGGAAGAAAGAGAATTAAAGGAAGACTGAGAAAGGGAGGGAGAGAAAAGGGAAGGAAAAGGAAGATAGATAGGGAGAGAGAGAAAATGAGAAAGAGAAAGATGCTTAAAGAGAGAAATATTGATAAATAGGAAGAAAGAGGGGGGAGATAAGAAGAAATGGAAAGGGAGAAAGATTGACTGAAAGAAAGTGAGAAAAAAAGAGGGGAAACGGGAAAAAGTAAAAGAGAAAGATGAGTAGAAAGAAAGAAAGAAAGTGAAAAAGATGGGTAGAAAAAAGGAAGAGAAAAACAGAGATAGAAAGAAAGGAAGAGAGAAACATAGAAAGAATGGAAGAGAGAGTGAGAGAAAGACAGAGAGACAAAGAGAGAAAAGAGAAAGACATAGAGAAGGACAGAGAGAAAGACGAAGGAATAGAAAGAAAGAAAGGAAGGGAGAGAAAGGAAGGAACTAAATAGAGGAGAGTTGAGGTGAATGTTAAAAAGGAGAGCCGATAAATAGAAGAAAAATAATAAGAAAGGAGAGTAAGTAGTTTCTGTTACTGGGGGAAGTAGGCGTACCAATCAAGTTTAGAAGAAAGACGCTAAATACAGTCATTCGAAATCTGACGGGAAGAACGGGACTCGGGTATGTTGCAGGGTTGGGCGGACAGAGGTGGGGGCAGCTGATGGTAGTCTGTGCTTTGGATTTTTGTCAAGAAACAACAATAAACTACCAATCCTTTCTACTTATTATTTATATTGTCGACAAGTTTCAGCCATTCAATTCAACGGCCTTCTTCAGGCGTACTATCCAAATGTAATGGTGATAAACAGATACATTTTCTCAAACGGCAGCAACGCTTATAATGCAGGATTCAGGTGTTGTCGTTTCCTACTAACTATTCAACGAGGACAAGGTATGAAAATCCTGGCCCCACAAGGAAACGAAAACAACCAAATACTGTTGCAACCATAAGAGAAATATTTCTTGTGTACTGCCATTATTTTTGGTTAATAAATCTGAAAAAAGGCCGTCGAATGAATCGGCTGAAATGTTATGTTAACAACAAGGAGTTCAATTCTCCGAAAACTCCTTGGATGTTTATGACCCTTCTCAAAACATTGGACAGTATTTTTTACATTCTTTTCTCATCTGATCTTCCTTATCTGATTCTTTTATATATACATATATATATATATATATATATATATATATATATATATATATATCAACTCTAGAATGGAGTACTTTGGTAGGTGGGGAATTATGTCTTAGTAAAACATATCGCTTAAGTCGTTCCTACTGACCTTCAAATGCTTCATAGGGTAGGGGTAAAGCATCTGTCCCTGGGTCCGGAGCGAAGGTTACGACCCTATCTAGCGGTACTGGAAGGGATATCAAGTCTACAGCTACACCGAAGAATCGTAATACGAAGAAGCAGCTGTCTGTGGATGACACAATTATTAATTATACACACGTACACACACATATATATATGTATGTACTGGAAGATTTTTTTCAAGTATTGGTCGAGTTATAGGGAAAGTTTACTCGCCCCCAATAATTTGTCTCGACCGAAATACTTACGCAGAGAAGATTGACTCATACTTAAAAGAAAAGAATCGTATACAAAGTAATGAACTATGATTAGTTTGATCTCATTGTTTTACCTTTCCTGTTCCTCCACACGTGAGCAAAAGACAAGGTTCGTAGGGGGATGCATTGGCCTTTTCGTCTTTTAAATTCGTACGACGAGAAATGTATTGGGATGTTTATTTCCTCTCAGTTCACCCCTGATAAGCTGAATACTAAAAAAAAAATCTTATTTTTCCAACTTGATCAGCGGTCGAGAAAGCAGAGAAATTTACAAAAGAGGGTTGATTCGACTGAGTCGACATCGAGTAAAATCTTGCTGGCGATCTCTTATATATATATATATATATATATATATATATATATATATATATTGTGTCATCCACAGACAGCTGTTTCGTTGTATTACAACTCTTCAGTGTGGCTATAGACAATCCGTTATCCCATCAAGGCAGGATTAAAACCTTCGCTTCAGACCCGGAGGTTAGTATCCTACCACTGGACCACGGAACTGGACGGTCAGTAAAGCTGAATTTAAGTGGTCTATTCTATTTTTGCTTGAATCCCCCATCCACCAATGCTCTATTCCTATGGAAGAGTATTGCATAATGCTTACAATGAACGAGTTACCTCACTTAAAGAGTGCTCAACTATGAATAGAGGAGCATTATATATATATATATATATATATATATATATATCTTCGTATTATGTGAAAAGTTAGGACTAAGAATAGATGAAAAAATATTAAAGTATTGCATATTTTAAATGCATAGAATTATAAAAAGCTTCTTTGTTTTTTAAATCCCCGAAACGGTTACATGGTAAACAACCGATCCCAACAAGAGAAAATTTTCACATTGTACCATGATAACAAAGCATATTCAAAATACAAGAAAAACACAGAATAAAATTACATAGTTGCATTGATAGATATTGGGGAAATAATTCACTGAAGTGACACAAAAACACTTTTGGAAAAAGTTTTTGAATATTCAGTGTATAAAGCTGTAAAGCTTTCTAGTCTATGTATATGTTTCAAATTGTCGGATATATATCCGAATAATACACGTACTGTAGACTTGGAAAATGAGATAAACAAAGGGAGGGAAAAAATGCAAAACAGGACTATTTCAATTTAAAACACTGTATTGTAACCGCTACACCAAAAATCATCAAGATGGTGGAACCTAAATGTATCTCATTTGTTTAATGAAGACACGAATGCAGAACGTGAGCTGAACGCTATTTTATGAAACTACCATTTTCAACACTATTTCTGTAGGAGCCACAGTGGCATAACATGAATTATGAATTTTCTTATACGCCATAATACTTTAATATTGATATGTAAATCAAAATACATACACGCACATTAAAATACTTTCTTATTTTTATCTCTTTTTTTTTCAAGTGTCGTTTCACCATGTTTTCTATCCTTTCTCTCCAGACGTCTATCTCAATATGATCATATACATTTATCTTAAGCAGTTGTTCTCAAACTGTGTGCCGCGGAACAATAGAGCGCACGTCTATTTCAAAAGAGTTCCGCATGAATTTTCCCAAAGTACACCAACATCTCGAACCTCGAACATTTTGTAGTTTTCTCTCTCTCTAAACATTACAATCCGCTAATATCTATTCATTTTGATTAGTGGGTCTCAAATTGTGCCGCAGCCCAATCATCATCAGTCTTTCAACGTCCGTCGTTGGACATATACCTTCCCCAGGATTCGCCACACTTCTCTATCATGGGCGTTGCAGAGCCAGTACTTTCTGGATTTGTCTAGCTCGTCTCTCCATCTGATATTCTGCCAGCCTCAGTTGTGCATGTGATCTTGGGGAATCCATGTCATGAGTCGTGATGTCCCAATAGAGTGCAGTAACTATTTCATAAGCCTCGAACCTATCCAGTATGGGTATTATGTCTGTCCCCCTTCCACCGCACAGTTGCTAATCTGATGGTTTCATCACTGACTTTGTGAAATTTCAACCTAATCTTTTTAGCGACAGATGAAAAGAAAGAGGAATGACAAACAAGTATATTAATGTATTGGATATTTTGAAATCGAGTGCATTTTTTATTACAAGCAAACTAGGGTTTTTTAGGGGGGGGGGGTTGAAAGCCAAGTGCCTAAGAATTTAAAGAAAATATATTCCAATTTTTGAATTCCTACCCTGGGTAAAAAAAAAATGCCTACAAATTGAGTGTTGGGCCTACAAGAGAAATGAAACTTCCCAAATAAACCTCCCTTGCACATAACAAAAAATACATCATTGTTTATGGCGGAAAAGTTGCTAGCAGAGGAGGGTACTTATGCACGGATCCGTCCCAAAAATTCAATCACTTCTTCCATAGTCTATAGTCTACCATTCCATAGAATTTCAGTAAAATTCATTGAGCACAAACATGAAAATTAGGCAATATTGCGTGGCGTGGACGTATATCTATGACAGAGAAGAAGTAACTGTCAATCATTGTGGGGTACCACTGATGACAGTTATCTAAGGATGAGACAGGATGCAGTAAGAAATGGGTTAATGCCTTTCCTAAGAATATAACATCGAATTACCATATCAGATGGCGTATGAAACCTCTATTGATTAATGAATAAATTCTTTCTTTCGCCGTTTGTCGGGGCGTAATCAATTTAAAAAAAGTTCGAAATTTCAACAAAAACAAAACAAAACAAAGAAAGCAAAACCAGTCTGAACAATGCTAGACACAAACTAGGGGAACACTTTAGCATAAACTTATAATGCAAATTGAACTCCCTCTTCGATAAAACCCATTTTGGCGGAGGATGGGGTTTCCAAAATAATTCTTTTATAAAAAACTTTCTAAACATAAAGAGTAAATGTTCAAACAGCCATCCATCTAGCTCGAATGTTGTGGCCTGTATACATATACATACATATCCAGCCAGACCAACTAAGATACTGAAACCCATGTTGATATTGACTGTGTTTATAGTCTAATATGTAGCTACAGTATAAGAGGAGAACCCTGGACAAAACACGCAACTAGGAAATGTTCTTTAGCATAATTTACCACTTTTAATTTGTATCTAATAGTATAGCTTTAACGCTTTCCTCCTTTTCCCGGGGGTCAAGGACACCTCCAAAATTGTGCCAGTTGTCCGAGAAACTTTTCATCCAGCTGTACTGGAGCTCTTGGGCTAGTTGACTGGCTGCGACAGTCACCTGACAATCGAGGTTCTTGGGGTATAATTTAAGATGATCAACTGTCTAAGTGGTAAAGAAACAGAGAAGAGACGTGAAATGTAAATTAGCAAAAGACATTTTGAGGAAAGTAGGGACCATATGCTTCCGATGTAATCAGCGAAAAGGAGTCAAACTAATATAACTATAGAAAACACTCACTCAGAGAGCGTACACTTCTGCCGATGCCATTCTCAGGGGAAGTAATTGCGAACTGCACCATTGTCCACACCCCAACAGGATGCGATTGGAATTCATTTAGAACTTTTGGAGATACTGTGTGAACTGACATGAACTTTTGGCAATATCATGGGGTGTGAGCATAGAAATACGACGCTGGGCAAGTAATTGTACATGGATCCGCCCCCAAAATAAATCACTTCTCCAGTAGACTATTGTCTACCCCTCAACTAAATTACATTGAAATTCACCAGTATCAAATTTTGAGTATATAATCGATATTGAATTTCAAGCATTCATCTATGTACATTACATACACTTATATGTATGTGTATGTGTGTGTGTGTGTGTGCGCGCGTAATATATATATATATATAAGTATATATATAATTGTGTCATCAACAGACAGCTGTTTTGTTGTATTACAACTCTTCAGTGTGGCTATAGACTATCCAATATCTCATCCAGTACCACGAGGTAGGATCAAAACCTTTGCTTCAGACCTAGAGGCTGGCATTCTACTCTGGCAGAACCCATTCAGTTCTGCATTTCACCTATGTCAGTAGGACCAAATTTAAGCAATATATTTACTTACACACAATTCCCCATCCACCAGAGTGCTCCATTCCAGAGTTTGAAGAGCATTGTCATATATATATATATATATATATATATATATATATATATATATATATATATATAATTGATATGTATATAGACATAAATATATGTACATGTGACAAATTGAAAAATACCTGGATGCTGGATGATTGTATCACTGACCAATATGAGGGCGGATTCAAATCATCTGCATCTTCTGGAGATGTGTTCACATTTGATCATTTGTGCTTTTTTAAGACAATATTTTGGTGTAAAAGGTTTCAATGTAGGACCAAAATCTTAAGGTGATTATCCAGTATTAAGCCCATCCGATGTTCGTAAATTTGCTTTTTGAGACTCTTGGCTGTTCCTCCAGTGCAGATGAAATTGCAATGTTTTCATTGCTTTGGAGGGGTGGGAAGTTAGTGTGTGTTTTTCTAATAACAGTTCACATTGTAAAGGATGTTTTTGATATGATGCATATATCTAGATCTTCCACAATTTTTATGAGCTGCCAATTGAGTTGGTGGGAATAATATGCAGACACATTGAACCATCCCCTTCATATTGGTCAGCAACACTATCATCCAATGTCCAGGTAATTTCCAATCGTACCACCAATAGCAAAATTAATCATAAAGCAACACAGAATACCAACTCATACAAACAGTTCTAGCACATTTGATGCTGGCTAAACACCCCTGCCTGAGGGTATGATTCTGATGACTTTTTCCTCGTATACGCACATCTTAATATATCCCCTTGAACACATAATTTCTCCAAAGCACCATAACCCTTTCAACACCAACCACATCATCAAGACATTCTCACTTCCTTCCCTAAAACAACCGTACAAAAAACTCGTCTAGAGAGCCAACTTATATATATATATATATATCATATATTGACACATTGATCACCATGGCTGGGGAGCCATGTTGATATAACTCCCTGAAACAGTTACGTTGTAAATGACTGATGATCCCAAGAAGAAAAATTCACAAATAGTACCATATCGAATTCTGAGTAAATACTGAAGAAAATTACACAACAGATATTGGGAAATAATTGACACAAATGACACATATTTCTTTATATTCATTATCTAAAATTGTGAAGTTTTCTAGAATATATATATATATATATATATATATATATATATAAAGAGAGAGAGAGAGAGAGATCAATAACAGGGTAATGAAATGAGTCTATGACTCTTACTTTCATGTCTAGCCACCTATTTTGCCCAACCCAATAAAATGTGACCATGCACACACAAACACGTGTGTATTCGTGGATATATACCACTGAATAAGAAATCTCACATCAACCAAAAGTAATGCTTACACTCGCTTTTTCCCCCTCACACTAATTTAGGGTTGGGAAAGCGGAAGTGAACCTAGATACGAGGATATTTTAAATATTAGGGTCCGATTAGCTGTTTTCCTATCCTTAGTTCTCATCCCTGTAATTAATATTATAATCATTATCATTATCGTTTAGGGTGTTGTTATTATCGTTGCTGGCAAAGATGACTGAATCTCTTTTCTTTATTCATTTCCTCTTGTTGGATGTGTTCGTATGAGTCCCAAGTATCCTGTAGTAACAAGGACTTTAACTAGTCACACATTCCTGGGGTGAAAAATGGTGAATGTTTAAAGGCTCAATTAGATTTGGGCTTTCTATTAATCCTTTTTATTTTAAGAAATTATGACAACCAGATACGCACACATATATACGCGCACGCACACACATAAAAATATATATACACACACACACACACACAAACATATATATACACATACACATATAAACATATATATACACATACACATATAAACATATATATACACATACACATATAAACATATATATACACATACACACACACACACATACACAAACATATATATATACACACACACACACACACACACACACATACACAGACATATATATACGCACACACACACACACACATACACAAACATATATATACACACACACACACACACATACCTATAAATATATATGGTTTAGATAGATTTACAGCTTTGAACATCAAAAAATCTTCAGGTGATTTTTTTGTGTCACTTCAATCACTTATTCCCCAATATCTGTCAATACAATTTATGTAATTTTCTTCAGTGTTTTTCCCTTTTCCTCATATACTTTTGTTATTATGGTACAATGAATAGATTTTCTCTGGTTGGGATCATCAGTTGTTTACCATGCAATTTTGGATATTTGAAAATTTTTGAATATTCAAAATATCTTTTTTTATATTATAAATATTCTATGTATCATGATTTATGTATAAAAACACACACATAAAAATACATAAGAGTATACACAAAGATATCTATGATTTATACATATATAGATATATATATATATGCACACACATATTTACATACACATAATATGAACACGTAAATATATACACATATAATGTAAATGTATACACACACACTTATGTATACATATATATATATATATATATATGCACATACACTGTACATGTGCATATATAAAGTAAATACATACACACTGTACATATATAACGGATATTTACACATACACTGTATGTACATCTACAACGTATAAGCACACGCACTATATGTACGTATACAATGCATATGCATACGCACTATATGTACATATACAATGGATATATATGTATATATATATATATATATATACACACACACAAACACACTATCCATATATATATATATAGTACAAATCAGGTTTGTAATATAGCATGATATAATGTAAGATGAAGCAATGTCTGATATGTGACGGATTTATTTCATGCAATGCTCAATACATTCAACTTTATACTCTCAGAGTTAAGTTGTTTTAGAGAAAAGCTGGAAACAAATGATAGGATGTGGATTCACTATAGAAACAAGTTTATGTTTCAGCCCTCTCAGGACCTCATCAGGTGAATGATTGTCTATGTTTTTAGATTCTAGTTTGTGGAATTTGGTGAAAGTCATAAGGGTGTCAATAGAGGTGGGAGGAGTTTTTCTTTGTTTTACTGTTTTTATAAGTGTATGTGTTTTTTCTGGTGGTTGTAAGTTACTCATCAAAAAGTGTGAGCTAGGTGCTGGAGTTATCTACAAGTGGATGCTGAATCGTGTCTTAGGGATGTTCTGATTTTGACCTTGATATTTAGCATTGAATCTATTTCCTGTGTTGGTATCCTTTGTAGCCATAGTAGATTGTATCATTTACTTATAAAATGGATTAGAAGTTTTTTTTGGATGATGGTTATGTGAGTAAACTGTCTATATAAACGAAATATGTATAAACGCAATATAAAACAATATATATATAAACAATATGTACATATACAAACACAAAACATATTGTATGTATATATATAAATATATATATGGATATATATTTGTATTTACATATATGCTGATACAATATATATATATATATAAACACAATACAATTAATAAATGTGTCATACGCAGACAGCTGTTTTGTTGTATCATATATATATATATATCTGGGTAAACTATATCTTTTTTTAACTGTTTTTTTTCAATCCTTTATCCCCACAGATGTACACACATAAGCATATTATCTTTATATCCAGGTTCACTTTTAGCACAAAACTATATCTTCAGATAATTTATATCAATAGCATTTTCATTTTCTTCAATGATATTTTAACTCTAATTCATTTTAGGGAATTCGAAAGTTAAAACAATTGAGTAAGTTTTGATCTGTTTATTTATTAAGTAAAAATGCTTCTATAAAAAGATTTACATTAAATATGTATTCAACATTAAAGTATACTTTAATTCAAGTTATAAAGCTGTATGAAACTTAATTTTGTAGAGAAATATTTTATTCACATTTTGTTAAGTCATTTTCCCCAAATTCTCCTATATTTTTTTGTTGATGACACTCAAAAGTACAGTATTACTTCATTTTCTATCTCTATATAAGATCTAAATTATTCTTGAAATTATATATACTTGGACTATTTATTACATAGATAGATTAATCCAGTATTTTAAAATTGATCCAAGTTATTTCCCTTGAAATTTTTGATAATTTTTTTTCTCTTCAATTAAATTCACAGAATTATTCCATTTTTTTCAAATTCTATTCATAGGAGAGTTCCACAACATTTCAGACCGTTCATGAAGCTAAAAATTAAATAATAAAATTTACCATCATTTAATTTGAGTATGAGTGTGATTGAGAGTGAGAGAGATGATTCAAATTAAAACTTCTAGATGTGAACATCTGGTTTCCGAACAGAGAATTTTTACCAATAAATATGTTTATGAAGAAAACAACAACCTGCTGGAAATATGTGTTCAGCAACAGGGTTTTAAGCAACGTGAATTGTGGCTGTTGTGTTCAACGGACATGTCCCTCGTATTTAAAAATAATATTTGATTAAAAGGAAAAAAACGCATGTCAAAAAATCACATGACCAAGGATATGTGTCCAGGTGCTGATGTAGATTTGACCAGAAGAAGTTGGAGGAGGGAACTTGGATCAAGGTTTGTAAAAATGGAAAATTTGTTACAACACAGACTTACTTATACAGTGAACACATGGAAATAAATTCAAAATTCGACAGTAGGTGTTCAACAAAAAGGATATTGAACTTCAAATACCATTGATTTATAATATAGGAGTAGATGTAATAACCTCCTACATACTTATAATCAAAAACCATCAAGATGTAATGAAATGATTTGTTAAAAAAAACTTAGCCAATTATGAAGCACTTTACCAGTGATGACATTCAGAATGAGAATCTTAAATTAAAAACTTTAAGATACTTATAACTTGTTAGGCAAAACATTAACATTACTAGCATTCCAAGGGAAATCATGAATCACTGCCATCCATATATGCTGTTTTTTACCTCATAAATTAAGTAGTGGTGGTAGTAGAATCAAATCACCTTGATGAAAATACTACCAGTCTGATTTGAACCATAAATTCATGATTTGAAAAACCAAAAAGATGGACATAAACTCATTTTGAAAAAAAACAAAACAAAACAAAAAGTAACTTTTTCCCAACTCAATTAGATGGAGGATGCAAAATTCCAAGTTTCTATGAACGGTTAGGGCTGGCAAAGTCTGGATAGATAGATAGATACACACACATATCCATCTATCTATCTATCTATATATATATATATATATAGATATAGATAGATATATATGTGTGTGTGTGTGTGTGTTTGTAGTATTGTGGATTAGAAGCAATCTGACTGAATGTAGATGAAAATGGCAATAGGAAGGTGAAGTAAAAAAACTCTAGAGGTTAGTGTTACATATAAAAATTTGGAGATGGAATATATAAAAAATTCTGAGATCTAACACCTATCTCTTGAGTTTTTCACTTCACTTTTATATGTATATAATCAGACCGAATGAATATCCAAAACCCAGTAATAGTGATTAAATAAGTCTATTGTGCGTAGCGTTGATTAATAGAGGAGTTGATGTGTAATAATCATAGTTCTATGCAATCTGAATATCCACAAAGACTACATATCATAGACACTTCTGTCCCTGTAATTCAGAACCCCTCTAACTTTTTTGGCCACCCACAACCATGAATGAACACAGAAATCTTCTGGCCTGTTATAAACAAGTTCGGGACAAGAACAGACTGGAATATGTCAGGAACTCTCATACATTTATCTATTCTTTATTTTTCTCACCTATCATCCTCTTCTAGAAATGATTTATATTCCTGAATTGTGATGCACAAATATATTATGGTCTTCAGAGAGTAATTACATGTTTTTATGTTTGGAAAGTAATTAGATTATTTCACTGCTATGAATTCACATTCTTTTGCAGAGTCACAGTAATTAAAATTCAAAAAAGCACCTTGTCTTGCAGTCTTACCAGATTTTGTATGTGGCTGGGGGTTGATAAAGAATCAAATATCCAATGGAGGTTTCGATGGTCTATAAAAGGGGTTGGCAACTTACAAGGCAAAACCAGGCTTAATTGGTATGAAACAACGACTGGACTTAGTTTATAATCTCTTCCATTCGGCAGTGTTATTTATAGTATATAGTGGAGTTTAACCCGAAAGAGGATAGAGACTGAAGCGCAACATATTCATCATTGCTTATTTCGTGAACTTGGAAAGGGTAAAACTGCTACGCAAACAATGAGAAACATTTGTGACGTGTATCCAGAAGTGAAGGCTAGTAAATGCCAGCTGAGGTTTGAAAGGTTTAAAAACGGTGATTGTGATTTGAAAATACGTAATAATTTTCTAAACACTTTAATAGTTGTACAATTTTTTTTTTTTACTTTCAACAACTTATGTATTGAATTTTTTTTTTTTTCTAGTTTTTCCTTTCAAAACATCCCACAACCCTCGGGAGTCATCTATCAACCCTCAATAGGGTCACCATCGTAGGTTTGGGAACCACTGCTGTAAACTAATGTAAAATTCTGGTTTTAGAAACCTATGATAAACCAATGTAGCCGACCCCTGGCCTATAAAGTTTAGGGGACCAAGCTATAAACCAATGTAGCCGACCCCTGGCCTATAAAGTTTAGGGGACCCAGCTATAAACCAATGTAGCCGACCCCTGGCCTATGAAGTTTAGGGGACCCAGCTATAAACCAATGTAGCCGACCCCTGGCCTATGAAGTTTAGGGGACCCAGCTATAAACCAATGTAGCCGACCCCTGGCCTATAAAGTTTAGGGGACCCAGCTATAAACCAATGTAGCCGACCCCTGGCCTATGAAGTTTAGGGGACCCAGCTATAAACCAATGTAGCCGACCCCTGGCCTATGAAGTTTAGGGGACCCCGCTATAAACCAATGTAGCCGACCCCTGGCCTATGAAGTTTAGGGGACCCAGCTATAAACCAATGTAGCCGATCCCTGGCCTATGAAGTTTAGGGGACCCAGCTATAAACCAATGTAGCCGACCCCTGGCCTATGAAGTTTAGGGGACCCAGCTATAAACCAATGAAGCATCTAAATATCATTCCTTGAAGACTATTAAATTTACAAATCATCATCTCCATCAATCTTTTATCGTCTGTTGTTGGACAGAGACCTTCCCAAGGATCTGCCACATTTCTCTATAATGAGCGTTGCAGAGCCAGTATGTTCTGAATCTGTCTTGTTCATCTTTCCATCTTGTATTCTGTCGGCCTTGATTTCACACGTGATCTTTGGGGATCCATGTTGTGAGTCGTGATGTCCATCAGTTATCTGCCGTACTTGCAACCTAGCCATTGCCGTTTAAGTTGTCTAGTAAATTCTATGATGTCTTGGACTCCCGTTTTCTTCCTGATATATTGTGCTGTCTTGTGATCTCTCCATGTGAGGTTGAGCACGATTCTCTAATGCATGCGTTGCATGCTTCTCAGTTTGCGGGTCTGTCTCTTGGTTAGTCTCGTCTGGAGCTGAAACATGGAACCTATCGGAAGGATGCATTGGTTGTATACTCTTCTTTTTAGGATTATTTGGATTGTCTGGTTTTTGAAAGTTGAGCTTGCTCTGCTGAAAGCTTGCCATCCTAGAGTGAATTATTATTTTTGATATTATCTAATTGACACCTTTTGCTATATTGAAGTAATTGAAATTCAAATAACTCCCTCACTTATTTTGATCTCTCTTGATTTTGTACCTGGCTGTGGGCCGATGAAGGATCAAGGATTCCACGGGGATGGGAGGGGGGTCAATGGTCTCTAAAGTTTGGGGGTCCCTGCTTATAAAACAAATGTAACATCAAGGTATCTTCTTCTAAGAAAATCCTGTTATCATCAGAATTTCCTCCCCTTTGAAAGAAAAACAGATTGTTATTACTTGGAATAAATCATAAGCTTATAGTCAGGCCTGTCACCATGGGTATGTTGCAAATTGCTTGGCCCCTGGTGAATGTGACATGAATTAATTATGGCCAATTTTACATTTTTTGAGCTAAATTAAGCATGTTTCTTGTTTTGGCAATGAGAAAAAGCGCTAAATTAGTATGAATGTGCTTAAACAGTAAGACCATGTTTTCTACAATTTTTAGCATCTTTTGGGTGTTTTAGCCATTTTAAAGAGATTTAGCACTTTTACTAGCGACACTTCTACTCACAGCCCCTTGGACTTAATGGATGTCCCAGTCCCGTTTTGCTGTGCCCTGGTGACAGACCTGTTTATAGTGAGAAATTAACGATAAAGGATTTAAAAATCTTTGTAACTTTATTTCTTAGAATTATTATCTCCAAAAATATCTTATTTACATTTTTTTTTGGTCAAAATCCAGTGATTAAAATCAAAATAACCCTTCACTTTCTTTTGATTTCAGCTGATTTTAAATTAGGAGATGGGAGATCAAAGCGGTGAGGTAACTCCATTATTATGAAAAATGTCATGTTTTTTGCATGATCTGTAAGGTACAGCAGCTCAAGCTCAGCATATTAAAAAATTCACGGTTATTTAAAATTCCGGAGTGGTGTAAATAGTAATTTAATGAAAGACAAAGGTCAGTAGAAATCTGGCATCAGGAGTTACGTGATTGGCAGACTGAACCCAAGCTTTAATTTGCTATTGTAATGTGACAGGACAGCTTTTTGGACTGCATGGACAATGTTTTGAAGGCTCACAAACCAGTTTTCAGCTCCAAGACGACATATGTTTCTGAAAGCAAAGGAATGTATAAGTCAATACAAAGATGTTCAGATGACAATTTCAATTCAAGGTTGATTCCTCAGAAGCATGCATAAAATTGAGAATTCCTGTAAGCGTAAAAATGAACTGAGTATTATCTTCCTTTTCCAACAAGAGAAGAAACACAACTTCATTCTCCTGCAAATCTTCAACGTTTTACATACTAGCTCATTCAATGTTGAAAATAGCATACAAACAAAAACAATTCAACATTCTAATTTATTCAAAGCAACAACAATCTGTTTTTCTTTCAAAGGGGAGATGATCCTCAGTTCGTTTTCAAGCTAACAGGAGTTAGTTCTATCTTGTGCATGCATTCGAGGAATGTACACAATTCATTTTTTCACAAGAGAAATACAAATGCAAATTATTCTACCTTGCAAGTTTTTTGTAAAGAAGGCTGAAGATACAAAACAACATAATAGTAAAAGTTTGATTTTGATATGTGACTTCTAAATAGCTGGAATGGTGTATTGTAGCCAGAGGAATTGGATCAATGTACCTGCTATCATGTACTAACTTGAAGATTACAAAATGAAATTTGGGTGATTTGCTACTTGATGATAATAATGTGGGGTCAACCTTTCCATTTACTCATATATGTATATATATATATATATATATATATATATATATATAGTACATGTGGTACAAAATGACAGATTTGTCAAGGCAGATAGCTATCAAATTTAAATTATAGAGTAGTCTACCTTATTTATTTAGTTATTTGCAAAGGTATGTAAAATATGGGTTCATTCTCATCGCATCAGATTGTACTAATTTCCTTCCAAGGGTGACCTAATGGATCATGGAGTTGTTTAATAGAAAATAAAACTAGGCAGGCCTGATGTCACTCAATAAAAAACTGTCATGCGACGACCAAAGCCTTTTGACAGCATGCCATGTTGGAGGTGATCAATTGGAAAATTGGAAAAAGGGGTGATAAATGAATAAGTTACTTCTCTCTATCAAAGGGATCAATTTAGGAGAAACTTACATTGCAAATTGACCCCCATACACACAAACACTAAAAACCCACGGGATGGGTTAGAAGAAACATTTTTTCAAGTCATAATAAGGAGTGAATGTTTAAATTTTCAACTCTGCAGCTATATTGTTGCGGCCTGTATATATGATACATACATACATAGCCAGCTAGACCAGCTTGAAAACTGAGAAAAACCTATGTGACGGTTACTAATAATCAACAATAAAAATTGAAAAAAATATTCATGTAGCGTTAAAGAAATCACAAGACTACTTCAAAAGATTTTGCATATCAAAATGTTATAACAGGAAACTTTTTTTCCTCACTTCTCTTTCCATGAACCAATAAAATAGGGGACATAACTCTCGAAGCCATGATAGGTTCAGGAGAGAGAAATCTTATTCACAACACCAGTGATTTCAAAACTTCGGAAACTGAAGAACCCATTCTATAAAGGAAATATTCTGGTGGACATCTATTTTTAGCATTTTGTTCTGAGACCAATCAATGAACTACAAATTGAAAGCGATTTTCGACTTTTAAAAATCATATTTATTCAAAATGAATTACATTTATTTGAATTCTAATATATAGTACAGGACAATGTATACTAACTATGTTTTTTGATAAGTGTCCAATGGATAATTTTGTTTCTTTACCAGAAGATTTGCAATGTCAGGTTCAAGGGGAACACTGCTATAGACTCCTGAGCATTATTTGATGGACCCCTAAGGATCAGAGGACCCCAAATTTGAAACCACTGCAATACATTATTAGGTATATTTTTGCCATGAAAATACTTAGAAAGGATATTATTTCAGGCCCTTCGAAGTCAAATATGAGCAAAAACCACTAAAAAATTAATAAAAGCATCAGTTTTATACCAAAAGAATATGCACTTGATATTTCATAAATGAATCCAGTTTGACAGCATAAGATTAGATGATTACATAAACTGGAAAAAATAAACACTTACCTGTAGAGGAATTTTAAAACTAAATCGACTTGTTCCAGATTTTTGTCTTGTACGAGAGCTTTCAGATAATCTATCACAAATAATTCATCATCAACAGTCGGGTCTGAAAAATTGAGTCCAAGGCAGAGAAATCAATTCTGAATTCCTTCATTTGGGAGAAAATATTACATTGGTAAACATTTTATATGCAGAGTAATGCTTCTTTTTAATCACAGATAATATTATCAAATGGATATATCTATTGAAATCAAACATTCCCAAACAATATTTTAAATGAAGATCATATCAAAACATTTATATCAATCATATTGTTTTTTTGAAGTAAAGTTATTCATAACAAATGTAAATTTATAAAAATAGATGTAAATTGTTTTAATTTTTTAATCTCTTGCTTAATGTTATCAGCCGTTTATTGCGATCTAAGAAGAAAAAAACCTGTCCCGATCACAATAAGCAGCTTCCTCAATATATGCTCAAGGGCTTCGTAAAATCTTTTAGCCATCGAGATTGGAATTTTTCGGATTTAGGCTTGAAATTTCAATAAAATGAATTTTTGAAAAATATTCGAACAATAACAATATGAAACGTAAGTTTATAATTTATTCATTTAATTATACATTTACAAAATATAGTCACAAAAAATCAGAAAGGTATAGCAGAAGCATATGTTCCTCTAATTGTTTTAAAGAGGGATTTTCTTCAATTCAACATTTTTAAATCAGTTGTGATAAAATGCTCAAACTACTGAGAGAAACAAATCATCTTCACCTTAAAAACTGAAATAAATAATACTATCTGGTTTACGAGAATCATTTGGATTTAGCGTTTGAACCCACGAATGCCAGGCAGGTAACTAGATGTTATTTAACCAATACTCTCATCAACTAAAGTCCAGTGGTTCCCTAAAAGGGTTCTGCAAAAAGTTTCTGGGTTTTTGTAATATAATGTGTCCTTTTTAATAAAAGACATTAAACTGCTTTTAATAATGATAAACTTATATCAAGGGAAATTATGAACCACCACCACCAATATATGCAGTGTTGGAGATGATCAATTAAAAAGATGGAATAAGGGATGGTCAATGAGCAATTATTTCTTGCCTTTTGTTGTGCTGTGATCAATAAAAATGTCTGTACTTTCGAAAAACAAGCTTGCACAAATTAGTGACTAATTAAGCATGAACTTATATTGCATACTGAACCCTTTAAGCTAATTTTTTGGGAATTTAAAAAGAAAAAAAAAAAGGAAAAGATTTCTTTAATCATTAAGAGGAGTGTGCGTGCAAAATTTCAAGTTTTTACTATGAATGGTAAGGACTGGGTGAAGTCTGGATAGACACATAGAGAGATAGATATATACGTTAGAAATCAGGAATAACCTAAACCCAGCAACAGTGATTAAACTGGTCTGTTGTGGGTAGCGTTCATTCAGACAGAATCTTCACCTATCTAAAAATCAAAAACACACTCATCAAACTTAAGCAATAGTCTTAAAGATAGTAATATTGCATCAATTATGGAACAGTGTTCAGTTTGCAAGAGAAAAATATTTAATATATATGATATAATTGGATGGATTTTCTTTCCTCAACCTTAAGACAAGATTATCCAAAAGTAGATAAAAATCTACCTACCTGGAAAACTGGTCAGCCACTCCTGAAGAACCACCCGGACCTCAGCAATAGTAACTGCACCACACAGGTTGACTGTACTTGGGGCTTGGCTAAGGGCGTCAGATGGTTGGGTACCTGGAACTACAGCTGGGTTTTTATCAGGGTATTTCCTATCAATGTCTCCGTATAAGAAAAGTTTCTGTATAGAGAAGGGAGAATGAACAAACAGTATTTCAAGGGAAATAAATTATTTTATTTAGAATTATGGTGACCAGAACATTTAAATCTTACTGAATTATTTGTTGGATCTAGTTAGAGGTCTTTTGAAGAAGACCAGCAACATGGTTATTGGATCGAAACAGCATTTTATCATGAACTAAATTAGGGTTAAATATCAGCCTAAAAGGGGCTGAACCTCTGCCTCTAGACTCACCTGATTTCCAAATTTGACTTAGCAGGATAATTCTGAGATAAAAGCTTGGATTACCTCCCCTTGTGGCCAAATTTGGCAGCGCTGAGCCAAAAAATAAAAATAACTGATTCCACTCAATCTTATCATACAAACAAACATACTAGACATGCATGAAAATTATTAACTTATATCTGTCTGCCTAAATATATATATATATATATATATATGTGTCAAGGCTGCTGATGGCAATCCTGAAAGTAGACTTTTATGAAAAGTAGAAGGAATACTGGAATAAGTGTGTTAGATCTCAAGCAATGAATACAAGATATGTGTAATGCTTCCATTTTATTTTCTATGAATCTCATGAATTATTTGAATAGGTATTAAGTGTATTCATAATATTTTTGAATCAAGATTTTTTTTTCAGCCTATTGACAGGTAAGATAAAATCCATCAGGGGAAAATGACGTAAAAGAAATATATTTGAATAATAGTATATCAAAATCATCGGAGAGGATATCTAGATATAAAAAAAAAATGATCCATCTGAAGGGTACAGTGCACGGGACTTGGTTAAAACATTTTTTTTTTTTTACCTTTCGAGCATCAACTATTTTTCTGGTGCCAGTGTTGCCACCTCTTCTTCCTCGTGGACGACCACGGGGTACTTTGAAATGGGGGCTACCTCTCTTGCCTGGTGACTTCTTGGACTTCTGTGGGGATTTCCTTTTCTGACCAACTCCCACGGATTTTTTAGGGGATGAATCTTTTGTTGGGGAGAGAAGGGCCATCATTTTCTTTGGCGATGATGCAGAAGTACCACCTTTTGACACAGACAGGGCAATTGCTTCGTCCTGTTTCCGGATTTCTCTCTGTTGTATTACCGACCGCATCTCCCGCTGGATATCTTCGGGAAGTTCATTAAAGCAGCTTTCATCGACCTGGCCCAAAAAGTGAATCATATCAAATAAGATAAAAAAATGTTAGTCAGATGGATATTTATTTTCTCAACTGAATTTTTATCATAACAGGTCTAGTTAGTCAATCAATAGAAACAGTTATGTGACCAAGTCTTGGAGGGGGGTATCAATTGAAAAAAATGTTAAAAGGGGTGATTAATGAATAAGTTACTTCTCTCACTTTTTGTTGGGTGGTGATCACTAAAAAATCTGAATTCCCCCCCCCAAATGAGTACACTGAAGGACACACACTAAACGGCCAATTTTAGCATACAATTACATTGTAAACTGAATCAACCCACTAAAAAATCATTTTGGGGGAGAATTTCCAAAAAACTTTTTTGTAGACATAATAAGGATTAAAGTTGAAATTTTCAGCCCTCCAGCTCTAATTGTGCATCCTGTACACATGATACATACATACACGAGCACTAAAAAAACTGAAGAAAAATATGTTGACAGTTTTGGTTGGCTGCGGACAGGGTCTAATAATCAGTGGAAAGAGGTATTTACCGATAAATAAGACACAATGTACCTCTGAATTTTTGAGATGAAGTATTATTATTGCTTCTATTATTATTCGGACTATCCTCATCTTGGTTGTTTTTCATACCTTCCCCACACCTACCAGATGATACCTGATGAAGGCCATAGAGTACAACGGCCGAAACGTTGTATGAAAAACAACCAAGATGAGGATAGTCCAAATAATAATAGAAATAAATAAATATAAGACACAAATAAAAATTTTTTAAACTGCAAATACTCGTGAGCATCACAAACTCCGACTAGAGAAATTTGATAACATCAGAAATCCGCCTATTTTTAGGAATCAAATAGTTATAAAATTTTGTAAAAATTTTCATCTATCAATACATACATACATACATACATACACAAACGCAAAAATTTAATGCATGTAGGATTACTGACCTGTGATAGATTTGGCAATAATTCACTGTCGATATCTGAAATATTATGAGCAGTAGGATTGTTGCTAACTCCTACGATTCTGACTTCCGGATCCTCATCCACAAAATCAGAGGGATTGGGGGCCGTCCAATGGGAACATCCAGGCTGGTTATTGTTTGTGGTTATTCCTGACTTAACATCCTTCTTTTTCTGCTTTTGTTTCAGAGCGTTTTGGATTTGATGACGAATATCAGCAGGAAGCTCATTCAATACATCAGCATCAACCTGTACATAAATAATATTCAATGGACTGATTATATATATATATATATATATATATATATATATATATAATAAATAGTAGATTGTGGATTTGCTACACAAACTAGCTCATGTTTCAGTTACCTCCGCTTCATTAACTCACAGATACTAAAACTAATTTACACATAGCTCTAAGCCTTCAATTAGGCACTATTTTCTATTTTCCTCTTCTATCTAGCCGCAAGCTTATATTATATACCAATTCTACGACGAATACAATCTCCTTCCAAGTAATCTCATCTAAACAGGCCTTTTCTATCATGATCAATCTTACTAATGTTAACACATATTTTCCTTTTGTACATGTATTGTTATAGATGTTTTATTTGTCGAATCGTTAAATGTATGTCCTATGTGTTGTTCAAACATTTGTATGTGCTTTTATTACAATTACAAACTCTGTTTAATCTCCACATCCATATTCATAGTTGGCATGTCTAGATTTTCTATTCTTTTTATAATGGCGATTATCAACTACCTTCCTTCAACATTTATCATGACATCATAGCATGTGGCGGTAAACTCATAATACGTGGAGACAAAATCCCTTTGTTCCCAGTAACTATCTCATCACTATACAAAACCAACTACCAATAAATACTCTCCCTCACACAATACAGAGACTATCATATTGATTATATATATATATATATATATATATATATATATATATGTCATGAATCTTTGAACAAACAGCCATTTTACTTCTAATTGCCTTGAGAGTTAAAAACAGGAACATTATAGATATTTTGGGAAATCAACATAACAAGACAAGCATTAAGCCATGTTTTATGGTTCTGAATACTAGATCTCTCTAAAATGTTTATCTTAATAGAATCAAATTATTGAATAAAAAAGAATTGTTTCTGTACTTCTACAATCATGTTCAGAATTGATCAATGGTTGAGTGTTTAAAATTCCAGCCTTTTTGCTCCATTGGTGGACCTGTACAAGTGACAGACAGACAGCTAGGTAGGTAGAATCACCCCCAAACCGAAGATACCATGTTAACAAGTGAACTGTTTGGGTTGATGGTTGACAGTTTCAAGTAACAACAAGTAGAAAGCAGAAAGAGACACTGAATTTGAATTGTGCAGAATCACTCAAAAACTGAAGAAACCATATTGATTAGTGAACAGCAATGGCTGGTGGCTGACAGTTTCTGATAAGTAGAAAGTGGCATGAGACACTCGATGTGAATTTGCAGAATCACTCAAAAACTGAAGAAACCAGGTTGATTAGTGAATAGTAATCATTGGTGGCTTACAATTTCTAATGATGATGAGTAAAAAATGAAAAGAGACACTGGAAGTGAATTATGCAGGATCACTCAAAAACTGAAGAAACCATGTTGATTAGTGAACAGTTATGGTTGGTGGCTGACAATGTCTAATAATGATAGGTAGTAAGTACAAAGAGACACTGGATGTGAATTGTGCAGAGTCACTCAAAAACTGAAGAAACCATGTTGATTAGTGAATAGTTATCATTGGTGGCTTACAATTTCTAATAATGATGAGTAGAAAGTAAAAAGAAACACAGACCTGTGAAGGTGAAGGAAGAAAGTCTTCAAACTCAAGTTTGGGGCTTGGCAATTTGGGGGACTGAAGTTGAGCCAGGGTGCCTTGAGAAGGGAGTCGAGGAAGTGGGGGCAATTTTCCACCAGCCTTTCTCTGTCTGGAAAGAAAAGATAAAATATCAAAGTATTCAATAGTTTATGATATGGATATATGTAAAGTGTTGCCCGTAAATGAGTCAGGGAGACCAGGGCACAATGAGACAATAAAATTTGTAACCCTCCTGAATCAGCACAGGATGGAAAAGTCAATCCCCTAATGGCTTAATAGAATATGGTTTTCAATCTTTCATATGCTGATCTATGCATGATTATGAAACAAAAAATGTTGTAGAACTGTGAGCGATTTCTAAAGAAGTGGTAAGATATCTCCATGTGCCCCTTGTATTGGGGAACCTTGAAACAGCACAAATGCCATATAGGAAGACCTTGGTTTCTATTTTCAGAACAGTTGGCATTACTAACTTCCTCTTCATCTTTTGGCTAGGCTAGAGAGAGCTGATCTTATAATCCCTTAATGCATCTTGGCTCCTCAACACCTTTTCAACAGAGCCGCCTTTAAGCCGATTGGACCAATAGCTCCTTAGGAGACCATACACTTGGGTGCATTCTAGTCTTATCAAATACATCTAGCACTACATTGAAGGTTTTACAGAGAATAGTAACAATACTAATTTTCTGAATGCTTAAAGATTCATCATGGTTTATACCGTTTATATTTTGAATTTTTTTATTGTACTTGAATTAAATAAAGTTAGTCAATTACAGAAGAGCATAACAATTAATTTCTGCAAAATTTTCAAGCACAGATTTTAATGGCTTCCTGTTGCTCCATGAAGATATAAAGTCTATGGTAATATTTATTTATATTGCAAAGATTCTACAGACCTTGACGGCTAACTAAGGGAACTCACAAAAGATGTTTCCAATTAGGCCCCACAGCTCCTAGGGCTGGCCCTACTTTCAATATATTTTTTTTTCCAGTCTTACTCACTACAGGCATGATCATCTTTAGAGGCATTCCTGAGAAAATGATGTGTAGGATTGAAGATCTGGAATTCTGATTGTCACTATCATCAAGGACAGACTTCTCACTGGTAGCACCAACAAAGTTAAACAAGAGCCCAAAAAGACGAGAAAAAAGCCTTTTTTCTTTAATGGAGTGTCTGGTAGCACTGATACAAGAAAACAACCAAATGAAAAGTAAAGAATACCTTACCACTTGGATGGTTGGTTGGAGATCAGGAGTAAAGAGATTCAAAAATTTATGCATAAGTATGTATGTGTATGTATATATATATATATATATATATATATATATATATATATATATATATATATATACACACACACATACATCAGTGGCGTATGGTGCTCCAGTCATTTATTTCCCAATTTCTATCAATGCAATTTATGCAATTTTCTTCAGTGTTTTTTCTCTTTCACATATACTTTGTAATTATGGTACTATGTGTAAATTTTCTCTTCTTAAGATTATCCATTGTGTACCATGTAAATATATATATGTATGTATATCATTAGATTGGACAATTTAACACCGACAGAATGTGATAATTGTATAAACATTATATTAGTAAATATATAGATAATTTTGTTAGGCAAATCAAACAGCCAACAACATGAATGAGTGAAGAAAATGAGTGCTGTGTTGGACTTGAACCCACGTCCACCTGTAAGCAGTCTCAATGTTACTGTTCTATTGACTGAGCAAACAGTGCTTTCAGTGAAATATTTCAAACTCCTGCTTACCAAAAGTTAGCTTAGTTGGTTTATGCTGAAAAGAGCTTTCCAATCTTTAATAAAAATAAAATAAAAAAGAACCTTCAGAACTAACCTGGACATTTCCTCCATAAAATTAATAGTTCCAAACTTCTTCACATGAATGGGTTCCATTGGACGGAAATCCACATCATCTTTGGTGTTACCCGCAAATGTATCAGAATCTTCTTGAGTCATAGAATAAGAAGGAGAAGGAGAAGGAGAAGGCCTTGGTTGTGATTTCTGGGGTTCAGTTTTCTGAGGGATGGCCTTCGCGAATTTTAATATGTTGGGTGTCTTTGAGTGGCTACTGACAAAGCTGCCACCAGGTCCAACATTCTGGGTGCTATCTAATCGGTGGATACTGATACCAATCTATCAAAAGAACAAATTCAGGACATAGAGGCATCTAATGAGGATCAGTAGAGATTGATTTACCTGTGCCGTCAAAAATGATGGCATATATGAAGTATATACAGACAGAGATTGAATTTTAAGAATTTGAATAGATTTGCCTACTTAACTCTTGTAAAGATCAGTTATGTCTACAACTTTTTCATCTAATGTTGCAAATGTATAAATCTGTCGTATAATCTGATCATTTTTCCAGTAAAAGTCACTGTTAATTACTAACTAATCTTTTACCCGAAATAGATTTATATAAAAAGACTTAGACCAAACTCAGATTATACGGAAGATATATAATACATTTGCAACCTTAGACAAAAACATTGTAGTCAAAACTGATTTTTGCTAGAGTGAGATAGACAAGAGTGATGTATTCTACACTTCAAGCAGATAATAGAGATTTGAATTGTAGCGAGCTTGGAGAATAGTGTTCTGTTGACCATAAACGTATTTTGATAATTTTTAATTTTTGTTACTTCTCCTGTATTTAAATCATTGTTTAAATTCAGCATTTTTATTTTGTCATTAGAACATGAATGAAATTCTATTTTACTACATCAGTTGTGTTCCTTAGTATGACAGAACACATTGCTAATTATCATATGTATGAATAATAAAAGGTTATATAAGTACTTTTTCTGAAAAGCAGCATTAGCATGATGTTAAGTAAAAAGGTCTTGCAGATTGAGAATTTATATTTCATCGAGTGCTCTCTATGAGTGGCCATGTTATAATCTATGAAATATCAAATATTTGTTCTTATTTTCAGAAGCTAGCAACGAGGACAAATAAACAATTGAAAATTTTCATTATGGCTTCCTACGAGAAAGACGTAAAAAAGTCATAAACACCAACATTAGGAGAAAGGAGAATAAGAGGAGACATAATACAAACTTTTGAAATAATAAAACATCCCGGTCAAGAATTCTTTATAATAAACAAGTATATATATATATATATATATATATATATATATATATAGAACATTGACGGAAAAATTCAAGGGGTTCCTTCTCACAAAGAACTGTCAACAATTGAAACAAATTAATGAATCAAGATCCAGAAATAATAGAAACTAAAAACAATAAACAGTTTTAAAAATGAATATGATAATTATATAACAAACCAGAAAAAACAACAAATTAAATTTTGAGAAAAAAAAAAGAATAAAAAATAACAAAACTCTCAAAAAAAAAAAAAAAAAAAGCAAAATACAAGCATAAATATGTGCAAAGATCATACTCGCTATATATATATATATATATATATATATATATGCTCTTCCAACATAGGAATATAGAGCAGTCTGATGGATGAGGAATATATGCGTAAATAAATATATTGCTTAAATTCAACCTCACTGACCGTCCAGTTCCGCATAGCAGAGAGGTAGGATACAAGACTCTGGATCTGACGCGAAGGTTTCGATCCTACCTTGTGGTACTAGATGGGATAATGGATAGTCTAGCCACACTGAAAAGTTGTAATACAACAAAACAGCTGTCTGTGGATAACACAATAATACATATATATATATATATATATATATATATATATATATATATATATATATCATCAACTATTATATTGTAAATAAAAAATCCTTCCACAGAATATTGTAGGAATTTTAAAAATAGACTTACCCCTCTTAGGTCAGGTGCTTTCAGTTTTAAAGCTTTATACAATAACATACAATTCTTGGAGATGACAGAAGCCTGGTCAGTAGCTTTTGGAAGAGTAACCGACTTGCATACGTTGTTGCAAAGTCCATGGCCTAGCAGAAATATGTAGAGACAAAAAAAATGAGTGAAAAATCACATTAAAGTTTAGATTTGAAATATATCACAGCAAGGTACTCTTAAGTGCTTAATAGTCAGGGGTGGAGTCATGATAAGCAAAGGGTCTTGGAAAATCTGCCACAAGTTGATCAGTAGGGGCAGACTATATGAGGAGTCGGATCGGGGGAGGAAACTATGGACTCAGACTCTGATTTAGTAGAATCTGAACAAAACAAAGTTGTTTGAGAAAGATTTTATATTAAGGATAGGGTAAGCACCAGGGGATGAGCAGGGGATTGGAAAAATCTGCCACAATTCATCATGCAGTGTGTGGGGGGGGGTAATCAGTGGGGGGTGAAAATCTGCCTCAATTAGATAAGTGGTGGTTAGAATCAGTGCAGGGATCGGGGTAGAAAACTATGCCCACCAATAAAACATATATATATATATATATATATATATATATATATATAAATATACATACACACATATATACATGTATATGTATATATATTATTAGAATGGACAATTTATGTCTGACAGAATGTGATTATTCTAGAGGCATTATATTAGGGAATATATAGGAAATTTTGTTGAGCACAGAAATTAATCAAGTAGCGAATCGAACAGCCAACAACATAAATGAATGAAGAAAATGAGTGCCGATCTGAGCAGAACAAAGTCATTTGAAAAAGATTTATAGTAGGGTGGGATAAGCACATGGGAAGTAAAAATGTACGGTACTGACAGGAACAAGAACATTCTCATTTTCAAAGAAAAATTGAACAGATACAAAATTCAAGATTGCTAAAATAAGTAGATGCAAATAAACTTGATCAAACAAGTTCTCCCCCTTGCATTGTTTAATCATTGTTTTTTGGTGGGGAAATTTTGGGAAATCTGTACAAGGTAATGACTCTCAAAATTGAATTAGCAGAGGGTGGGGGCTCTAATATTTTATTTGTGTTTTTAAAAAAAAAAAAATTATGTTTCATAGGGGATTTTTTTATGTATGTCTGGGCTCCTAGATTCACTACAAAATCTTGAAAGAATAACTTTTCGCCTTTTATGGATCCCATTATTACAAGAGAACCATTTTTACCTGTAAGAATTGCTTACCCATATATTTAGCAGTTTCCAAAGGAGCATCTGGTCGGCGTACCATAAGTTTTAGAGTGATAGTCTTGCCTTGTTTATTTGCCTTCTTCAGTCGACTCTCAACCTCGGAAGAAAGGGTCTTCAGGAATTCATCCATATCATTATCCTGAGGAACAAAAAATATACAAAGCTTCAGGCTCAAACTCAACTTGGACTTAAAATTAAATGACTTGGCTTATAAGTTTTGAAAATATTTCAATTATTTGTTCAAACATTTTTCTTTTAATTGAAAAAGATCTTTAGATGAGGCCATGGAAGGGGACTTGATAAAATAGTACCAAGATATTTTTAAATAAATGGCTTGAAAAAGGTGACTAGTTGGGGAAATGGGGTCAGATGACTATCATTTTTCTTTATCACTCTTCTAGTAGGCTAAAATAAGATTGCATGCCAAATTTCAGCCTCTCATCAGTAGCCTTGAAACGATCTAATTTTGGTAAGGTGAATGTTGCAGTCATTGTTGTTACCTGGGTAAAATAAAGTCAACCCCAAAGTGGGAGTTTGACAAAAAATAAAATATATTGATTACAAATATGTTTCTCAAACTTTCTTCTATCTTTGACTAATAAGCAAGGAAGTCTGATTTTATTTACATTTTGACGTCTGTTTATACATAAATCATCGCAATGTCTTTCAAATTTTCATGTCATATAATAGAATTTTTGGCAAAATTTCAAAAATCGATCCGATAAGAGGGACTTTTTTTTCACCTGATCACCACTAAACAAGCTAATTTTTGTTATTTTCATACTTAACTTATTTTCTCCAGTACAACACGATCAGAGTATAATTTTTTTTAGCTAAAATTCAGCAATGTATTTGAAATGGGCTTATTTAGAGGGAACCTAATTGTATCCTTAAATCAGCTTCAGTTTAGTTGGGGGTGGGATTGAACTAATAAGAAAATTGTAAATAAATATTTGAATTAATAAAAAAATTATAATCTGGCATTTCATATTGTTATGGTTCATATATTTTTCATATCAGTTTCATTAGAATTTTTTGAAAAAATTTTAACCAAAAAATTGGCATATTATTTGTGTAAAATGGGATAAATAAGATAAATAGATAAGTAAAAACATCTTAAAATTTCAAGTTCTCAAGAAACAATCGCGAATTCCAACTTATTTTAGATAGGGAGTAAAACAATATTAAATTGCTGATAAGAGATAAAGATATCAAAATGATGATGAAAAATAATGGTGAATGATTTTTAGTCTTTTGCACATTATCATGTCTGGACCCCCATATTATAGTAGTACCATATTTTTAAAGTCAACTGACAGGTCAAAATCAAAACAAATGTTCAAAAAAGATGCTCACATCTTTGAAGCGGATGCCATAATTTATTTCAGCAGAGACTGATTTCTGGTTGTATTCCGTCCGTAGGGATCGATCATCTTTTCCCCGGCTACAATTATACAGTAATTGACCAGTCTTTGAGCCAAATTCTTGTTGCAATGTCGACAACGAAAGACGTTGTAATTCTCCACAAGTTTTTACACGAAGATATTCAAATTTGTACATCATTGATCGTCCCACACCTGCAAAAAAAACAGAAAGAGTAGTTGTAGAGATGCAACTGTCGAAGATGGTCAGAAAGGGAGATAATCCTAGCTTCATCTCAGAGACTTCTCAACACAAGCATTGGAATATTGGAATTTGGAAACTGAGCAAGTCAAGAGGCAGAAGTTCAATACGGAGGCATAGCAAAACTAGGTTGGGAGGTGACAGAGGGCAGTGGTCCCTGAGTGCAAAATTTCCTCTGGTCTATAATGTGTGTTAATTAATAATTATAACTCCCATAGGGTAAAGAACAATAGTCCCCGGGAACTGTTTTTGCCCCCCCGAAGCTGAGAACCCTCCCTATCCCACTGATTCCATATCTGTCTCTTGACTTTGGATAATTACAAACTCTTTCCTGGCCTGCATCAAGAGCTAGGTATGGAAACTGCTTCTAGGCAAGCTCAATTTCCAAAATCGACTTTATTCCAGTGCCTGTGTTGGGCAAGTCTGACATAAAACTTGGATCATCTCCCCTTCTAGCCAAATTTGGAAACCCTGCTAGTCTCTACAGATGATATAAACACAAGCAAATTCTTAATTCTTATCAGATTCAAAAAATGCCTGGACAGACTGAGGTAGCGAAAAGAAATTATTTACTACTCTGGTGTAGATCTCTGTGCAATATCATCTGATCACTTAACAAGATACAAAGCGATCAATATATGTTAGGATCTGGTTCAAAAAGCCATCTCTAAGTTCTTATAGAATTCTTCTTCTTCTTGTATTTTGGGGGATTAAATAGAATCAAAGAAGATCCTGAGACTGATCTAGTTACCTCTTTGAAACTGTTTTTTTTTTAAAATTCAATGGTAGCTCAATGAAAGACTTTGAGTAATTGACTAAAAAATAGCTAAAATCTAAGACATGCATTTACTTTACAATTGGTTAATGGTTTCTAATGTCACAATGGCATTGCTAATAACAGAAGAGAAAGTATTGTCTATAAATTTGAGAGGGGTCATCAGTATTCCAACTTTTGTCCAGACAATTGAATCTCTTCTTTTCATCTCAGATGTAGTTAACACAATGTTTTGGCTGATTCTTTCTTCAGCCCTTATTAAGTGTATAATATAAGAAGCAAAGGTTTCATTCAGTTTACCCATTTTTTTTTTTTGCTGGGAGAAGAGAAAGATTTGCCTCTTTTCTTGAATAATGCACCTGATGAGGGCTGAAGAATAGATCATCTGAAACATTGTGTTTACAACCTTAAAGATGAGAAAGAGGATTTGATTCTTTGGACAAAATTTAGAATTACCATAACAGGTATGGGCAATCTTTTTGATCTAGCGGTTCATATAAAATATTTTTCATTTTTATTCAGGCCACACATTCACACCCAAAATGTGGATTGTATTACAGAAAGCATACTTAATTTCTATTTCATACAAACATATGAATTAAGATAATTTTATTTAACCAAAACTAGTGATTTTAGGATATGAATTATTCAATTGATTTTCTGAGAAAAATCATACAAGATTTTAAATGGATGCCTAGATTTGCCGCAGGCCACTAACAATGTTGCCGGTTGACAAAATCAGGTGAGTTTCAGGTGAAATCTAAAAAATCAAGCATTCCTAAGGAAATCATAAATCACCACCACCCATTGGGAGTGATCAATTAAGAAGTTGGAAAAAGTAGTGATCAATGAATAAATTACTCCTCTCACCTTTTATTTGGCTGTGATCCCTAAAAAAGATCTGAATCTTAAAAAACAAAAAACAAGCAGGCACAAACTATTGACCAATATAACATAAACTTACATTGCATAAGGATCAATTGTAAATGGTAAGGGCTGGGTGAGATCCAGATGGATAGATAGATAAATACCAAAACACATGAATAACCTAAATCCAGCAACACTGAGGAAACCGGTCTGTTGTGAGGAGCGATGTTTAATATCTGGTTTTAGTTTCCCTCAAAGAAAAACTATCAAACAAGGCAACCTTAAAAATTTTTCTCATTTATTATACTTAATGAGATCTCTACTGACCTGAAACTAAAATAGAACCTGAAGTATACAACATTCTACTTTAGTATACAAATGTTTGTAATAACAAGTATTTTTCTTAGCATTTGTATTGACGGATATATTTTGGCTTGTCATGCTAATTTCAACACATACAGTAGATGGATACACAAGTTTTGAGTAAGCATCTAGATTCTAAAAAAGGAAATACTGACCTGGTAAAATATTTATTGCTTGGTTTTCAATAAAATCAGCAATCTTGTCATTTTGGACAAGAAAATGCCCATTGGGTTTGGCTTTGTGGGTTGCCAGCCGAGCCAATAAAATGTTTGGACCTACAAATAAAAAGAAAGATAGGAGAGATAGCGAAAATCATTGCATTTAAGTTGGAAAGTTTGGGTGGGGTAAAAATTTTCTGACTAATTGACTGGTTACATCTCTCTTGGACTTATTTCAACTAACTCCAAGAGAGATGTAACCGGTCACTCGGTAACAAAATTTTTATGGTAACTGATTTTACGAAATCTTCAAATTTTGATAAAGTAAAATATCTGTACCACATATAAATGAATCACCATAGCCCGTGCTTGTACCAGAACTAATTATCTAAAAGATTATCAAAAAAAAAAAGATCTTTTGTCTAAAATTATCTCAAGGAAAATACCAGCCCAATGCTTTTTTGAGGCTCCGTATTACAAAAAAAAAATATAATAAAAAATGTTCAGGTTTCCCCACAATATGAAAGTAGAGTGTTCCTGTGAAACCTTTTGTAAGCTGGAATGGCACAAAGTGAGGAAGAAATTACCATTGATTGATAGGGGAAATGTTTTTGAGTGTTTTTCTGCTTCCTTTCCCAGTCTATCATTTCTTATATATCAAATTTATGAGTTATATATCACTTTGACAACTATTTTCTTATGCTAATACCAAATCAACAGAAAAATTCATGTGAGGAAAACTTTTAGAAAGGGTGAGAAAGAAAAGAGTAATTTTAGAAAAGTCTATTCTTGGATTTTCTCCTTACCTAAACCAGCAGAGGCCGTACATCCCGTCTTCTCAAATATTTCTTGACGAAGGATAGAAACAAATTTGTCTACATCAGCTCCAGTTTCTCGCAGCAAGCTGGTGCAGTCAACAAGCATTTCATCACAACTCACAGCTTCTATGTCATGGGTATAGCTGAAATAAACAGTGTTGCAGAGTTATAGCATAGGATGAATTACATTATTTTTTTGAAGCTATACTTATTAGAAACAATTAACAAAAACAGTCAACATAGAATTCTTCAGTTATCAAGTAGGTCTGGCTGGCTATATTTGTATGTGTCATGCATATATATCTATTAGAAAGTATTGACTAAAACTGTCAACATGGATTTCTTCAATTTTGAAGTTGGTATATATATATATATATATATATATATATATGCATGTATCATGCATTCATATTTATGAGGAAGCATTAATGAAAATTATCACCAAATCTGTCAACTTAGATTTCTTCAGTTTTAATGTTGGTCTGGCTGGCTATGTATATATGTATGTATGTATATATCATGCATATATATTTTCAGCCCTCTACTTCTATTGGTGCAGCTTGTGCATGTCATACCGACATACATATCCAACCAGACTCACTTGAAAACTGAAGAAACTAATGTCGACAATTTTGGTTGACGGATTTCAATAAAGTATAACCTTCACCTTTTCAACCCTCTACTGCCACGGTACAGTCTGTATGCATCATACAGACATACATAGCCAGCCAGACCAACTTAAAAACTGAAGAAACCTTTGGTGAGAGTTTTGGTTGATGGTCTTTAATATAATCATATTATTAAAGAGATGAAGGTATTGACAGCTTGAAAACTGAAGAAACCTATGTTGACAGTTCAGGTTGAGGGATTTTGATAATGTATAGAGCTCACCTTGTGACAGTGTCATACAGAATCTTGGACACTTCTTGGTATTTTTCAAACTCATAAGGCAAGGTGATCAAATTAGGACAAAACTTCAAGGCATCTCCAATGCGCATACCATTCCGCAGACCAGCCTTTAAAAAGAAAATTAAAAAGAGATTAAAATTGAGGGAAAAAACAGAAAATAAAACTTATATTTTCCAAAGAATTTAATGAAAATAAAAAGAAATATCTATGTTTGCATAACACACTCTTTCATATATATTTATATATATATATATATATATATATATGTATATATATATAACCTATATATATGACCTCACCACCCCTCCATTTACACTACCCCTAACATACCAAAAAATCTAACTCCACATCACTCCCGAAGACCAACTGCTACTGCTTAACCAAAGACCTGATACCTTACTGGACTTTCTCCCACTCAGCAGGAGGCCTCCAGCAACCCTGACAACACAATTTACCCACAATGCATAGCTCCTGATAGTGGACTCTGGTTCCACATGGGAAATTTTAATACACACTCACACAGCACACACCACTGATGATGGGAAGAATCCCAAAACATGTATGGACAATTTACTCATAAGGATCAATAAACCTTACTTCCAAACACCTCACTCCCGAGTCTGTCTCACTCTCTACAGTACACATTATATATATATATATATATATATATATATATATACATATAATTTATATATATATATGAATTATAAATTGTATTATATAGAAACTTATTTGAAATGATCTCCTCTCATTACACGGTTTATATATCATTCAATTTCAACACCGTGAGTAGAATAAACAATTAAAGAAAATGGGACTACAACAGGAATCAAACCTGCCACCGATAAGGTAGCCGCTTCAACGAAGCGATGCTCTTTTCATTCTTTAAAACATCAATATTCTCAGATGTGATGATCTTTTCACTTACGCTATTCCATGCATTTGCTACCCTCGCCAAGAAAAAATTTTTTCTACCCACAGTGGAAGTCTGAATTTGTAGTTCGCTGGTTTGACTGTAAACTGAACAAAAAAAAAATAATCAAAATTTCAGAGACTTTACCTTTCGAGCGACATAATTACACGAGGCGATGTCTGAGAACGATTCATGAGCTTGTTTGTCTGACTTAATCCTCAAAGTTGTGGAGTTGTCTTGGGGTTTGTCGGCTATTGCATGGGAAGCATTGTTTAGGGGTGAAACGGTCTCAGTTTCGTCAAAGAGATCCTCTTCTTCATCATCAAACGTAGCCTCCACTGCATTCACATTAGACGTGGACACTTTCCCTTTCAGAGCTCGTTCTTTACACCGTTTGATCCACTGCTGTCTTTCATAATCCACATTTACTCCAGGCCTTTCCAAGGAAGGTCCTCTCTTTTGCGAATGTGTTACTGCTACTGGTTTATCTGTAAAGAAAAATAAAAGTTTGCTAACAGATGCTACAATCTCTTCTCCAAAAGTAAATGTATTTAAATCAAATCTAAATAAAAGTCTTTAGACACAAAACGTTTGATTATGAATTTTTGAACTAAAAATAATAACAGACAACTGAAGAGTCATTATCAATCTTGTCTGTCGTTGGACACAGACCTTTCCCAGGATTCGCTACAATTCTCTATCATGGGCATTGCAGAGCCAGTATTTTCTGAATTAGTCTAATTCATCTCCATCTTGTATTTCGTTGGCCTTAGTTTCTTATGTGATCTCTGGGAATCCATGTTGTGAGTTGTAATGTCTACCGGTTGTCTTTCATTCTTGCAACATGGCCTGCCCATTGCCATTTAAGTTTTTTAATAGTTTCTGTGATGTCCCAGACTCTTTTTTTCTTCCTTATATACTGTGCTGTCTTATGATCTCTCCATGTGAGGTTGAGCATGATTCTCTCATGTGCACGTTACATGGTTCTCAATTCGCAGATCTGTCTCTTGGTTGGATTCCATGTTTCAGCTCCATAAGTGACTATCGAGAGAATGCACAGGTTGTGAAAAATTTTTTTGAAATCCCAAAATGTCTCTTCATACTGACTTTACTAATATGATATTGTCCTCCATAAGATACTCTGGACATCCATCACAACATTGAAGTGAGGGATCCATAATTTTCTACCATGTTATAAGTGAGTCCACATTGTAACAAATTTTCTATTTTTACAAACCTTGATCCAAGTCCCCCTCCCCCAACTGACCTTTGTAATTCATGCAAAAATGAAGAGAAAACCGTGGGGTGGGCATAGGGCAAGGCTAGTCCTGTAAGGGCAAGGCTAGTCCTGCAAGAAATCTAATAAATATAAAAAAAATTTTTAAATCGTAACACCTCACCAGAAGAGTACATTTTGACAAAAACTTAGATACAAATGTAGTGAGCTTTGACAGTACATTAGTAATCTTTTTTACCAACAGATGAAAGGGAAAGGAGAGATGAGTTTCATTTATTGAATACAGATATGTTTTGTCTAATTCATTCCCTTTCAACATTTGGTATTTAGTTCGAAAAGGGAGATAATTAATGAATAAATTACTTCTCCCTTCTTTTGCTGGATCACAGGAAAGTCCAATTTTCAAAAAAAGTATGAACACCGTAGAATACTAATGGACAAATTTAGCATAAACATACATTGTAAATTGAACCTCCATACTGGAAACCTATCAGGGGGATTTTGAACAAACAAGGGGGCGGAGGTGCAGCAAATGCATTACACCATGGCATGAAGAGTTTCTTGGGAGAATTGCTGATCAAAACTAAGTCGATACAATAAGTCCGTCAATAAAATGGGTGGACTATCATTTACCCAAGACTGAATATATCACCGTAAGCTAGAAGGGTAATAGTAGATGAAAATAGGATATCTAAATGATTGCCTCCAGAATGAAAAAATGAACATTGCTTAATTTTGTACAGGTTCAACACAAAATCTACCTGAAGAAAAAGCTTGCAGATACTCACACACACACACACACACATATATATATTATATATATTGTATATATATATATATATATATATATATATATATATATATATATATATACACACACACACACACATTCGCCTGATGAGGCCCGAAAAGGGCAGAAACATGAGCTAGTTTGTGTAGCAAATCCACAGTCTACTATTTATATATATATATATATATATATATATATATATATATATATATATAAAAACTTACAACAATATTTTCGACAATGACATGTTACCTTTTAATTCAGGTCGATCTCTCAAAGCGACGGATACAAAAAATGAATCCATATCAATGTGCATTATAGTTCGATTGGATGGTGACACATTTGGCTTTGAATTGAGGTTTGTAACAGCAGCTGATGGTGACTTCAGTTTTTCTCTTCCAGGAAAGTTGTTCCCAAGACGAGCCTTGATCTCTGAAACGTAATTTTTCCACTCGACCTTCCACGTTGACAAGTGATGGAGACGGGAGTTGTTGTAGAATTGGTTGAGATAATTTGGTTCCCGAGCTGTTTTTGCATTGGGAGAACCGGACTTGCTCTTATGAACACCTGAGAAAATAGAAATAAAACAGGTATGGTTAGTCACTCAATAGAAACTGTCACATAACCAATGTCTTTTTTCAGCATGATTGGTTAGGGGGTGATCAATTTAAACAGGGAATGATCAATGAATGATTTACTTTTCTCACATGTTGTTGGGCAGTGATCACTGGAAAAAGTCTGAATTTTCGAAATACTAGCGTGAATGCTGCTACACATAAACTAAGGTGTCAATTAAGCATAAATTTACACAGCATTTTTAACCCCCACTAAAAACCTGGGTGGGGGGGTAAAAATAAATTTTTGAAATACAAAAAATTCAACCTAATAAGGAGAAAACTCGAAAACTGAAGAAACCTATAGTGACAGTTTTGGTTGATAGTTTCTAATGAATGATAAAAAAAATGTTAGTAAGAAAAGTTGAAAATGATTATTTCAAGTGAAGAATATCCTAATCTAGACAGCACTCAATGTACACCTCAGCCAAAGCCATTATCAATTAAAAAACTGAATGAAAATCTATTCATATATAGCTATCACGCAAACTTTCCTGGTTCTGCCTCAAAATTTGATGAATTCTTCTTAATCCCATGTCCCTCTCACCCTCCCACAAAATGTCATCGAAATTGATTGAGAAATTTTGGGGATATCGTGGGAATAAAGATGAATGAATACAAAAAAAAAAGAAAAAGAAGAAGAAGAAAAATTCCTGGATCCACCCCTAATTCAGTCAATTCTTCCTTACCCAAAGTCCTACTCTAAGATTTCATTGATACCCAGAGAACTTCTGGAGATATTGTGTGGACCGATAACATAGCTACAATGCAAGAGAGATATCACTAAAAGAATTCCTGGATCAAGCCAAAAATGTAATCAATTCTTCCACGGAAATTTATCAAGGATTTCTGGAGATATCGTGTGGTCAAAGACAGACAGACAGACACAAGTGAACCAAAATACCTCTTCAAGCTTCATAGGCAAAGCTATAAAAAAATACTATAATACTAAATGTTGTCTTCTAAATAAATTCACCAGCTTAGATAAAGAATAACAAACAATATTTTCTTCTAAAACATTTGAGTAAATGATAAAATTAAAAAAACTAGCATTCCAAATGAAATTATGAATCACCATGTATGCTGTGTTAATTAAAAAAGTTTGAAAATGGGGTTATCAATGAATAAGTTATTTCTCTCTGTGATTTGTGATCATTAAAAAAGGTCTAAATTTTAAAAAGCAATTGGATACAAACTAATGACCAACTCACACTGCATATTGAACCCCATCCCTAAAAAAAAATTTTCGGGGGGGGGGGGATTTTCAAAAAACAAAAAAAATATTTTCCCAACTCAAAGAGTGGAGAGTGTGTGCAAAATTCAAGTTTCCACTATGAAGGATAAGGGTCAGGGCAAACTCCAGAGAGATACATAGATAGATGTTAGAACACATGAATAACTTAAACCCAGCAAGTGTTTAAAACAGTCTGTTGTGAGTAAGAGCAATTAATTACCTGAAGCTATTTTTGTAAAGGAGACAGGAGCAGAAGTCAGCGAAGGTCTATTGTTTGATGTTGAAGGTTTAGAATCGAGGTTTATTTGAGGAGTTTTCTTTGAGGCTTCTTCTATGGTTTCAACTTCAGTCTTCTCCTGCATTGGTTCGTCTTGACACACTACAGCAGCCAATGTTTGATGCAGACTAGATGGACGAGGGTTCAAACCAGAGATTTCCTCTTTGTCCCTCTCAACAGCATTTACGGATGATAATGGTTCTGCAGCTTCCATTTCCAAGGGAGATGCAAACATTTCTTTGTCATCTGACAGTGGAGTGAAATCAAAATCTGAGAGAGGTGATGCATCATGTTTTAAAGGAACTTGTTCTGTTGGTGAAGAATTCATACACCTTGGTAAATGGTTCTCTGTATCGATCTGTTGATTTTTCTTGAATTCCTTCGATTCCTGGAACGATTCCTCAAAGAGATCATCGGAATAGCAACTCTGAGGGCTCTCCAGAAAATCATCGAAAGTACTTTCACCAGTCTACGGAAAATAAAAATATATTGAAATAAGGTTTATGATTGGTGAGAAAAACTGTACAGAAATTTTGCCATGAATTATAAGCTGCAATTTGAATGTAGTATTCTTTTTTTTATTCCCTACATAGAGTAAAGAAAAAAATAACACAAAATAGCTGTATATCATTAGTACTAATAAGAGAGATGGATGACCATTTGGTGAATCAAAATAAAAACAATTATTACGTTATGAATTATTTACAACATCACTGTTAATGCTTTAAGGGTCAGACATTTTTATTTGGAGAGAATCACTGAAATTCTATCGGTTTAATTATTCACTTGAAGAATTTTCATTTCACAAGACGTTTTATAGAACAGATTGTCCTCATTGAAAGAGGTGTCAGTGTACATCAAATTCTCTGTTACATCAATTAGATTGCAAACAGCATCCAACACAGACCTTGAATGAAATTCTCTTGATGTACTGAAACTTATCCAAAAAAACATAACAGTTGTTGAATTTCATAGATGAAGCATTGTCATTATAAATTTTTGAATAGTTTTTCTTTCATCATATTTCAGATGCTTTCTATCATAAATCTTGGATTGCCATTGTATCTACAATTCATGCAGCTTATTTACCAGTCATAGAATAAGCTGAGAGTCGGAATGAACAATAGATAAATAAATAAAATGAAAGAGAGACTAATAAAAAAAATCTACCCAGTGCTTGGTGAGTTCGTCTGTCATCCAAGGGAGGTAACTTCCATATTTTCGTGCAAGTTATTTCCCTTGAGAGACTTCTATATTGCCATTTTGAAAGAAAAGTGAGTGATCACAATATTTGAATTCAGTGACAATTTCTGAATTGATATAGTTTCATACTTTTTCTTTATATCCTGAGCTTTTACATAATTACAAAACTACTTATTTTTGATGGCAAGGGTAAACTAATTAATGATAATCATAAAAAAACTTTAAATGTTGACTAAAGATTCCATATTCCCTAAATAAATTGAGAACTCAATGTAAAACTCCTTCCTAAATTCTATTACGTACAAGCATATCAAACAGAATTGAACAACCATAGCCACCAAAGTTATCAAAGCGTTCTATCTCTGCTTGACAGTTTTTCATGTCCAAACCTTCCTTGTCGTACCATTTTGTCTAGACTTGAAAATTGGAATCAATACTCCGTTAAATGCCTTCTAAAAATGGTTAGTTTTTTCATCAATTTTTGCAAATATTTTTTCACCTTTTTTGACCTTAATTTTCACAGGGTAAGTAATAACACATGGATTACTCTGTATGTTACTTGACGTTTTTTCATCCTATTTCAGAAGTTTTCATGTGAAAAATGCTAGTGATGTCATAAATAGAATTCATTCCGACCACATTTATTCTTCAATAGAAATTTTTTTATATCACTTAAAATTCTGATACTATGATTGTTCAATTATTGACTGTGATGGCAAGTGAACTTTTTATTCTTAATACTGAAATAATCAAATGGCTTAAAAGCCATACAGGATAAGCATATAATATTAATCTCACCTCATTTTCCAATTTTGTTGGGGAAACTGTATTCTTTGTTTGAAAACTGTTTATGTCAGTTGGAAATGATACAGAAGAACTTGTTCCAGCTTTCTCGATTGTAGTTGTTGAGTTTTGATTCTTGTCACCAACGACTGAGAATTGAAAAATCCCTCTTTGTAATTTTGACTGTGAGGTGAATAGCAGGAATGATGTGTATGACAGCAACCGACCAGCTTCAATACTGTTAGAAATAAAATGTAAGAATTGAATTAATAAAGTTAAACAGAAAAGAATGGTGGAAAGAGAGGAATATTTTTCAGAAATGATAATATCATTTTCAAAGTTCTTGAAAATTAATGAAAAGAGTGTCTTTTATTTGAGCATACATAGATTTAAAGAAAGATAATCCACTATTTCAGGGTGAAAATGATGTTTTTTGGAAGAATTAGGCCTAAAGAATTAAATGCTGTTCTACTTGTAAATTGTACCAATGCACAGAACTTCCATGGGCTTCATCATCATCATCATCTGTTGGACATAGACCTTCCCCAGGATTCGCCACACTTCTCTATCATGGGCATCAAGGTGCCAACACTTTCTGAATTTATCTAGCTTGTCTCTCCATCTAATATTCAGTTGGCCTCGGTTGCGCATGTGATCTCGGGGGATCCATGTCGTGAGTTGTGATGTCCATCAGTTGTCTGCCATTCGTGCAACATGGCCAGCCCACTGCCATTTGAGCTTTTTAATGGATTCTCTGATGTCTCCAACTCTTGTCTTTTCCTGGGTGTACTGTGCTGTCTTGTGGTCTCTCCATGTGAGGCCTAGCCTAATTTTCTCATGTGCACATTGCATAGCTCTCAATTTGCAGATCTGTCTCTTGGTTAGGTTCCATGTTTCAGCTCCATAAGTGACTATTGGGAGGATGCATTCATTATACACCCTTCTTTTTAGGATTACAGAACTGGAGAAAGTAAATCACTACATCTACCTAGGACAACGGGTATCCATGAGACCCTCATATAAAGAAGAAATCAAGTGAAGAATCACACTAGGATAGCAAGCCTTTGGCAGAGCAAGCTCAACCTTCAAAAATAAGATCCCAATAATCCATGGGCTTGACTGGTATTAAATTAAGACCTGGGGTTGTCTGACTTGACCAGAAAGGGAGATCATCTAAACTTTATCTCAGAGAACCAGGACATTGAGCAAATCTGGAGGGAGAGGTTCAATACCACCCTTTTGAATTGCTTGGTTTTGAAAATTCAACGTTATCTCATTGCTTTTGTTGGGTAAGTCTCTGGGATAAAGCTCCGATTAACTCCCCTTCTGGCCAAATTTGGTTACCCTATCAAGGCATCACAGAATAGAGGAAACTGTTTCTCACCTCTTGGTGATCCAGTCAGGGTGTACTACTTTGTAATTACGAAGGGAAGTTATTTTGCTGTCGGGCAGATTTGTGGCTATGATGTGGGTCACTTTCTCCTTTGACAAATACATCTCGTAACGTCCTCCATGTAACATCATCAATCGTTTCAGTTCGTCACTGGTTGGTTCTAAAAACAAAGACAAATATTTATTAGAAGTAAATCCCATGAAAAAAATTCAGCATTACAGGTTGGTTAATCATTACTATACTGAGAGTGAATCTACAGATCACAATCTTACTGCCCACTATGAAAATAATTACCTTGACATGATGGAGGGGCTTGTATATTTCAATGACCCGGAGAGTTGTTGGCAGAAATTCAATTCCTAGTAGGTCCAATCAAGACAGACAGATTAAAGGAAAGGAATTTGACCAAACCTTTTTCATTCCTAACTTCCCCAAAAATTATATTCATAATTTTATTTCTTGAGAAAAGAAAACTATAAAAAAAACAAACTTTGAACATGAATTACTTAGTTCGCGGATTTCAGCATTAAATAACCCATCAAGGGTTGATATGTTGTTGAACCAACAACCCATTTATATATATATATATATATATATATATATATATATATATATATATATATATATATATATATATATATATATATTCATACAAGTATACATGTACAAAAATACAAACTGCAACAAAAAAAAAAAATGGATGGAAAATAGAAAATGGCTCCAATCTTAGAAAATCTAATAGGGGTCACATCAATCAATCAATGAAATCACATCAATCAAACTGCTAAAGTTGTCAGATTATATCTGTACCTAGCATAAATGAATCACCACAGCCTATGCAAGTACCAAAACAAATTATCTATAAAATTATCAAAAGGAAATAGATATTTCATCTAAAATCATCTAAAAAAACAAAAACGAAACAGCACAAGATTTGGGTATTGTTGGACCAAAATAATGAGAGAGACCCCCCCCCATAAAGTACATTCTTAATTAGTACCTAGTGGTATACTAATGCAAAATTTCAAAGTTTCAGTCCCAAAAATGTGACCAAGAGCACCAGGAGACACATATATACAAACACAGACAAAAGCAAAGTGAGGAGAATCTGTAGCCCACTGGGCTGGTTGGACGAGCAAGCTCGCCATTTGTGGGGCAATGGTGATTCGATGTATTTTTTTTTTCCATGGAAATCATATTGGCAGAGTTCAAGCTATAAGAATTAGATGTGGTTCTATTTGTAAATTGTGAAAATGCACAGTGGACCTTTCATGGTCTTGACCAGAGTAGCCAGGGAAGGGAGATAATCCGATGGAAAAAGTCATTGAAATCATGATATTTGTGATTGATAACCAGAAGACACACTCAGTGTTACCAGATTTAGCCAAGAGAGGAGATAATCCAAGCTTTATATCAGAGACTTACTCAACACAAGCAATGGATTATTGTCAAAATTGGGAATCCAGCGAGTCAGGAGGCAGAAGTTCAATACCAGCCTATCGAGGCGGGCCTGTCTCAAGAGGCTAGAATTGAACCTCTGCCTGTGTTGGGTAAGTCTCCAAGATAAAAGTTTGGATTAGCTCCCCTTTTGACCAAATCTGGCAACCCTGCTTCTTGGTAATATATAATCATAGACAATTAAGTGATGTTTTTAATGTAGCTGAAATTGAAAAAGCCAGTCTTACTTGTATAGCCATTAACATAGATTGAAACTCCTTGAAAGATGTTGGTACTTTTACCAGTATTGAATATTTCTCGGTGCTTATCGGATTGGAACTGGTTTGCAAGCTTGTGTTTCTTTGCATTCATGTAACCACCCTAGAATTCAAGAAAATAAGAGAAAAATTTAATGAGTTATTTGGCAAGACGGATTTATAAATTTGGTGGCATTAGGGTTAAATTCCCTTGCTTCGTTAAAATCTCAAAAGGAAATAAAACAGAATTCATTTCTCTATATAATATTATTCTAAAACTACGCATCCCATTTTATCTCCTTTATTAGTTGTCCCTGTAATAAAAACAAGTCAACCTGAGTTGAGAGAGTGAATTCATCAGCTTTTATGCACATATCTTTTATCCATGCCGTCATGATGTTACTGGCTTTTTTTGAGAGGTCATCGTCATTATTATAATACTTATAATACTAGACATTTACAGATAGATTGATAGATAGATAATGAACAGACATATATATATATATATATATATATATATATATATATAAAGAGAGAGAGAGAAGGATAGATGGATAGATATGAGGAAGAGCAGGACTAAAGCAGAAGAAACAGCCAGGGTGGGAAAGAAAATGAAAATAATGAGATGAGAGTGAGTGTGTACGTACAAAAGAGGATAGAGGAGAAAGAGAGAAGAGACAAGCTTAGCTGTACTAGGGTCAAACCCCCTTGCTTCATTAAAATCTAAAAAGTTGAACAAGGTAGAATTCATTTCTCAATACAATATTATTCCCAGATTATGTGTCCCAGTTCAACTCCTTTATTAGTGGTTCCTCTAAATGGAAACTTCAGCAAAACAATTTGGCCCAAACTGAGAGAGTGAATTCATCATCAGTTTTATTCTTAGCTGTTTTAGCAAATTGACTGCAGTATCAATGATATTGATGTCAATGAAGCCAGTTAAGATGGAAGAGAAAAAACAGAAAGGGATTGGTTAATTATACATAAATTTCAATGAAAAAAAACTGACAGGCAAATTAACATGTATTCAAAATCTAGGAAGTTATTTTCATCAAGGAATATGAATTACATGCCTGACTGCGCAAGAGTCAAATTCCCTTGCTTGATTGAAATCTAAAAGGTAAACAAAACTGAATTCATTCTTTCTTACAATATTAGACTATGCATCCCATTTCAACTTACCCAACTTAGTCTTGATCTTTTTCTACTTTTCTTTTCTACTCTATCAAATAAAATTTTGAATTTTGTAGGAAAGATTTTTGTTTGTACGGTATATATATCGTTATTCCATAGAAAAACCGATTTTGCTATTTGCAGAAGTACGTAGACATATACTGTATATACAGATGCATAAGTTGACTTCTCAAGCATAAGGAATTTCCTTAATATTAGTCTGTTTAGACCACATATGGGCAACCATATGCCAGCAGGTTGAATCTGGTCAAGACTCTTTTTTTATCTATATAAAATGGTCACTATACCCCAATTGCACTAATTTGAGGATAAAAAAAGTCAATCAGATTTTTTGTAAATAATAAACAATGGAGCATCAGAAAAACAAAACAATCTTTAATAGATCAGATTTATTCATGCAATCTCAGAGCTAATAATCAAACACTGAATTTTTCTCAAATATTGTTACAATAGCCCTCCCAGGATTTTTTTCAGAAATGTCACAGTGCGGAAAATCCTTAAAAGTCAATTTTACTGCAAAAAAAAAAAAGATCAGTTAATACGTAAATCACAAAAATGTTAAGATTGAAAAGTTTCATCACAGACAATTTGGTAAACAATGAGAATTCAAACATATTGAATCATAGTTAAAGAAAGTAAAAAAGATTAAATGAAATTTTGAGGTAAAATGAGAGAACAGAAGTGTTATTTCTCACATAGAGTCAATGTCTTCACCAATAATGAAATCCCCTACCTATATGTATTCATATAATTATGAATGTATTGAATTATTTGAAACTCTACTTGAAATGATCTCCTGCTTTTACATGGAGAATATCTCATTTCGCCTACATAGCGTAAATTGAACAAGCAATTAAAGAAAGTGGGGCTACTACAGGAATCGAACCCAACACCAAGAGGGGAGAGGGGAGGGGGAGAGGGAGAGAGACGTGCAAATTTCTTTGATTACCAACCTGTTCGCCCCAACCATCTTGACGATTGACTGATTTCCGATCATGAAGTCGAAGTCGATTTCTTTTCTTCGCAGCAATATATTCCGAACGACTAGAAGAGGAACTCGAACCTAGACCACCAGAAAAATTGGATTTTCCTTTCTGTTCTTTAGATAATGATCCCTCGCCAAAAGGAATCAATAAATCTTGTTTCATCTTTTTAGGGCTGTCATTCTTTACACCCGGAAGCGACATTTTTTTTTCTCAAAAAAAGCTTAAAAACAGAAATAATGGGTTCAGTTATAACTGAAGCGGCGTAAACCTAATTCTGAATGAACGGTGTAGATTATTTTTTCAGTCGCAAAACTTCCATCGAGAAAATGACATGTTTTCTGCCTTCACTAGTTCTGCTATTGACTTAAGTAACTTTCAACCCTAACATGTTCTTTTGGGGGTTATGTTTAATGAGATACAGTTTTAAATGGTAAAGTTTTTTGTCTCCATTTGTTCCGTAATTGATTTTTATCCTTTGTAGCCAAATGTGGAACGTATGTATAATGTTTTAATACAGTTTTAGATAATGGAAAAGTGCGAACCACCTTGTTTGCCGTACGCAGTGAAGACATACCAGGCAATACTAACATAAACATCTTCACTACAAACTTCCTTTATCAAAAATTGATACTTTGAATAATTATTATATTCAGAAAAAATATTGTTACTGATCGAGAGAAATGGAAATATCTCCAATCTCAAATCTGTAATATAGCAGGTGACGTATGAATAATAGTTAATAACCAAAACTATATATAATGAATAAATAATAATCTTTTTTACGTTGTTCCGATGTATAATTGAGCCTACCCACAGGAGAGGGAAGAAATAAATCACGAAACAATAACAAACTTTACTTTTTTTTTAAAATACTAATCACTCCAGCGGTAAAAATCAAATAAATCAATATGATCATAATATTGAAAAAAGTATCTTGTCTTTCTGATGTGTGTTTTGTGATTGCCAGTCATGGTTAGTTCTTAAAAAAAGTTTTCTGTCATAGTTGGTAAATAAAGCCGCCATAATTTCAATGCCGAATAATCATGAATGGCATCACCGACGGTGTAAGATGAAAACATATTCCCGTGTAAAAAATCAACCATTGTAATGTTCGTATTTAAATTGTTGTTGCATTTTAGTGTCTCCTTTATTGGCCGACGGATTATCGGCTAATTATCAGTTTAATGAGTTATCGAAGGTCTGAAAACCGTTCAGACTATGACAAGAACTAGCGACAGAGCCAAAAATTTGGTAGGGGTTCTTATCCAGACACTGTTGCCAACTCATTTTTTTTTTGCGCCAGAACAACCTTGAAAACGGAAAAAGCGTAAAAAAATCGCCCAAAATCACGGAAACTGTAAGCGATCTTACGATCATACAAATTGCTAAAAATAGCTAGATTAGTCACCTTATTCAAATTTTGCACGTGTACTGGAGACTTTTTAAAAACGTCTATGTTTGCAAAATTCAACGGTGAATTGTGGTTTTGACTGTCTTATTTGGTTTTCATTAAATTGTTGATTGCTTATCCAGGGTAATATTTTCTTTGTATCTCTTGGAAATCACCATGGTAAGGGGCCGTGATTTCAGGTGCAAAATCGCGGGATTCTACTGTGAAGGTTTCTCATTAGCTTGGTATGGATCCTATTCGTTTAAGACCTGGGGATTTGGTGCATTGGATCGCCTACACAAGCGAATACATGAATCGCTACCATGAAATTATGCAAATTTTTTATTTCTGTACCAACTTTTTGGTAGATTTGGAGCGAAATACACTGGACAGCCACCGGGGTCACGACCGTGAGACGAATATAATAGTTGCAGGAAAAATAAATTCCAGCATATGTTCTGTCAAGGTTTGGTTTCAGTGCATTTCTGTGTATCATTGGCGAGAATAATTAGTTGCGGTTAATGGAAAAGGGACCGTGTGTGTGACTTTTTACACTATTAGCTAAAGCATTTTGGCTAATTTTGCCGTTTAAAATACTATACAAGATGAAAATTGTGTCCCGTGGCAATGCGAACAGAAAGACGTTTCCAATTTTTTCTGCAATATCATTGTGCTGTGAAATACGCATGTTAAGGATTATATTTTTTCTTGTACCTGTTTTTCGTTTTTGTCCTTTATGATGTTAGGCATAATTTTTTGCAGCTGCTTTTATTTTAGGGCCACCGAGATAGAATGTCCGATTTCCATTTAAGCATTTTGTATTTTTATAATGTCTTTTTCTTAAATAAATAACTTTAAAAAATTTCTGTGGACAGAAATGGGGTTGCATTTTGGTGACGTGAAATTTACCCCAGCAATTAATTCCTTTTCTTCATATTTGTATAATTTCATTCACTTAGTGAGAATCTTTTTATCTTGATTGGTTTAAAGTTAGAAATGAGACGTATCTTCTTTGTTGTTGATAGTTCGGTATAGCTCGTGGAAAATATTTTTTTCTGTAGTATTTCCGTTTGTTGGTGAAGTTAATTCGTTTCCTTCATCATATCACTATTTAAAATTATGCTTTCCCTATTTTTGTATTATTGTCCTGTTTTTTGTTTGTTTGTTGTTGTTTTTTTTTCGTAGCATTTCCTTTTTTCTTTTGTGGTAAGCTTGTGTTTTAAGGAAGTTAAATGTTTCATTTGTATAGAAAGTGTCCATTACTTTATGCGAGACGAAGTATTGGAAACATTTGTTGATTATTCTTTGTGTATCATTGTGGTAGATTTTTCTGTTTTGCTCTACAAAAGTGTTGTTCTTCTTGTGTTTTCTTTGAACGCCTAGGTTTTGTGTTGTAAAACTGTAAGCAAGTCTTCTGGGAAGTGTCTCTTTTTGTGTTGCTCTTTTCAGGTATTTCCATCAATTTTTTAAAAAACAATGAGAAATATATTTGTTTGGGTTTTATTTCGTGTTTAATGCTCTAAGAAAGGGACACTTTCAAATGTTTTTTATCTTGTTAAATGAAATCGAAGATTAAAGTTGCGACTTTTTACAAGAAGTGTAGATATGACTGTAAAGCTGTTGTGGGGTATATCAGGAGTATTCTATACGAGTTTTAGATGGTTTGCGCTTATAACTACGCCACACGGTTCTCCAGTTTTGTGGACGGAGATTTACTAGTTCAAGATAGGGGGAGATGGGTGCTGTAATATAAGATTGGTTAGAATAGATCATTATGAATTTTTCACAGGTGAAGCTTTGAGAGGCTGACTCCATGGCAAAGGTCAAATCTTGAGAGATTGTAGTTCAAGAGGATAACGCAACCTTAAGAAAAACAAATTATTCTATGCATTCAACAAATTCTATGAATGTCTTTCAGAGTTCGTATGTAATGTAAGTGTTTAGGTGTGGAATATGATTGACTGAGGCAAGTACAACTGGACTGTCCCTAATGTTTGAGCCATCGATCAGCATGCGGGCTATCGGCAACAATGACTGAGGCACCGAGTTCACTTGAGTGCTCTTATCCAATGGACAAGTAAATTTAAAAAGATTTAATTCCTAATCATTGATATGGTAATGCTCTATTCATCATGGTCTTGACCATACTCCTACCACAGGACTGAGCCTACATCTCAACCACAGGCAAGAAAGACAACATGCCCTTTCTTATAAGCACATCAAAATACGATCTTTGAAATGATGTTTGAATGTGCTCCAACATCGACACAAAGCTGCCGTAGCATGTAATTATACAGAATTACCAAATCTGCTAACCTGAATGCATGTTCATCTTAGTTTGGGAAATAAGCTGAAGTAAAAAAAACAAACAAAAAAACTTAAATACACTATTTTTATAGTGCATACATTGCCAAGAAACTCCATGTACGACAATGGACATTTTGACCATGTAACATAATGAGACTTTGCAACACCTTTGTACGTACGTATCGGATATGTGGTTCTCCATGTGTGCATTTGCTTGCAATGACACTATGCATGTGTACTAACACTCGGTGATGTAGAAAGCCCATTGTTATCCCAAACAGGTCTCAAGAACAGGGTGACAGCCATGAAAAGGTACCTCTACACAGACATGCATAAGCTGTGGAAAGGAACAACTTCTTTTTTAGAAGAATGAAAAGACTGGTGATGAAAAAAAATCCATGTTTTTATTCTGCTTTTTCCTTCTCACACTGTATGGGCTATCCTCTCCAAAGTCTGGATGGTGTTGTTGATTCTTGCAGCTGTGATGCACATATTTCTCATGCTATAATGATACCGAAATTCTGATCAAATCAACTTCTTTGAGAGACTAGATATTCTAAATCTAACTCCAAAGAGGGTTAGCCACTGATTACTGTGATCTCTCTTCTACTACCTAACACCTGTCCTGCCTGACACACATTACCTGTTTACACATGGTATCAGGAAACATATAGATATGCATACACATGTAATTGAGCCATGTGCTCTCTTAACACTCACAAATACATATATGTTCACACATCGTAGGAATCATAATGTTAGGAGCACTACTCCCAATCAAAGGTGCAAACAGTAGTTGTGGTTCTTTCTATGGACATCTAGAAAGTTCCATGCCTGCCTGTTCACCCTCTGCTTCATATAGGTGGAACAGTCCATCTCCCTCCTTTACAGGTTGGCAGGCAAGGGAAGAGAGGGACTCTGAAAAGTTAATCAGATCAGGGAGCGAGATTAAACACCCGGCTAGCAGAAGCAAACAACACTAACAGGACAACAAGTAAGACCATCAAACATAATACACACACACTAAGCAGTTGATCCCTTATCAACTTGCTGTATTTAATCAAAATATATATATTTGACGCCTCCCCTGGGCCAATAAGTTTTTTAAAGCTATGTAGGTCCCACAGATCTCAATACAGCCTGGATTTGTCATGTAAAAGGTCACTCTCCTTGACCTCAAATACTTTTTCCTTTCCTAGCAATGGGAGAAAACAGGACAAAACACACACACATACTATTTTCATAAGCACATACACACTTTAAGCACACACACTCAAAACTGTGAATGGGAACCAACATCTTTACTAAGCATACGAGGAACTAATTTTCACTGGCTTTGTGCCTTATCTCATAAAACACATCCACCATGGTTTTGTACATATTTTTGTTTGAACGAACAATGTTTTCGGTTAGTTTTGCTAAAGCAATGAGATGAAAGAGCAAAAAAGATCTGATTTATGAGCATAAATACACAGTTACTAAAGGAAATTAATTTCTTAGAAGCCATTTTTATGGATGAGAAGTTTCCTTCCATATAAGAAAATGATAAGAGCTAATCAAAAAATATTAGTATCAAATTTCATGCTTGTATCACAGACTGAGCAATTTTTGCACCAATTGCCTTGACTATAAAGAATCAACTTAAAAGTGATATTTTGCAAAATCTAAACTTAGTTTTCCACATTTCATTGTGACAGAGTTCCTTTGCTAGTTGACTTCTTAGACAAAAATAAACATTCTTGCATAGGAATAAAGGTACTAATCTCCCTTTTTTTATACTAATGTCTTATAATGTCATGGCTTCCAAGCAATCAAAATTCTTATTGCAAAATACATCTGACATGGTGTGCATTGAAAAATAAACCGTTAGAAAGGAAATTAGAACTGATGAATTAACAAGAGAAACAACAATAAACACTCTTGAAGGATAAACTGTTTTTCATTGTTACTTACAGAATTTATTATATACCATCAAAGCGTTCCAGCTGATATGCCACTTTCATTTACATAAATTCTGAAGCTTCATCTAAGAGGTCATTATACACAAATCAAATGTTTTAACCAAAGTGGATAAAGAGAAGAATCCAAGACTTGATATCACCTTGGTTCAATAAAACATAAAATAAACTGAACTATTTGTTTCAAAGTTTCAATCCCATGACTTCCATAGCAGTGAAGGTAATGAACAAAAAATGTAAAAAGCATAACCTTAAATTCATCCTCTACTGTGAAGTTGAAGCAATGATAATTTATTATTTTATCCATTGTATCTACCCTACTCGACGGTAAAAACTGTGATCAACATAGACCAGAAGATCTTTACATGAATAGGCATAAATATTGGAATAGGAATATATGGACAGAAAAAAATCCACTATGTTCAAGAAATAGATGCAATACATATGTCTGAATCATAATAGAGATAAGTTGTACTCTGCTTATCGTTTCAAATTAACTTTTATATTCTGAAAAAATCAAGAGGTACAAAAAAAATAGATGGAAGTTTTTTTATCCTTTGCCTAATATAACTGTCGCATTGAAAGAGATGAATAGACCAAGAATGAACAAGATGAGAGTTTGGTGCGAAAGTGGTTATTTGTGCCTTTGGATTACCAGTGGTTGTCTAGCTCAATGGTAAGAGCATTGCTTTGTTGAAATGACTATCCTCACAGTGGCAGGTTCAATTTCCTGCAGCTGCCCTATTTTCTTTAATTGTTTATTCAATTTACATTGTCTGGGGCAAGAGATACATTAACCGTGTAATGATAGGGAATCATTTCAAATATGTTTCTATATAACGCAATTTATTATCATTCTGTTGGACTGCAAATGTCCATTTCTTCATATATAACCACTGCGTTGAAAGAGATGAATAGACCAAGAATAAACAAGATGAGAATTTGGAGTGAAAACGGTTCTTTAGGCCTTTACATTACTGGCAAATGTTTAGCTCAATGGTAAGAGAATTATTACATTAATGCAGCTACTGTATCAGTAACAGGTTTGATTTCCTGCAGCAGCCCCATTTTTTTAGTTGATTCTATTCACGTTGTCTAGAGCGAGATACATTAAGCGTGCAATGATGGGAGATTATCTCAACTAAGTTTCTATATAATATAATGCAATCTATAATCATACTATATAAGCTTTACAAACAACTCTGCAGTCAAAATGTTTAAACTCTTTTAGTAGAGTATTTTGCATCACTCTTTCAACTGAATGTCCATCAATTACCTCATGAAGTCTGAAAATTTTTTCTGAGAAAATGTTTTGCAAGTATGAAATCACTTTAATAACTACATATATCTTTGGGAATAGATTTTGATTTTGTATGACTCTTCTCACAGCAAAACATCAAGACAACAAGTCCGTATATCACAATATTATTCTTCTTTTGTGCACATACTAAGATTTTTCCAAATGGAAAAATTATCACTAAGACAAATTTACATACTCTAACCTTTTCCTCCAGTGTGTTTGAATACGTTTCCAAAGTGGATCTACATGAAAATGAAGTCACATGATTTAAAAACAAATTCTTTAATGTCTATTTGCATGTCTTACCCATCTCTATCTTTTAAATGACTCAGCATATGAATATAGTTTAATTTTAATGAGTTCTTGCCAACATTTTCCCTGATAAACACTCAAAAATTACCACAATCTTCTTATTCTCTCTATTCCTCTACCCAACTAGACTTACATTTTGTAAAACTCAACAATTCTTTCTATGTGTGCATAAATTCAACATTTTTCTATTCATCAGTAAAACAAAAAAAAGCAAGGATTAAAACTAAAATGCTGTTACTGACACAAGGTCATTTTTAATATAGGGACCAACACATTTTTGTATTTATCAAATAAGTTCAATAAGAAGAAAATAAATCTGTGAACACAACTTATTGAATAAGCTATATCTGATGAATCATTCCTAGGCTTAGCATTCGATGGCACAAGGCCACAAATCTAGAGCATTGTGAAGAGGTTACACAATACTAGCTTGCTACTCTTTGCACCATGGCCAGAGTTATTTGCTTTTCTCAACTATTTTGATTTATCTAATAGAAAATGTTTCATTGTGTGAACAAAATTTCAAAAGAATTTTACGGACTTGAAAAAAAAACAATTATACTTGGAATTGGGAATTAGAATGGAACCAAATCATATCTTTTTTCGACTAAAAAGATAAGCTTTATTTAAAAAAGAAAATACCTTTATTTTGTTGAGAAAGACAAAGGAAAAGGATACATCAAATGTTACCTTTTCAACTGTTTTGTTTTTCAACAGATCCCCCCCCCCCCGCAAAAAAAAAAAAAAATGATCTCCAGCGGCAGGACATATTTCAGTCAAATTTTGATTCAGAGACAGAACTTATATTAAAAAAAATCAATAACTGGTAAGTTTTCTCAACAAAAAAAGAGAATATAAAATAATTTATTCATTCACATAGGCAAAAAAAAAATTACATGCATGGAAACAAACATTTGAAAAAATGTCAAATTTCTCAAGCTTCAACAATATTGGATCAAGCGGCCAATTCTCATCAGCTTGAAATTTGCTACTCAGTTATCTGAGGCTTAGCACAGCTCTGAGTACATGTCCATGTGTTATTTCATTGGGTAAAAACATAACAAGAATATGGTTTCTGACAATGAGTGTTCTCATGATTTTATTCAATAGTTGAATCGTGTGAAAGTTTAGAGCCATAAACATTTTCAAGATCATCTTCAAAATATAAAACCAAACATTTTATGAAATAATGATTTTGCAGATGTTTGCAAATAGTTTTTTAAAATTTGAATACTGTTAATCCACAATTTGTATGACAAAGGTTGCTCTTTATTCACAATTATATGAATGAAGTAAGAATACTTCATGAACTTTTCTACAAAGGTTTCCCATCAGTGTATTGCATGTGACTTTTCAAAATTATTCTTCCCAGTGTGTGTTTGCATGTGTCTCTTCAGATGTGAATTCTGTGAAAATACTGATCCACAATTTTGACAAGAAAAGGGCTTCTCTCCTGTGTGTGTTATCATGTGTCTCTTTAAATTAGAATTATCGGAGAATGCTGATCCACAAAACTGACAAAAGAAGGGTTTTTCCCCAGTGTGTGTTGACATATGTCTCTTTAAAGTGGAACTCTCTGAAAATGCTGATCCACACACTTGACAAGAGAAGGGTTTCTCTCCTGTGTGAGTTTTCATATGTCTTTTCAAATTAGAATTATTTGAAAATGCTGATCCACACACTTGACAAGGGAAGAGGTTCTCTCCATTGTGTGTTTGCATGTGTCTCTTCAAAGCAGAACCGTGCGAAAATACTGATCCACACACTTTACAAGAGAAGGGTTTCTCTCCAATGTGTGTTGGCATATGTCTTTTCAAAGTGGAACTGTCTGAAAATGCCGAACCACACACTTGACAAGGGAAACGGTTTTCTCCAGTGTGTATTTGCATGTGTTTCTTCAAATGTGAGCTCTGTGAAAATGCTGATCTACATACTTGGCAAGAGAAAGGTTTTTCTCCAGTGTGTGTTCGCATGTGTGTCTCCAAAGTGGAACTGAGTGAAAACGCTGAACCACACACTTGACAAGAGAATGGTTTCTCTCCAGTGTGTGTTCGCATGTGTCCTTTCAAAGCTGAACCATGTGAAAATGCTGATCCACACACTTGACAAGAGAAGGGTTTCTCTCCAGTATGTGTTCGCATGTGTGTCTTCAAAGTTGAACTGTATGAAAATGATGAGCCACACACTTTACAAGAGAAAGGTTTCTCTCCAGTATGTTTTTCCATGTGTACCTTCAGATCTGAATTTCTTGAAAATGTTGATCCACACACTCGACAAGAGAAGGGTTTTTCTCCAGTGTGTGTTCGCATGTGTCTCTTCAAAGCTGAATTTCTTGAAAATGTTGATCCACACACTTGACAAAAGTAGGGCTTCTCACCAGTGTGTGTTCGCATGTGTCTTTTAAAATTGGAATTATCTGAAAAAGATGATCCACAATCATGACAAGAGTAGGGTTTCTTTCCTGTATGTGTTCTCATGTGTTTTTTTAAATATGAACTTTTTGAATATGCTGAACTACACACTCTGCACGGATAAGTTTTTCCTTCAGAGTGCATTTGCATTGATATTTCTAAAAGTGAATTCAGTGAAAATGATTATCTGCAGACTTTGCAAGAATGAAGGTTGTTTGTGTGTTTACATATGATTATTTTGATTTGCACTGTGTGAAAATACTGATCAACAAACTTGACAAAAATTGGGTTCCTCTCCAGAGTCTCTCAGCATTTTAAATCTCTGAAATGGATACTCACATAACCTCAAAGAACATGACTTGGTGCTTATCAAAAAATAGTTTCTTTCTTCATTCTCATTTTCAACATTGAAGGGATGATTACAGCTTCCTTAGGGCCATCAATTTTTCACTGCAATGTCTGCAAATAAAAAAGAAATACCAATACAAAAAATTATTAATGCATTAAAATGCATTAACACAATTATAAAATTATAACTCAGTTTATATTAACTCTTTGAGTCTTCTCTGGTTTTAGCAAAATTTTAATATGTGAAGTTAAATTAAACAACTGAGAGCAGCAGAGAATTCTCCGAATCGGAATCGGTGAGTGAGAGTATAAAAAACTTTTTTTCGTTTATTCCGGCAATGCTATTCAAACAGTTTGTTTTGATTTATATCCAAGAGAACATTTCTTTTTCTATTGGAATATTTTGAGGAAATTGTTTGAACAGCATTATTTTTATTCATTCATTAGAAAAGCTAATGAAAACAAGTAGAAAAATCCAAGGGAGGTAATTGAGAGTTTTTGATCATAAATTTGTTTTGAATGCTAAAATAGACGATGTCCGATCTTTCATGTCAACACCTCAACAGTTAAAGACAATAAGAAAAAATAAATAGCAAAATTACAAACTGAACTATTAAACTGTTGCCAACAAATTGTATTCAATAATTCAATATGGATTAACGGTAAACAATAAAATCGCTATTTCTATTATTATACGGACTATCCTCATCTTGGTTGTTTTTCATACAACGTTTCGGCCGTTGTACTCTACGGCCTTCATCAGGTATCATCTGGTAGGTGTAGGGAAGTAACGAACCGAACCCTTTATTTAACCGAAGGAGGTATATTGACCGCACTTCCCTCTTAGCATTAGTAGTATTATTATTGTCTCACACTGGGATTGAACCTAGAACCATCAGATTACTTGCAGTAATTTTGTCTGATTCTGTAATCACTACGGTATGTGTCCGTGTGGACAGCCGAATGTCAATGTATAAAATACTGTCCTATAATAGTTGCTAAATTTCTCTATACATTTCTATATGTAAATGTAACAACTAATTTGGGACAATCTGAAAATATGAGGCGGTCATCGAAAAAAAAAAAGAGGACTCTGTTACTCTTTGTTGAAGTTACTTAGTAAAATGAGGCTTTAAATACTTACTAGAATGTGTAAACTCTGATGGTTTCTATATTTGGAAAAGATAAGTTAGATTTGGATTTACTATGACATTTTGTTGGGAAGGATTAAGATTTACTGTGACGCTCAACAGTAGTATCCTTCCATTCATCTCAGTGCCAACTATAGTCCTTATCATTCTCATACTAGAATTGTATCAAATTATTCAGCTACAAACATCTTAGGTAAGATAAACATCAAAGATGCTTTGCTGAGAAGAAAAAAATGATACAGCAACAACTCAATATATGATGCAACACATTCTTTTTGATGGTATTGTTGTGAACTGTTCTGCATCTCCAGCATGTGTGTCAGGGTCACTAGTATTTCACCCCTTAGCTAGTACACTTTGCCTGGGGCAGCAAAGACTAGAATAGCCTTCACCTGTAGAAGGGTTCCAACCGCAGACTCTTGTCAACTCGTTGCTAAGAAGCCACAGCAGCCAACTTGAATGGGATATAATTCTATGTACCATCCCTTGATAAGATATCCCGCATTTCATGTTCAGTTTCTAAATAAGATTGATATCCTGCTCTTCTGGGAACAACAATAATCAAATTGGATATATTTGAGACTTTTTATTTTTTTCAATAATTTCTATTAATCAAGAACAAGACACTTGATTATCTATGAAATAATAATGAGAAAAACTAAGATTTAGCCAACAAAAGAAGTGTAATTGTACCAAACTCTTCATGACCATGAAGATAAAAAGAATGAAAAACAAGAAAAACTTTTCATCTTTACATCCTCCACAATGTATTTATTTGAATTGAAATGAGATGCCGATTTATTATGATTTGCTTTGTACACAAGTAGAGAGAGATTTGATTATTAATTACCTAAAAGAGAACATTGAAGGAGAATAAAAAAAACAACCTCATATCAATAGTAATTTCAAAAATTTAAAGAGATTGGTTCCTCCAAGATGATAAAAAATTTTATCAAGAAAAATCTGGAAAAAAGTGCTAGGTAGAGATTACATGTTTAACCATTCATTTCTATCTAAAAGCTAAGACTATTCCTTTTGAAAATGTTTTAAAAAATGTATTAAAAGTAATTATTGTTTTGGATTAGAATAAATTATTGTTTGCTCCTTAGTTTTTTTATCAATTTTTTGTGCATTAAATGTACAATATCTGTTGCACGTTTAGTATGTGTAATATGTATTTAGAATGAAAACTTAGACTGGCGTGAAAATGTCACACGCCAATGAATGCATATAACGGAATCTTATTCACCGACGATAGTTTTTCCTATGACACCGGTATAATTTCGTGAGGAATATTTTTGTTTATGCATCTCCGGTCCGTCTACTTATAAAGAACCATATTTGCGTTCACAAGACGTAGGATCGCCTCTAATCTAACTAAGTATGAGAAGAAAAGAGCACATTATCATGAGTCTTTGAACAGCACAGAAAACTTTTGAAGGACCATTCGACAAAACAAGGTATAGTGCGAAAAGCCCATTATTTGATTTAATCAAGAAGAAAAAAATCAGTTAATTCAATCTATTCCAAAATTTAAAAAATTCTCACCTGGAATATCTTTGAATATTTGAAAAATGTTTCAGATGCAAAGATGACTATTCAGGGTTCATAAAATGAATTATTATCTTTGAATGAATATTTCGTCTTATAGTGAGGACGGAGGAAATCACTAAACGGTGATCAACATAAATTCGTCCCTTGAGTTTAAATTGTCACAGATTACAACATTTCATTTTCAATTAGTTGATATGAGAGGAAAGATAGAAAGATTTTCGCGTTTTTTTTCCCCTTCAAAATCAGGAGCATGAATCTGCGAATGTGTTAAGAATAAACTTTTAGAATCGGTTCCAAAATCATGAGACGGTCGAAAATTGATATAGTCGTGTAGATATAAACAATCCCATATGATAAGAAAGAATCCACCGACTTTGGTCGATATAATTCTTTAAAATATTTGTTGTTATTTTTTCGTTATTCCTCACCAAAAACTGATGTCCATAATTTTAAATTACAGAAACCCAAAAGTAGAGGAAAAGATAGAGTTGCTTTTATTTATTTATTTATTTTTCTCGCCGATTAGAAATTCTGACATTCTTTCGGTAAAGGACCTGTAGAATTACCAATAACTTAGCTTTCTAAAATTTCTTAAAACCTACTGAATATGTCCTAAGAATTAACTTGTTCTCTATAAAGCAAAAGCCACACCAGTTTTCCCGAAATGAAATTAACCAGGGGAAAAGTTATAGCCCTTGCACCTATTACAAAAGCAGATGTAATTCAAAGGAATTGTTCGGAGAGAAAGTAATATCAAATCAGGATTTGGTAAAATGAAAAAGTAACCCTTATAGAAAAAAAAAAAAAAAAAAAAAAAAAAACGAAATAAGACCACACCATGAGAAAATGCGGGTACCAAAGTTTCAGTTCTATCAAAAAGTTCTTGGATGAAACGAAACTTGGGATGCTGTCAGTGAAAATAATTGTTCTTGATTCACCTTTGTTTTCATATTATGAAGGATGAATTATGAATTACGTCATTTTATATAGAAATTCATTCGAAACTATCGCGCTGAAAGAGATGAATAGACCGAGAATAAACGAGATGAGAATGTGGGTTGTAAGCAGTTATTTCACCTTTGCATTACCGGCGGCTATTTAGCTCGATACAAAGAGCATTGTCACGGTGAAGTGGCAGGTTCGATTCCTGCTGCAGCCCCATTTACTATTGTTCATTCTATTCACGTTGTCTAAATTGAGTGATGTGTAAACCGTGTAACGACAGGAGATCGTTTCAAACGAATTTTTATATAAAATAACGCAATTTTTTATTCATTCTGTCGGATCAAGTTCGTTCATTTCTTAAATGCATTATCAAGGATGTAAAAGGGAAGATCAAAGCAATCGTACATAGCCTCCAAGCTTAGTGAGTTTTTTTTAGTTTTTTTATTTCATAGAAATAGGCTAGTTACAAAAGATGCTTTTTTAAAAGAATTGAAGGAGAGAGGAAAAAAAAGAAAAGAGACTTCAGACCTTACCGCCAAGGAGTACCAGAGCAAAGTGGGTTAAATCTCGCGCTCCTTTGATTATACCGGATTTCTGCCAGCAGTAGCGGTCTGGTAGCACTAGTATGGTCAGAATAACCACTGAGAAGTAGCCAAGGGCAGATAATTCGTCTGCTTACTGGGATATTCAAATTCAATACAATTTCTTCTGTCAACGATCTCTACTGACCCATGCTGTTCCAGCGCTTTAAACCAGTGGCGCTATTTGATACTGAAAATTACACGTGTAAATTGTTTGTCTTTAAAGGAAAGATGTACCATTTCGGTGGATAAGACAACACTTGAAGCATCCAAATAGCTCGAAATGGGGTTGTCCTACAAGCCTACAGAAACAATGATAAACTTTAAGCTAACTGAAAGTCGCCTTATCCGCTGAAATGTACAGTATATATATATATATTTCTAAGGGCCTTTGCCTTTCGATGCCCCTGATAAGGTATCAAGTTGGAAATTATTCTAATTTGTCAAGTTGAGTGAGGAGAGACCATACTGTGGTCAACTGCGGCCAACTAAAACCTCCTTTTAATCCCTATAGGGCTGGATTACGCCTTTTACCAAGCCAAAAATTTGTTTAAGGTGAAGTCTTAACATACTTGAGCAAAATTTGATGAACTGACCTAAAGCCAAACCCCACTAGATTACCCATTGTGTGAACTAATTGACCCCATACGGCTCCACGATTTCCTACGATAGAGAGGTCTGGCAAATCCTGGGGAAGATCTATGTTTAACGGCGAACGATAAAAGACTGATGATGATGATGGATTTTAAAAGTCCCCTCAAACCTATAATTTTGTACATAAAAGTACAAACAGTAAGTGTTAAAAGTACCACTTTTTGGTTAGTTGTACTGATTCCAGTTCTATAGTTACAACCCTTTCAATGGGTCAGGGGTGTAAATCAGCTCCATACGATTTGAAATATTTTCATCATATATTAGATAGGCAATGCCAGCATTGTCACGAAAGGTTTTCTTACCGCTTGAAGTTTCAACAAATTTGTCAGCAACACCAGTAGCTAAATCAGGATTTAAGTTCATCCCATTTGGTGTCATTTGAGCATTACTTTGGGCCTCGAGTATTAATTCTCTTTGTCACGCAGTACCCAAACCTGATCGAAATGGTATTTTCTGTATTTGTCAGGAATTCTTTCATCTCATCTCATAAATGTAAAATTGAATGCTATGAAATCCCTCCCGTCTTAGCTATACAACTCAATTGATGGAAAATTATTCACTGAGGTAAGGGGAACTATTTTACATTGGGAATAAAACTGGAAGTCTATATAGGGGCATCTGGCCGGGAGTTAGGGACAGAAAATTTTATTCAGTTTTGTCTTTTCTGGTCCTTGACTTATAGATAATTAAGATTTATTTTGGCTCTGGTGCCTTATAGGTGACCAATAGTTGAGCTTGTTCTCCCGGACGCTTGCCATCCTAAAGTGATTCTTTGTTTGATTTCTTCTTTTGAGGATTTCACGGAGATTCATTGTCCTAAGCAGATGTAGCGGTCTACTTTCTCCAGCTCTGTGTTTTCAATTTTGATCGTTGAGTGTTTATCTTCGACATGTTCGTTGTACATGACTTTTGTTTTGATGAAGTTTATCTGATGGCCAACTATTTTGCTTTGTTTTTGTTTTTTCAGTTTGTATAGCATTATTTAGAGGCCATGAAAGTTCTCTGCAAAAAGGACGATGTCGTCTGTGAATCTGAAGTCGCTTAGGTATTCGCCGTTTATACTCTTTTCTTTATTTCCCACGTCACAGTTTCGGATGATCATCTCGAAGTTGGCCGTAAAGAGTTTGGGTGAGCTGGTATTACCTTGTCTTGCCCTTTTTGTAGTTGAAAGGGCTCTGAGTTTTTATGTAGTCTGATAAAGGAGTTGCTGTAACGGTATATACGGAATTTATGCTAAGGTGGCCGATATCATATTCGTCGGGTGAGTGTAGTCCTCTGTGCTTCCCTTTTTTATTGTACACGGAAGGTCATTACTGCTCGACAATAGTCGTATTTATTCAACACTACACAATTCTTTTGAATGATGAGTGACCCACAGTTTCGTATTTTCAATCAACCACCATTTCGTAAATATATATTAGCCGATAAACGCTTCCCAAACGATTGTAATTAGTATCCACAACACGCACCTCATACTAAGTCTTGTGTCAAAACTAAGTTAATCGTGACTCACTTTGTCGGGATAACGCATAATTTCAAAGTTAGGGAATAATTGTAGTTACACACAGGTTGCTGGAATTTTTTGTTCAATTAGTTTTTTAGTATCCAGAAAGTACTAACATACTATTTTCAGAGTCTTCAAACCATTTTGAAAAAAAATATTCAATTATTGATTGTTTGAAAAAAGGCAGTGTTATTTATCAACATTAGAAAGTGGTCTAGAAAATATCAACTAAAGTTAACCAGAAACAGGCAATATCTTTGAAGAACATCGAGTTTTTCTCATTATTGTAATATTTATTCTATTCACCTTTGTAATTGTTTAAGAGTCACTCTGAAAGGTAAGTTCAAGTTTGTCTATGAAAATATATTCAGTAAAAAAAATATGTCGAATTTTTTGTTAACCCCCACCCAAATATTCTTAACTATGGTTAATATTCAGAAGATAATACCAAATGACTAAAAAAATAATATTTAGTTATAACGATTTGAAAAACGGTTAGCTATAAAATGGCTACTTCAATTTCACTTTTGCAATAAAAATGGCTATTTGGAGATTTTTATTTCACGAGGTTATTTGCATATTGTAACGTTATCTTAGAGGTTGAATAACGAAGATAAAGACTGAAAAACAACAACAGATTAATGATTTTTTTGGTCATCTTCTGCTAATCATTGTCAGCCGATTCAGCCATTTACGAAGTCAGATACGGTAGGCCTGAGGCAGGAAGTGACTAAGAACGTTTATGTCTAAATAATACGTCTAAAAAAATTCGAATACCAGACATTTTATCATTCTTTTTTTTTTTCTCAAAAAATTGGTTTATTGAATGTTTGTCTTTTCATACACGTTAACTATCGAAAAATAGACAAATTAAGACAAAACGTTATTTGCAAATGATGAAATAAATCGAATTCGTTCGGCGGACATTTTGGCTTTTGACCAGTTGGCCTGAGCATGGATATTTTTGCCGCAAATCTTTCTACCCTGGATGATTTTTTGGTTCTTATAGATAAAAATTACTAAATAGATGGGATTTGAGATGATCTAAGATGATCTAATAAGTTGATACAAGTTTGTTTAGTTTTAAAAATCTTTGTTTAAACTTTTTATTTTCTAACGATTTTCTCCAGTAAGCGACTTTCACTTTGTTTGGTTTACAGAAATTAGTCTGTTTTTGTACGGCTATTATTTTAGTGTTTTTGATTTAATTAAAATCTTTCATTTGATCCAATTGTTATTTTAAAGTCTCCCCGCCAAGACTATTCAGTAGGCATGCCAAATTTAGTCAGACTGCACTCTTGTTTAGGTACTTTTTTCTAGCATGACATAGACACCTCATTTATATATTTAAAATTCATGTTGAGCATCCATGGATCACTGAAACTTCAAGGGTCACATATGCATTGAAACATATTTTTGCATAGCTCCAGTCGATGTGGACTTTTAATCAGGATGTGTATAGGAAATGAATTTTGAAACATTTTTGCATTTTTATTGGGTACTCTCACTACTACGCTGACATCACCAACTATCACTTCTTATTTGACAAAGTGGTAAGTCTCGCTTGAGCTTAAGTCTCAATTGGTATGAGAGATGCATTGTGAGATGGGATTATGTGGTTTCTATTGACTTTTCTATTCAATAGATATGCTTGCTTTCACATACTTCTCAAATTGTGTCCTGCGTATTCACAAATTAACTTAATTCTGTCCTCTGATATATCCTTTGATCGTAATCTAGTGGCAAATTGACTTTGGTTTTAAGTAATGGCCATAATAAATCTAAATCCAATCATTATTGGAGACGTTGCATTGTATGGTTGATTTCAGTCAGGATGAACTTTATAATGTGTTAGATTTAATTACTATTTCATCAATCTTTCTACCTTTAAATCCTTGTGTCCAAAAGTCTGGATCCCTCAAGACAGCAAATGATACCATCCTGTTTCATCAACATATGGTATAATGTTGAATTGTTTTAAGATATAGGCAATAGCATTTAGAGATGGGAAGACTGAAGAAGAATGTAATTTTTTTTCTTTCAATTCATAAAACTGAATGTGTTCCTATATTTGACTTCTTGTTAATTTTTTTTCTTTTTTTTTTCAGCTTGCATCTTGACTAAGTGAAGAGCATAATGAGTATTGATGAGAAAAAAAAATCTTTAAACTGTGAAATTTGTGGACTAGCAGTTCGCTATGAGTCTAATCTTGAGATACATGTAAGAACACACACAGGAGAGAAACTATTTAATTGTGAAATTTGTGGAACTAAGTTTTCCCGGAATTCAAATCTGAAAAAGCACATGGTAACACACAGTAGAGAGAAACCTTACCACTGTGGAACATGTGGAGTTCGATTTTCCCGAAGTGACACCCTGAAAGTGCACATGGTAATACACACTGGAGAAACCCCATTTTGTTGTGAGATGTGTAGCAGAAAATTTGCTACGAATATGGCTCTCAAACGGCACATGTTAAGACACACTGGAGAGAAACCTTTTCACTGTGAAATCTGTGGGGTTAGATTTTCTCTAAATTCAGATCTCAAAAGGCATATGTTAACACACACCGGAGAGAAACCTTTCCACTGTGAAATCTGCAAAGTTAGATTTTCCAGAAATTCAGACCTCCAACAGCACATTTTAACACACACTGGAGAGAAACCATATCACTGTGAAATATGTGGAGTTGGATTTTCCCGAAAATTCAACCTAAAGCAGCACATGGTAACACACACTGGAGAGACCCCATTCTGTTGTGAGGTGTGTAGCAGAAGATTTGCTACAAATGCACTTCTCAAAAGGCATATGTCAACACACACTGGAGAGAAACCTTTCTGTTGTGAGATATGTAGCCGAACATTTGCTAGGAATGAGTATCTCAAACGACACATGGTTATACACACTGGAGAGCAACCTTTGTGATAGAAAAACTGTGGAAGTAGATTCTCTTCAAATTCATCCCTCAAAAAACATATGTCAACTTGTATGTGAGGAAGTTTTACATTGTGAGATTTGTGGAGTCACATTTTTTTGAATTTAGGTCTGAATAAACACATGCTAGTGCATTTTCCTCTGAATTTTTAAGGTCATGTATTATTACGAGCTGAAAACCCATCCTACAGGCAGAATTTTCAGAGTTCTTGCAGAAAGATAAAATAAAGCTTTTAATCCCATATTTTTTTATATAGGGGTACCTTAACTCAATACCTCTGGCTACAGTGTAATGGTTTGGGTATTTAGAAGTTACAAACAGATGAACTTAACCACAATTTGTTGTGGTGCTGTTCACAGTATTACGTGTTGATGTTGATCTGGACCCCCAAAAAACTAGATCAAGATTCAAAGTAGCAAAATTGGCAACCCTGGTTATCTTGGCTAGTTTATAATATGGTTGACTTTCTTGGACACTGACACTTATGGGAGATACCTGTATTCCCCTGTGATGTGTGTTGTGTTTTTTTTTTCTTTCTTTCTTTCATATTCACTCCTGTCCTGTTTGTCTATACAATGAAAATTTGTAAAAAAATGAGCCACAAGGAAGAAGTGATTAAAATTTGGGTTGGTTACATAAATTTGTCTTCGATTGAGAAAGATTTTTCCACTTTGATATTTCATACATTTCTGTATTCACTCATATTTGCCCACACACTATTTTAAAAAGTTCTTTACGAATTTCACTGAAATTTTGTAGGAGCGGGGGTGGGATGTATTGTGTAAAAGAAGTGATGAAATTTGGGAAGGATCTACAGTATTTGATCTTGATTGGGAAGTATCTATCCACTCCAGTCTATCCCTACAATGCCTCCAAAAGTTCTTTCTGATGGACTTGGAGCACTATTTTGAATCTTCTATTAAAAAGTAAATTACATGATATCTCAGAAAGTAGTTGAAGAATTTCAATGAAATCTTGCGGGATGGTAGACAACAGACTGAGGAAGAATTGGTTAAATTTTGGGGTGGATACAGGAATATCTTTTGATTGAGAGATATTTTTATATTTTTCCATACATTTATGTATATGTTCAGCTCTGTCCACTTGATATCTCTGAAAGTTCTTAATAAATAACAATGTAATTTTGTGGAAGGCTGCTCAATAGGAAAGAAATAAATAAGTTTTGGAGTGGATTCATGCAAGTAGAGGTATGCGCTTTCTGAGTGTGTTTTAGTTTTTTATATGGGTAGGTTTATTTACTAAGTAATTGCTATCATTAAACTATAAGGTAGGCAGGGTTATCATACCAAAATATAATCTAGAAATGTATTGGAAGACAAAAATACAAGAATTGTTTGGCCATCTTGAGTGGTAGCAAAATTTGGTTTCGCCTATGGACTATAGGTGAAACCTAATTTTACTACCACTCAAGATGGCCAAACAATTTTTGTGTTTTGTCTTCCAGTACGTTTCTAGATTATAAGTTGGCCTCTACAGGTTCGGCTTAGAACGTAGCCAAGAGCTTAACAGTACTTTGAAGTTCTAAGCTGAACCTGTAGAGGCCAACTTAGTAGTTACTATAAAAGGTTATCTATTTGTTTAAAGAAAAATGAATGGTACGTTGGCCTAAATGTTTAGTTTTGTCTGCAATGGATGTTGAATTGTGGTCAAGTAGCAGTTGTAATCTTCACCTTTCTTTAGTGCAGTCAGATAAAGACAGAAGATGAAAATGAAAATGGGATTAATTGACAACTTTTTTTTTATTACTGCAATTTACATTTGTCATTGACTGATGTTTAGCACGACAAAAGGTGAAGTGAGTTCGTCAGAAATCAATTACTGGGAAAGATGAGCTATAAGTTGAAAGCAGGTTAGTTCTTTACTAATCTGAACTATGTTACAATATTTTAGGGAAATGCATAGAACACTGCCCTTGATTTAAGGTAAGCAGCTTAGGCATGGATCCAAGAGCCTGGACAACCCCTTCTGCTCGAGCAAAGCATAATGAAAATAAAAACTTTAATCAGGGTGAAAACATTTTCTAAATAAAGATAATCTAATTTATCCATTGTGGTTTTTCATCTAATATAAGTGAGATGCCTTTTATGTTATTCTTCAAGATTTCTGAATGTGTTCACTTATCTCTACTAGATGCTTTCCAGTCCATCGGTTGGTCAGTCTGCTAAATAAATAACAGAAATAGGAGGGAAGAAAGAAGTGTGATGTCATTGAAAGATATAAATTCTGATCATTTTTTTTTCTTTCACCAGCTACTAATGATGTCATCATAGAGAGTCCAATGTCTGCATATCTGTATTTGAAAAAAAGCCAAAAATGACCATTCACAATTTCTAATAAAAATAATACTGGCAGAATATTTCCATACCACAATATTCTACAAGTATGAGAATCAATTGACTCAAAGAAAGACTACATGCTCTTCCACCTCCTCCCTCTTTCTGCAACTACCACCTCGGACAGTGGACACATCTTTGAACTTAAAGTTCTTGTTTTTTGATTCTGGGGTAGATTTCTTTGATCATTTTTTTTACCTTAATCTTTCATTAAATCTTTTACCAAATAGTGAGGCATCTGCTATACCTCACATTATAATTTGAGAAATCTGTTTGTATGTGTGTTTACACTGAGATAACTCCACAACTAGCCATTCTATGAAGTTGATATTTGCCAGATATGTTGTTCCGTGCACCTGACATTGTAGTGTCATGTTTGGAGTCATTTGAGTCAGCGGGTCTCGATATGAGGGATGCTCAATTTATAATGAAAATTTTCACTGAAATGAACAGATATTTTGTGACTGATAAAAGTGAAGCGATAAATGTGGCTAATCATTTCAGAATACAATTGAGACAGAGAATCAGTGTTTTTTCTGCCAACTCCTTCAATAGAACGAGATTAACTTAAATTATACTTAAATTACATGACAGCATTTGCAAAAATTCTGTTTAGTTAGTTATCACAATTGATGACAATATTTCGGTTTTGATTGTTGCTATAAATGATATCATAAATAAAAAACAGCATCTCATTATTTTAAGTTTGAAACTCCTGAAGATTTTCAGGGAACTGTGGTAGTTCAATTTATCAAGAGAAAAATTAGAAAAAAAAATTAATCCATCCCAGATCATCAGGAGTGAATAAAAATAGGCAGAATTCTCAAAGTTCAGTTGCTAAAATTGGCGCAAACATTCAGAACCCTAAACACAGTCACGTGTTAGTGTCATGTTTCAATTTCTGCCTTTCCCTATTTTGATGCGACACGGGATAAATGTGTGAGCTGACGGCTCTACAGCCTCCAAAATGCACATTTTGAAGAGTTGGAAAACCTACTAAAACCCTTTTGTAAGTACATACACCTTATTCTACGTATACACTTAGAACCACGCATAAACACCTTGAACATTTCGAATTTATGCACTAACTCTGTATGCAAAGATCTATCAGAAAACCCTATTATATTTTGATATGCATACTATATCAGAATAATACACTTCATTTTACACCCTATTTGCATTACACAAAGACATAGAAAGAAAATCTCACTTATAAAGATCATGTTACACATGTTTTTTTCTTTGATTGAATGAAATGAACATAATTAATTTTCCTAATGGCTGCGTTATTTTATTTTATTTTTGCACGTATGATCCATACCATGGAGTCAGCTTTTTGTAATTTCATTTCTAAACCCAATCTTATGGAGAATTTTCATATCACCATAAAACCAAATGCACCTTTTGAACAGGCGTGCCCTAGTACTATAGAAAAAGAAAATTGATAAAAACTGGCAAAAATATAAGTGATAATTAAAATAACATGCAACAATCTTATTTGAGACAACATAGCAAAGAGGACTCAAAACAAATGAGTATTACTAGTATAAAACCATTTATATATATATATATATTATATTCATATAAACCCATCCTGAGTCACAAAAAACCTGAGTCATTTCAAACTTGTTACCTCAAATCATGGCAATTGTTCAGATGATAGTTTTTTTGTTGTTTTTTTTTATCCTCTGAAACATACAAATGTCATCCAGCGGGGAAAAGAATTTCATTCCATTTCAAAGTGTGTGTAAATGAGCCTTGGGTCTTTATTTGAATTGTCATGTTCCTGACTGACATATTTTTCATAATGGAATTGGCCAAATGGAAAACATTTTAAAATATTGTTGTGTGTGTTTTTTTTCTAACTACGACAATTTGGCTCACGTGAAACGTGGCCTACACCAGTGTGCCATTTTAGAATTACAAAAACTGAATTCTTGAAGCAAAATGAGTAGCATTGTATTGCAATCTTACATTCACGGATTTTTGGACAATTTTCTTCATACAATGTCGCTAGTATGAATCTTCAGAGCGTGGGGCGAGATAACACTGAAAATTTTGATTACATAGGACTTGGTTGAAAAAGTTTGAGAACTACTGCTCTAAGAGAGAATGAGACAGGAAATTTGGTAAAATGTGTTTCATTTTCAAATCTTTTGGCATTCATTGGCCCAAACTCCAAGACAATCCAGTCATCTCAGATATCTCCAAGATGATGAAATCCATCGATTGTCTAGTGAACTTTTTCAAGAGTTCAGCGATTCAGATTGTGTTTGGACTTCAAGTGGCATTTCACTAAGTTTATAATGTGAATAAAACTTGCACACTTATGTTTTACCTGAAGCCTTTTTTTTTTTTTTTGAAACTCCTTGAAGCAATACAACAATTTAAGCTACAGTTTTCCCTCAAAGAAAACTGAACTTCACACTCACTCTCTGTTCTTTTTCATCAGTCATCATGAAAATCATTAAATGTGCTTGCAAAAACCAGGAAAAAAATGACAAGAAACAAATGTCAACGCAGAATAATGCCATGTGGCAAACTGGCTCAGAATAGTGTTGACTTGTGACACCAGGCGGTGCAATGTCCAGATTGCACGTCATATTTGAATTTTGATTTTTGTTACTACCTTGTACATGTGCATATACTGACATATACCCCTAAGATAGATACATTTATACAGATGCACTCATATCACATATATATGAAAATATAAAGATCAATTGACGTACACATTCATTTATATATATGATGGTCATAATTTGACAATGTGGAAGTGAAAGATTTAGAAGGAGATGTGTTATATTTAAAAATATTTTTATAATCATAAAGATGAGGCTTATATGACTTAATGCATTTCACTGTGTTTCAATTGGCCTCTTCAGAAGCTCTTTTGCAATGCAGGAAACTATAGCAAGTGTAGTCCATCACGTGTTGAGACAATATACTAAATTGGGAAAACAAAGCGTTGATTATTGGTAAAGAGAAATGGGAGGAGTATCAGAGAGTGGATGTGGGTTGTTGGAGGTCAACGAGGTATTTCTTGTGCACAGTTGGGAGTAGAATGCATTGATTAGCATATGATCAATTTTTTGTAGAGGTTACATACCTCAATCATTCAGTTTCACTTTGTCAAATTGCTACCACTGTTCTGTCTGATTACTTTACATCCACGCAACAAATATATATATATATGTTATTTCTATTTTTTATGTATTGATGAGCCAAAACATCATGACCAGCCACCTAATAAGTTGGTGGTCCTCCATTTTCTTACAGAGCAGCTCTTACTCGATCAGGTATGGAGTCTTCAGTACTTTTTAAGGTTTTCTGTGGAACCTAGTGCCAAGAAGTTAACTGTCGGTCTTTTAACTGCTACAAGTTACGTGTTGGAAGTCATAGATAGCAAGCTTGTTGATCCAACGCATCCAAAAAGTGCTTAACAGGATTGAAATAATTGTTTACCCTTTGAATTTGTGTTAATTATTGATAAATACTTCATCTCTGTAATGATTTTACTTTAGTAAATATTCTTCAATTTTCTAATTTATCTGTAACATTTGTATTGATTTTCAAGTATTGATAATTACTAATTATGTATTGACAATCACCTTTCTGGTGTTATGTAACATTTATGCTGATAGTTTTAATAAGTATTCATTTCTTAACTCTTGATGTGTGAAATGTGTATTTATATTTAAGTATTGATCATTTTTTTATCTTTTTATTGATTCATACCATTTTTCATCAAAATAAAATTAGTACTGATGATTACTTGAACTTTGAATTCAAATATAACATTTGTAATATAATTATTGATGCTTGCTTAGTATTTGTATTAAAATTTACTGAAGTATTGATAAATACTTTGCATTCGTATTAATATATAGAATTTGTGCTGGTATTCACTTGTCTAATTAACACTGAACATTTGAATTAATATTTTCAAGTATTGATAACTTGTTCACATTTGTATTAGTAAGAGACATCTGAATTATAATTTGATGATTATTGATTAACACTTGATTTTAGTAATACTATGTACTGAAGTATTGATAATTACTTTATATTTGTATTAGTATTTAGAATTTATTCTGGTATTTACTTGAATGATAATTATCATTTAATATTTGTATTGATATGTAACATTCTTACTGAAATTATGAAAATATTGATTATCAGTTAACATTCTAATTGATATTTTCAAGTATTGATAACATTGTTCACATTAGTATTTGTATGAAACATCGGTATTGTAATTTGATGAATATTGATAATCACCTGACATTAGTATTGATATGTATCCTTTTTATTGGTATTTACTTAAATATTGATGATCATTTCACTTTATTATTGAGTTTTCTTAATCATTGGTAATTACTTCTTCTTCTTGCCCATTTTCTTGCCTTTTTTCTTCACACCAGTCTCATTAGTACTTTTTTTCATTTTTGTTTTTCCAAAGTATTCTTCATCATCGTCATCTTCGTCATCATAATCAGCAACTTTTTTAGATTTTCCTTTCTTCTTTCCTTTGACTGGGTAATCATCGTCATCTTCGTCATCGTAATCAGAAAACTTTCCAGCCTTGCCTTTCTTTTTTCCTTTGGCTGGGTAATCGTACTCTTCTTCATCATCGTAATCAGAAAGCTTTTTCGCCTTGCCTTTCTTTTTTCCTTTGGCTGGGTAATCGTACTCTTCTTCATCATCGTAATCAGAAAGCTTTTTTGCCTTGCCTTTCTTTTTTCCTTTGGCTGGGTAATCGTACTCTTCTTCATCATCGTAATCAGAAAGCTTTTTCGCCTTGCCTTTCTTTTTTCCTTTGGCTGGGTAATCGTACTCTTCTTCATCATCGTAATCAGAAAGCTTTTTTGCCTTGCCTTTCTTTTTTCCTTTGGCTGGGTAATCATCGTCATCTTCATCATCGGAATCAGCAAATTTTTTAGACTTGCCTTTCTTTTTTCCTTTAAAACCTAGCTTTTCATCCTCGTCATCTTCATACTTCTTTGATTTGTCTTTTGTTTTAATTGCTGGTACTTGTTTCACTTTTGGTTTTGCTTCTGGTTCATTTTTTATATTGATCGTGCTTTGTGGAATGGGTCCCGTGTCAGATTTAAGAAGATCGTCTACTTTCTTGTCAAAGTTTTTCTCTGTTTCTTGCCTGAGGGGTTCTGAAAACTTATCTTTATCATCTCCTGATAGTTTTTCAGGGATCAGAGTCTTAACGTTTTCATTTTTTTCACTAGAAAGAGCAACACGCTTTTGCTCTTCATTGTTTAAGGATGAAACTTCAGATGTTGAGACTTGTAGTTGATCGCCCTCTTCTTTCTTGGGGGATGTTTTCTTTTCATTTTCTCTGATAGATACATCCTTTTCATTGTCTGTGGGAGATATTTTTTTCTTAATATCCAAGGGAAACTTTTCCCTTTCATTGACTAAGGGAGATGCTTTCTTTCCATTGTCTGAGGGATTCTCTTTCTTTTCATTGCCTGAGGGAGATGATTTCTTCTCTTTATCTGTGGGAGATATTTTTTTCTTAATATCCGAGGGAGACTTTTCTTTTTCATTGACTAAGGGTGATGCTTTCTTTTCATTGTCTGATGGAGACTCTTTCTTTTTATTGTCTGAGGAAGATGGTTCCTTTTCTTCATCTGTGGAAAATATCTTCTTTTCATTGTCTGAGTTAGATTTTTTCTTTTTGTTGTCAGTAGGAGATTTTTCCTTTTCATTGTCTGAGAGGAATATTTTCTTTTCATTTTCTCTGGGAGATGTGTTCTTTCCTTTATCTGTGAGAGGTATTTTCTTTTCTTTGTCTGAGAATGATTTTTTCTTTTCATTGTCTGAGGGAAATTTTTTTCCTCCTTTGTCTGAGGGAGTTTTTTTGTCTTCATTGTCTGAGGGAGATTTTTTTTCTTTATCAGTGGGAGATATTTTCTTTTCTTTGTCTGAGGGAGATTTTTTCTTTTCACTGTCTGAGGGGGATTTTTTCTCTTCATTGTCAGGGGGAAATTTTTTCTCTTTACTGTCCAAGGGAGATTTTTTCTTTTCTTCATCAATGGGAGATATTTTCTTTTCTTTGTCTGAGGGAGATTTTATCTTTTCACTGTCTGAGGGAGATTTTTTCTCTTCATTGTCAAGGGGAAATTTTTTCTCTTTACTGTCAGAGGGAGACTTTTCCTTTTCTCCATCAATGAGAGATATTTTGTTTTCTTTTTCTGAGGGAGATTTTTTCTCTTCACTGTCTGAGGGAGATTTTTTCTCTTCATTGTCAGGGGGAAATTTTTTCTCTTCAATGTCTGAGGGAGATTTTTTCTCTTCATTGTCCGGGGGAGATTTTTTCTCTTTACTGTCAGAAGGAGATTTTTCCTTTTCTTCATCGATGGGAGATATTTTCTCTTCTTTGTTTGAGGGAGATTTTTTCTTCTCATTGTCAGAGGGTGATTTTTTCTTTTCTTCATCTTGTGGAGATGTTTTCTCTTCACTGTCTGAGTGTAATATTTTATTTTCATCCTCTCTTGGAGATTTTTCTTCTTCATTGTTTGGGGGGGACTCTTTCTTTTCATCCTTTGAGAGAGTTTTTTCCTTTTCATTGTTTGAAGGAAATGTTTTATTTTCATTGTCTAAGGAAGATTTTTTGTTTTCATCAAATGAGGGAATATTTTCCATTTTTGAAGTTTCAACTTTACCTTCACTTTCATTTTTACCTTCAGTTTCTTGCTGAGACTCAGTGGATTTTTTCTCCTCGCCATCTGGATATAATTCTTTAGCCATTGAAACTTTTTCTTGTTCATCTTCACTTTTTTCCCCAGAAATATTTTGGCTTATTTTATTCTGATCACTTGGTGATATGCTCTTCCTTGTATCTGCTTCAGGGTTTTCAAGTACAGATTTATTTTCTTGTATAAAAAGAGTACTATGCCCTGATTCAGGTCTTGCTAAGTTTGTATCATTAATAGTAACACGTTTACTTTGTTGAGAATCTGACCTTAATATTTCCCCATCTGTAACATATTCCGTAACATGAGTGCTTTGCCGAGATACTGGTCTTGTCATGTTCTCGTCTGTCACATTATCTTTAGCATGCTTGCTTTGTTGAGACTCTGGTCGTGATACCCTTCCACCTGTAACATTATCTGTAACGTGTGTACTCTGCTGAGATGCTGGTCTTGTTGTCTTCTTGTCAGTAACATTATCTATAACATGCTCACTTTCTTGAGATTCTGGCCTTGATACCTTCTCATCTATAAGATGCTTACTTTGCTGAGATTCAGGCTTTGTGTCTTCTTCTGTAACATTACTTGTAACAAGCTTACTTGGTTGCAATTCTTCCGTCTCATGTTTACTTTGCCTTGACACAGACATAATATTCTCATCAGATTCATTGTGATTCGGTACCTTGGATTCATTCCTTGCAGAATCTAAGCTTATCGTTTTACTCGTTATGTCTACGAGCAGATCGGTTTCTTTGCTTTCAAGATTTATTGCTCCTGAAACATTTTCCTTTTTGAGTTCACTATTGATTCCTTTATCAGCACTCTCTGTGTTGAATTCTGAGTTGACACTCTCAACAGATCTGCTTGAATTGTCAGTAGTAGCATGCCCTTTCTGTGGGGTTTCTGGTTTTGAAACTACCCCATTACTATTATCATTGGCTATGTCTGTTTTTTCTTGAGGTTTTGACGCAATAGTGTCCTCTCCTTCTTCTGTGTCAGCTTCTGTAACAATATCCACATAATCGGTTTTGACAGATGCCAGTCTTGTATTAGTGTCATTAATGTCATCTGTAACATGTACATCGGTGTTTGTGTCTGATCTTTCTGTGTCTCCGTTTATAACATTATCTTTTATATAAGCACGTTCAGCAGATACCGGTATCACCAATTCACCACTGGTAACTTCCTCGGTAACATTTGTACTCTCCACTCTTACTGTATCGACAGTTGTGATACTTGTAACATGTGTATCTTTCTGAGATACATGTATTTCTGTGTTCTCACTTGTTACATTGTCTGTGACATGAGTACTCTGTTGAGATTTTGACTTTGATTCGTAACTCTCCGTAGTATTATTTGTAACAGATATACTTTGTTGAGATTCTGATCTTACTATATCCTCACTTGAATTAGCTTTAACATCTGTATCCTGTAGAGGTGTCTGTCTTTCTGTGATATTATCTGTGATATTATCTGTGTGTGTATTTTGCTGGGATTCTGATTTTATCGTTTTGCCGTCTGTAACATTACTTGTAACAAGCTTATTTTGTTCAGATTCTTGCCTCGATAGCTCTCCGTCTGTTATGTCATTTGTAACATGTGTACTTTGTTCAGATTCAGCCTTTGATACTTTCTCATCAGTAACATTATCTGTTACATGCTTACTTTGCTGAGATTCTGGCCTGGTATTCCCATCTGTAACATTACTTGTAACATGCTGACTTTGTTGAGATTGTGGCCGTGATACGCTTTCATCCGTAACATTATCTCCAACATGCGTACTGTTCTGTGATTCAACTATTGCTGCAGTTCCATCTGTTACGTCATTTATTGCTAGCTTACTTTGTTGAGATCCTGGCCTTGATAATTCCCTGTCTGTAACAACATCTGTAACGTGTCTACTTTGCTGAGATTCTGGTCTCATTGTGTCTTTCTGATCTTCAAATTGAGTTTCTGGACTCATGGAATGCATATCCAAAAAGGTGCCACCACTGTAGGAAGCATTGTCATCCAAAGGTAGATCTGGGTTTGCTGGTTTTTCTGTTTCTTTGAGTAAAGTATCTTCATTTCCTCCAGAATGTAAACCATTCACCCTTTCATCATTTTCCAAAGATTCGATATGATCTGTTTGGGGGCTAATTGACTGAACAAGATTCTGTTTGACCTCTAGGTCTTTGTTTTTACTGTCTTCAGACACGGGTGGGTCAGTTGCTGGAATATCCAGGTCCTTGAATATTTCTAGATTATCAGTTTCTGGTATATTCTGTGTCTTGGATATCTCTAAATTGTCAGTTTCTGGTATATCCTGAGTCTTGGATATTTCTAAATTGTCCATTGCTGGTATATCCTGAGCCTTGGATATCTCTAAATTGTCCATTGTTGGTATATCCTGAGTCTTGGATATTTCTAAATTGTCAGTTTCTGGTATATCCTGAGTCTTGGATATTTCTAAATTGTCCATTGCTGGTATATCCTGAGCCTTGGATATTTCTAAATTGTCCATTGCTGGTATATCCTGAGTCTTGGATATTTCTAAATTGTCAGTTTCTGGTATATCCTGTGTCTTGGATATTTCTAAATTGTCCATTGCTGGTATATCCTGAGTCTTGGATATCTCTAAATTGTCCATTGCTGGTATATCCTGAGTCTTGGATATTTCTAAATTGTCAGTTTCTGGTATATCCTGTGTCTTGGATATTTCTAAATTGTCAGTTTCTGGTATATCCCGTGTCTTGGATATTTCTAAATTGTCAGTTTCTGGTATATCCTGTGTCTTGGATATTTCTAAATCGTCTGTTGCTGGTATATCCTGAGTCTTGGATATTTCTATATTTTCAGTTGTTGGTATATCAAGTGCCTTGGGTATTTCTAAATTGTCAGTTGTTGGGATATCGGGAATCTTGGATATTTCTAAATCGTCTGTTGCTGGTATATCCTGAATCTTGGATATTTCTAGATTGTCAGTTGCTGGTATATCCTGAATTTCGGATATTTCTAGAGTATCAGTTGCTAATGTACCTTGAGTCTTGGATATTTCTAAGGAGTCTGTCGCTGATATATCAGGAATCTTGGATATGTCTAAATTGTCTGTTGGTGGTATATCCTGAGTCTTGTGTATTTCTAGATTTTCTGTCATTGGTATATCGGGAATCTTGGATACGTCAAAATTGTCACTTGCTGGTATATCTTGAGTCTTGAGTATCTCAAAATTGTCAGTTGGTGGTAAATCCCTGATCTTGGATATTTCTAGATTGTCAGTTGGTGGAATATCCTGAGCCTCAAATGTTTCTAATTTGCCTGTATCTTTGCTGGAAACAGTGGATTCTTCTTGAGCAATTTTTTCAGATACTGATATATTTCCCTCTGTTACAGCATGAAATGACTGATTAGTGTCGATACCATGTTTTTCTGAAGAATATTTATCATCTATATTATCGTGGTCTATTGTGTCAAATCTCTCATCTTGGTTCTCCAAGGAACTGATTTCATTTCTGGGAATTGGGCTTGCATCTTTCTCTTGGCTTTCTTGAGATCTTTGTGTGGCTTTGTTCTCATCACTTATGTCATCTTTATGGTCCATAGTTTCACCATTTTTAGAATCGTTTTGATATTCAGAGTTATTATAAAAGTCATCAACAACCGGTTCTTTCAAACTGAACTCAGGTTTTTCACCTGATCTGACTTCTGCTGTAGAAGACCTGGTGTTTAACACAGGAACTAAGAAGTCATCCCCCACATCACTGTCCTTTGCAAAAGGGTCCACTTCCTTTGGATATTGCTTTTTACTTCGTGGACTTGCTTTGTCAGCGTCCTTCTCTTTGCCAGAATTAACCAAGGAATCTGACTTGGCCATTGTTGCTCTTCTGTTGCTTTCACGATCTGATGATTGATCCATAGAGCTGACTGTTGAATTGTCACTTATACTCACTGACACACTGTCACTGGTTTTCTTTGCATATTTATCTGTAGACTGGTAACTGCTCGAATTGATGACCTTTGTATCTGCAATAAAATAATAAATATCTGTAATAGTTAAGTTTTCTGAATTTCTTAGATGAAATATTCTCACTATTAAACCTTGACAAGTATTTCATTCATCTTATTGTTGCTTATTCAATACAGCATTCTGATTGTTACATTCTAAGACAGTTTTAAATGAGTAGCATGGATTGGAAATAAAGAAGTAGCTACTAACCAGGCTTTAACTCACATTTCATAATGTGGAAGCCAGTCTGACATGGATGACACCTTTCCCAATTAGGCCATGACAATTAACCAGCTAAGCAATGTCAAATCTGCACTCACGTAGCTATATCTTTCTCGTCAGATTATCCACATAGTATTGTTTGTTTGCTACATCCAACTTTTGTTCTCATACTATCACCTAGGTCAAATAACATTGAGCTTGGTCAGTACCTAGATGGGTGACTGTCTTGAAATACCAAGTACTGTAACCAGCAGATGAGGTATTCTGGGTAGCCATGCTTATCTTCAAAGGTATTTCTTTTGGAAGACTTCAGCATGGTTGAGAGGGGTTGGTGAAACTTTGGGAGAACACTTCCTCCATAGTAAGTGCCCAGGCATAGCAGCCAAAAGTGGTTCGCTCATGGTTAACCTTGGCTGGCAAGGGCATCAGATATTGTTTATTTACTATCTAGTAGCAGTAATTGTAGTAGCAGTAATTGTAGTAGTAGTAATTGTAGTAGTAGTAATTGTAGTAGTAGTAGTAGTAGTTGTTGTTGTAGCGATGGTCATAGTTGTTTTGATTTCTTATCTTATTTTGGCTTTTCCATTACAACAGTCAGAGTTTTAAATTTCATAACTGATTTTACACTTTATAACTTATTTTACATTTTACAATCAACTTTACATTTTCGGACCGATATCAAGTAAGTAGCATAGATCTGATATTGAGAAAAACGTAACCCCCAATGAGAATTGAACTTGCTTTTCTCATTCTGGGAGCCTGCCTGACATGGATTTTGCCTTTACTTATACGACCAAAGAAACAAACAGGCTAAATGCATTGAATCTAAAGCCATATAGCCACATCTTTTTTATCTGATTATCTCTGCCATATTGTTTGTTTACTATCTAGTGTTAGGAGTAGGAGTACCAGCAGCCTTCGTCTTTAGTCTTCACTTTCTATATGTTTTTCCGGGATTAATAAGGTCCAATATTGTTTATTTACTATCTAGTAGTAGTAGTAGTAGTTGAAAAATTTGTCTTTAACCTTCACTTTCTCTGCATTTTCTCATTTTGGTGTACTCATTTTTGTATGGCAGCATATTCATATTTTTGGCAACAGAGTTTTACTGCTGTAGAGTTTGGTCATGAATAATACCTGATAATATCCATTTTGACTGTGTAATGTTCGACAAGACATAATAAAATCCTGCTATGTTTGGTTTAGAAGAGAAATAACTTTCGATGAGAGACTAGTAGGGTATACTTATTCATAGGTGACACAGTTCAATGATTAAAACAACTAGGCTTAAAATTCAGACAAGATCAAATAATAGACTCCAAGATTTGTCCGGACAATTAAATACATCCTTTGTATTGCTGATGATGTTACCACTATATTTTGGTTGATCCATTCTACAGCCTTCTTCAGGTCCATAATTCATGATCAACACCAGCAAGACAAAGAATGAGTTCATTTGTCCGAATATATATTGGAATGACAGAAGAATGTTTTAGTAGCAACGGATACCTTTGAATTTTCTCTTCGGCTGAGTGTCAAGAGGTTTGGCTTTCTTGGGAGGCAGTGGTTTCAAGTTGTTCACTGGTTTTGGTTTATGTCTGTAATTAAAAGGAAAATACTGGAACAATAAGCCTGGCTGTTGCAGGGTCAAACTCTACTCCTATTACTATTTCGACTGAAGATGATTATGCAAGTTCTGTGTTGTATATAGAATAAGTAAAAATTTATCTAAAAAAAAAACCATTCTTAGAGGCATCCTTGCCTCTCTATGAAAGGCCCTGTCTCTCAGTTGGTTGATCTGTTCCCTCATGTCTCTCAGTTGTTTTAAATCTACTTGAAAATTGACAGGAAGGTGACCCTTAATGAGACACTTCTTACCTCAAAAAGTCTTCCTCTCAAGGTCACGTAATTTGGCAATTATTCCATTTAAACTTAAGAAATGTTAGAAAATTGATTAAAATGGATTTTTCTCAGCTGTTTCAATGATGATTTTACGATATCTATCGATTGTGCAGCAATCACTGAGCGTACCCGTAAAAAATAAGAACTATCTAATAAACATCGTACTCAGGGTGGTTCCATGAAATATTCAGACGAACAGTTCAAATATTCTATTTGAGAAAACAAATGACGTTAGATGATCGCAGTTTTACCAAATCTGCAACCGAAGACTCAAAAAAAATAACTTTCAAGGGCTTCAAACGGCTTTTGTTCTATTCCTCGAAATTATTTCTGGTTTCATGAATATTAACTTTATGTTTTACCTTTGGTAAGGACGTGGGTAGGTCGGTGGATTTAGTTCTTCGGACTCTTGTGAAGTCTCCGCAAGAGGGCGTGTCGGTAAGGATCCGCCCCCTTGAATAGCCCGTCGTACTCTCCGCGTAGGATCTCTGTATAAAGAGGCGGCAATAGAACCGGCATAACTTCGGATCGTTCCTGGTGCATGTTGTCCTGCCGATATAGAATTGTTTACAACATAATCAGTATGCTTCTCGCATTAAGACATAATCTTAGGTAGAATACGTCAGGGTGTTATGTGCTTGCAGAGGGAGCTTGGGCAGGATTTGGTGTGCGCAATTGTATTACTAAATCTCACGCTTTTAGCACTAGTCTCCATGACGCAAAAAACGACATTCTATGTATAACGAATTAATTCTAAAGAAAAAAATATATACAGAGATACGAGATTCATTTAATAGAAAGATAGTTATTATTTCAAGTCATTTTATCAAGTGGATCTAACCAAAGAAACAGGAAAAGCCTGTTTGCTGCAGGATCAAACCCCACTCCTACCTCTATTCCGATTGAAGATGTTATCTGCAACTTCTGGATTGTATACATAATAAAATGGAAGGAAATATATAAATCTGGTTTGGCTAGTCATCCGATAGAAATTGTCACCTAGTCAACCTCTTTTCGCAGCTTGCCATGTTAGGTGATCAATTAAAAAATTGGAAAAAGGGGTAATCGATGGATCATTTACTTCTGTCGCCTTTTGTTGGGTAGAGATCACTAGAAAAAACAAACAAACCTGAATACTTCAGGACACAAACTAAGGAATCAATTTGGCATAAACTTACATTGCAAATTGCCTACCCCCCCACACAATTAAAACTTATGGTGGGTAGGGGGATTTTCTAGACCTAATAAAAAGTAAATGTAGAAAGTTTCAGTCCTCTAGCTCTATAGGTGCGGCCAGTTCATGTGATACATACATAGCCAACCAGCCAACCGGACCAACTTGAAAACTGAAGAAACCTATCCGACAGTTTTGGTCAACGGTTCTTATATACTTATTTCAGTATAAATGTGTTTATTTATTAGAATGAAACAAGCCCTTGCATATGTAACATGAATTTTGAAGATATGTAAGACTTGTCCGTTTAGGTCAGTCGGTAAGACATACGCCCACCAATCGGTTCGTCGTAATTTCAAATCGTGGTAAGAAAATATTAATTTTATAGATGTGTATATCAATTAGGATGAAATAAGTCTTTGCACATTTCTAACATCAATTTTAGGCGATATGGAGGATTCGTCAAATCAGCTCAGTCAGTGAGAGACATGACTACCAATCAGTTGATCGTGACATCAAATCACAGTAAGGAATGTTGATTTTTACTCTCCTAAATTTGTTGAAGATTGTTCTTATTTTTTGTTTTCGTTCTTGTTACGGCAGGCAAACACAGTGAATCAGACTATCCTCATCTTGGTTGTTTTTCATACAACGTTTCGACCGTTGTACTTTACGGCCTTCATCAGGTATCATCTGGTAGGTGTGGGGAAGTAACGAACCGAACCCTTTATTTAACCGAGTATATTGACTGCACTCCCCTCTTAGCAGAAGTAGTATTTTTGAATTATTATTGTCTCACACTGGGATTGAACCTATATACTCGGTTAAAAAAAGGGTTCGGTTCGTTACTTCCCCACACCTACCAGATGATACCTGATGAAGGCCGTAGAGTACAACGGCTGAAAAGTTGTATGAAAAACAACCAAGATGAGGATAGTCCGAATAATAATAGAAATAATAATAATACCTCATCTCAAAGATTCAGAGATACAGTCAATCAGGTTTACACTAGAGTTTGGCAATTAAAAATCATTTTGGGTGGAAAAGAAGACAACGTCGAGCACATCAGAAAATATAGCAGGTTTTAAGACAGATTTCTTCTTACCTTTGCTGCCTTCATTTAAGAGTAATTCCATGTAGCGCTTTCTCGTGAGGAGTCGCAGATTCTTAACACTGTATGTTCTTGCTATGGTAAGCATATAAACTTTGGATTCCTTTGTAAGCTTCCCAAAGTTGGAGGATGGGTCAAGAGGGAATCCCCAATCAGCAAAACTTTTTTTTAAGTCTTTTGACAGAGGAGGCAGCGTAGTCCGTGATTTCCTGCTTTCAAGTGAACTGCTGACTGGAAAAGAGATTGTAGATGTATAACGTTAATAGAGTTAACAATTAAAGAAAATGGGGCTGCTGCAGGAATTGACCCTGCGATTCTCTCCGAACATATATCCATTTCCTTATAATATGATTGTCCGAGTTGGAAGAAACAGATGAAGTAGATACAGACCGTGAATAAACAAAATGAGAATTTGCAGTTGAAGCAGTTATTTGGGCCTTTGCATTACCGATGAATGTTTAGCTCAATACTACATTGTTAGTACTTGGAGCAGAAAAACTTTCTAGACTATACATATATATATATATATATATATATATATATATATATATATATATATATATATATATATGTGTGTGTGTATAAGATAAAGCTTGTATTAAGTGTCACATAATGATAAGCGACAGACTTTTAATAACAGGACAAATAGGTTCATTGTTTATATATATATATATATAGCATCCACAGACAGCTATTTCGATGTATTACATCTCTTCAGTGTGGCGATAGACTTTAACCCATCCAGTACCGCGAGGCAGAATTGAAACCCTCACATCAGATATCCTACCTCTGGACTACGGAACTGGGTGGTCAGTAAGGCTGAATCTAAGCGATATATTCATTTACACAGAAATTCCTCATCCACCAGAGTGTTCTATTCCTATGGAAGAGCAATACCTTGCATAATTGAATCACATAGCCCACATGTGTACCCGGAATAATTGTCCAAAAATTACCTGAACAATTAGCTAAAATTGACAGATCTTCTACCTAAAATTTTCTAAAAATAATTTCACAAGATTTAGGTATTGTTGGTCCAAAATGACTCAGGAAATGAAGAAAAAGTACTTTTTTGAAAAAAAAAAAAAAAAAGAAACAATTGAAAAAAATGTTTTTAAATGATGTCTAGCAGTTTACTCATGGAAATTTTAAAGTTTATTGCCCAAAATATGTAATCAGGAGCGCCCGGAGACACACACACTCAAACAAAAAGAGAAGTCCGTTTGGCTGGTTGGTCGGGCTATTTGTTGGGTTACAGTGATTTGATATAATAGTGAAGATCTGTCTGTCCGTGTGTTCCAGTTCGTTGGTCACGATTGTGCACATAGGAAGCTGAAACTTGACATAGTGCATCCTTTTAAGGCAAACGTGACTTTTCACTGACTATGAGTAGATCAAAATTTGTTCTCCAAATCCTACCGAATTTTCGCTTATTTTATTAATACCAACTACCTCTTCTACACATTTTCTTTCCCTTTCTTCGTCATTTTAAAATATCCTTTTTGTTTTTTGGTTGGGATTTTCTCCCAACGTATACAGTAGTCGTAGCAGAAGAACCCAGTCTATTCTTGGATATTTTTTTTTATTTAAAAAACTGATATTTCTTTTTATTTATGTTTATGTTTCTGCTAATAATTCCTCACCTTGGGTTGCAGACATTGTCTTCCGTTTTATAGATAAGTGTAACGTCGAGTCGGTTGACGGTTGGAGACTCTTGTTATGGGGCCCTCTTTCTGAACTGGTGTCAGCAAAGACATCTGAAAGAAAGAGATTTTTGATCATTTAACTGGTTAAGGAAAAGTCTAAGTATTCATTGTTGCTAAATTGCCGACGGGCACGGAATAAATAGAGGAACTGGAAACTCTGTAACAATTTGATAAATGAATTGGGGGTCGAGGAGGAAGCCATGGTCACCGACACAATTTAGTAAGATCTGAACAGAGTAAAAGTTGTTAAAGAAATATTTACTGTAGGGTTTGAATAGGTACATAGGAAGTAAAAACGTACAGTATTGATTGGAACTAGAAAAGATTATTTCATTTTTGAATCAGAATTGAACTGAAAAGTGTTTTGGTTACAGAAAATTTAAAAATAGTTGAAATTAGTGGATACAGATTAACTATTTATAAATACTATTAGGTCAACTAAGTTCTCCCCTTGCATTGTTTATGATAGTTGTCGTTTGATGGGGAAGTTTTGACCAATACCTTGTTGAACCCCTGCCAACTATTAGGGAGAACAGAGTGTAGATAAAGAGAGCTGGGCGAGGGCTGAGTGTCAATTATGCATATAAGAGAATCCCTTCTATAAACGTCAACTTGAGTCAAAAGGCAACCATTCAATATAGATAAGCACAGGATTCCCTTGCTATCAAAGAGTAGGGCTATCCTATCAAGACCTTCCGTAAATCGAAATGGCGTTAACTGGAGAAAAAGTGATTACCATTTATTTATATAAGAAAAGTTTTTGAGCACTGTCAGCCTCCCCCCCCCAATAATGATGATGGTATATTGCAGGGTCGTCGGAGGTGGGGATGGTTGGAAGTACAGGAGACTGGGGAGTAGGAATCTACACACACCACTCATGAATATGGACGCGGATATTGAACATTGTTCATAATTGAAATAAGAAATACAAATGTTTAGACAAACAAATATGTCGTGCATTTGATAAGTTGACAGATGAGACATTTATAAACAATACATGTAAAGCTGAAAGGAAAACACATTAGTAAGATCGATAGTGATGAAGAGGCCCGTTAAGAATATATCACTACGTAATTAAGGAAAGAGATCGGGTCTATGATAAACAGGTATATAGTGTCAGCTAATAGCTAGGTAGAAGAGACAGATCGAAATTAGCGCTGGTAGGAGGTCTGTGCAAGTAGTCGTAGTAGCTGTGAGTTAACGAAGCGAAGATAACTGAATGATTTGAATCCATAAGGCATGGTAACTCGAACATCAAAGAATAATTATGTAGATAGGATTATCAACAGTATGCTTTACTGCCAAGTTGGAGGGTGGGGTGTACTGCCCCCGGATTTATGATCGCCATGAGCAACTTGGGGCCATTCTCAGACGCTGAAAAACACACGACATAAAGGCTATTCAAGTCACAGAAAACACATGAGGATTTTAACCCATGTAGGCTTCCTGAAGTAAATAGAATCTGAAGACAGAAGATAATCGTGACTGTTGTGCAGTATGAGCATGGCCATTTAAGTCACGGAAGATGGAGATGTGTATACGCGTTTGAGCTAGAGAAGAGGACCTACTATTTGATAGCCGAGAGTATGAGAGATATCTTAAGATCTATGAAATAAGTGGCAAAGTTTAGAACAGCATTTGGTCACGGTGGAAAAACGGTAAAAACGGTGAAAAAAAGTTCGAATCGGCTGGAGGGCCAGCGAAATAATACTGGTCCCAGAGAGAAGGGGATGAGTGAGAGAGAGAGAGAGAGTGGGGGATTAACCAACTGGGAAAGTCGGAACTAAGATGATAACTAGTACCCACGGGTCTAGGTAGTTTATGGACAGTCGATAAAGGAAGTGACCTGCCCCTACTTTCAAACAGAAAATGGTGACCATTACGAGTTATCGTGTCCGATGAAGATGTTTTCCCTTGCTCCTTGGCTTCAACTCCTGACAACTACGGATTTTTTTACAAAAATTATGACCAACAACAGTGTTTGGGACCAAAAAACAGTCCAGACAAAACCTTACGTAATGATATTCCCATATCTAAAACAAATCCGATAGCTTTTCCTTGATTAATTCAACCAATGCAGGTGGATATTTATCATCAAGTATGGGGTCCTGTTAATGCTTTAATGATTCGGGTTCTCGTGTAAGTTTCAGTCGAACAAAAGTAGTGTTCATGTAATTGTTGACCCGAGATCGGCGTGGACCGAATAATTGAGTTCGTGCTTCGTAACGCAGGATTCTGACCAAATGTGCCTCAAAATGCTTATACTAAAATTTCGTTAATGGACACATTTCGTGCATTTTTTAAACTTAAAGTTCGAATCAATCAACCAATGAAGAACTATTTGAAACATTTTTGCACTCAATGTTTATTTATATATAAAATATGGTTGATACCTTTCATTCTTCCTTCTTATCAATCTCCTGTCTTCTATGTTCGTTTTATTGTTCTCGCCAACAGTGTAATACCATTTTCCATTCCGTTCATCATCATCATCATCATCATCATCATCATCATCATCATCATCATCATAAGTCTTTTAACGTCCGTCGTTGGACATAGACTTTCCCCAGGAATTGCCACACGTCTCTATCATGGGCGTCGCAGAGCCAGTACTTTGTGAATTTATCCAGCTCGTCTCTCCATCTAATATTCTGCCGGCCTCGGTTCCGCATGTGATCTCGGGGTATCCATGTCGTGAGTTGTGATGTCCATTGGTTGTCCACCATTCGTGCAACATGGCCAGCCCACTGCCATTTGAGATTTTTAATGGATTCTTTGATGTCCCTGACTCTTTTTCTTTTCCTAGATGCTCTCTTGATCAGGGAGTCAGCTCTGACAAGAATCAGTTTATTTTCAGCGAAAATCATTCTATCCTCGGCATGGTCTTCTATACTTTGTATCTACGGGCAGCGGAGCGATTAGTTTGTTTGTATAAGTTTTCATCTCGTTTTCTCTTGGTCAAAAATACATTCAGATCTCTGGACTGCCTTAACATTCGTTGTTTTGACGACTTGTGTCTCCCTATCAGCAGGTCTGCCGGGAAGCAGAGTTACTGTAGTACCATGCTTGTTCACAGGCGTGGACGAATATCTTTTGACAAGTACGGCTTTTAATAGTCTATATAGCAATAAGCACCGTGCTCACACTTCCTCTTGCCACACTTCCGTCTGCAACATTTTGAAAATAAAAAAAAAATATGTTGAAAAGTTTAAGAGGGGTTCTGAGAAAGGAATCGTAACACTAAGATTGCAAAGAGGAGAGGGAGAGAGAAGCAGAGTAGGGACACGCAAAAGTGTCGGGATGAAACAATAAAATATTCGCTAAAAGAGAACGGCTGAATACGTTCATCGAGATGGGAGGTGAGATAGTTGAATGTGGCAAATCTATTGTAGCTTTTGAGTGTCAGTGAGTGAAAGAATTTGTAAAGTGTCGGACACTGTTGTTTCGGGTAACTTCAACGAGTTTTTCCAGATACCTCAGTGCTCTGTATGTCCATACCGAGGCCTACCGTTTGCAAATGCAATGATGATTTTAATTCGAGCATAAACAGTATTCATATAATCGTCGACCCTCATATTTTCAGTGCTGAATATATTCAACACTGGAAATATGATTTTACAAAAGTAAGATCAGGAAATGAAACTCTTTGTAAAATGTCCGTACATATAAAATAAGATAGAATAAAGCGTTACAACAATAGAAAAAATCTGAAACGTTGATATAACAGGCAAAGTTGGGTAACCTTGCAAGTGAAAGATAAAAGCAGAGAAGTTCTTGTCAACTTACCTTTATACGTTTTCCTGGTCATTACAGCTGAGCCCCTATTTAACAATAAAAAAACATCATTATAATTTGTTTTGGATACTTTCATGGAGAAATTTAAATGGGGAGAAAGCCATTTATTATAATCATGGATAATGAAATCAAAAGGTTATTGTAATCAAAATCGATCAGCCCCAAACACTTTATTCAAAAAGAATTTTAAGAAAATCTAATAAATTTCATTTTGATTTTTTATAATGTAGAGCCGTTTATCACAATGAAATGAATAATTTGACAATTTATTTATAGCAATGAATGTAAGTTGTTCCAATTTTTATACATTTTGCATAATGTTACCAGTCATTTATTGTTATCAAAAAGTCTTCCTAAAGTGATTGCAATAAGCGACTTCCTCTATACTAATGTAATTATTTACAGACATGACTGTTTTCTCTATGAATCATCTGCGACCGATCTTAGCTTAGAGGGTCTTTTTCAAGAAAAATCTTTTAATTATATATAAACTAGAATATACCTGCAAGAAATGATGGTGTTGTTCATGTATTGATTGGCAGTAAAGAGTCAAATTACAATGCAGTAGATAATTCAATTATGAAAAGATGTTTAATTATAACTGATATAGAAAAATAATCATATAAAATATCCCCAGTCCAGACCATGGATATATGATTTTTTTTGTATCATATGTTATCAGTTGAAATTTTTCTTAGAAACCCTTTCCCAATTATAAATGCTGTCGTCGAATCAAACAAAATTTGCCGAGAAATAAAACAGAAAAAATAAGATTGTAAGTATATTTTCTTATAGAAAAAAAATGAAATGAAATCAATGATGAAAAATAAGTAGTTGTTAAATAACCGAAAAATTAAACGTTCACTGCTTCCCCTATCGCCACATTTCCTGGTCACGATAGAATTGGATACAATTAGGAGAGGAATAGGATAGCTCGCTCGGTCAATGAATGATTCTTCCGCCTTTTTTTTCTTGGTCGCTCGTATAACGGGTCTTCTATCAGGAACGTGAGTGAGCAAGTAAACCAACAAACTAATTTGAATATATGCTTATCGCATGTTTCGAGGAACCAATTTATCAAAAAAATGATTTGTCCAGTTTTTCTTCTATCTTATTGTTGCAACTTTTTATAGTAATGTTCAGATTGCTTCTATTTCCCACAATCGTTTAGAAAGCTGCAACTTATTAAGTTTGAGCAAACAACATGGCGCCGAGGAAAACAATCTGATGATGAAGAATGTAGTTATATAACTAAATTTAAATGATGTTTACAAGTTGGCTTTCATAACCTAGGTAAGGCACCGTCTTGGTTAAGAAGGGGCTTTTTTTTATATATATAAGAGGAAATGTCACACTTTGATCAGACTAATCTGTATTACTGACAATGAAAGTCGTTGACGGTCGAGTTTTAAATCTTCTTTTCTATGTCGACAGTAATCTTAGCCCCAAATTGACTTCAAAAAGTCAATGATTTATATTTGCTTCAAAGTGGAAAAAGATGGAAACAGCCGTTGTATAATCATGAATTACACTTACGTAGAGCTCATCTCTGACCTGCTACTCAAAGTTGCCATTTTCTTCACTCATCTGGAATAGAGGAAAAATAACTACAACTCAAAACAAAGAAAACAATATACAAATTACGTATGGGAAAGTGGAATATTCCTTGTCGCCAATATTTATATTGGCGTAATTCTGGTTGGCCGATTGTTCTATATAATTGTGTCCTCGTTGTCGCACAAAGTAACAAATGACGTCTGGTTACTTAAGCCGTAACCCCAGTTCACTAACTATCTCTCTGTCACTCCAGTTTACAATGTCTTCCACTTTCCCTTCCAGATCCATGAATAAATATATATGATGAGTAAAGATTTTTTCAATCGTTCATTACAGATTGTACATTTTGTTTCACTTCAAAATATTTTCAAAGTGAAACAAAATGTACAATCTCTAATGATACATTGAAAACAATCTTTACTCATTTTATAACCGCTCTACTAATGATGTTGAGTACTTAAAAATAACTAAGATCTGCTCAATACATTGATACGTATACACACGTTTGTTGTTTTTGTTATTATTGTTTATATATATATGTTTGCATTGTGGCTGTGAGGTGATCCGAGTGAATGATGATAAAAGTAATAACTGAAAGGTGAAGAGAAAAAACTGAAGAGAAAAGCTGATAATAAACCGAAAATTTTTTTATCATCATGCAGCATGTTTCGATGCATTTTGACGGGTGCCAATAATCTTTTTTAGAGAAACATGCAGCGACGCACAGAAAATTTTGTGCCGTTTACATGCTGTAGGTTGAGGAAATTGGGATATCTCTGCGTTGTGGATTGTTTAGTAGGAGTTGGACAGGAGGTGTTTGTTTCTGTATAGGTGAGACTCAAGTTTGGTCTGGAATAAGAAGGGTCCGTGAGAGGAGGGATCAGAGGATGTGTGTTATTTGCTTTTCTTGGTGTTGGGCTATTCTTAGATGAGAAGGAGCATAAAAATATCCATTTCTCTCCTCAACCTCAAACATGTAAACAGTAAACAATTTTCTCTGCACTGCTGAGTGTTTCTCAAAGAAAAAATGTTCCTGCTTTTCTAAAAAGTTTTTTCCTTTACTTTCCAATTGTTACTTTCATCAACATACACACACACGCACACACATATTCTATCTATAGCATCTAAATTCTCCAGAATCTAGATGGTATTGATAAACTACATCCGGCAAAATAGGGTCTCCAACAGGTCAAAACGACGGGAAAAACACTTTATGGAGTGCTGATGCCAATTTTCAAATCTGTAGATAAAACAGTATGGCCAGGAACGCAGGACACGTAAACAAAAACAAGCATATATAAAATACATTTGAAAATTATAGAACCGTTTGCTCCGTTGGTGGCTCCGGTTGTTATATATATATATATATATATATATATATATATATATATATATATAGTAGAACGTGGATTTGCTACACAAACTAGCTCATGTTTCTGCCTTCTTCAGGCCTCATCAGGCGAAATAACTCAACTTCAAGAGTAAAAAGTTGTTTGTATCGAGCATTCTATGAAATATATCCATTACATTTCAGAAGTGGCTTTATATTATTGATATATTATTATATTATGATATACTGTTAGCCTGATTTGTACCACATATACTCTCTCTCTCTCTTTCTTTCTCTCTCTCTCTCTCTCTCTCTCTCTACATATATATATATATATATATATATATATATATATATATATATATATATATATATATTCATACCATTTGTTTTTAAAAAGATGTTTTGTTCATATAAAAATGCATGGCATCATTATTCAATCTTCAAGGTATTTCCCATGGCTTTCTATGTACTTTCGTCATATCTTAGGCAAATCGTGTATTCTATCATAAAAGAACAATTCCGCTTTTGAATTAATGAGTTCTTCGGAGAATTTTTCGATACTTTGAAATTGCTAGAACTGCCGACCAGAAAAAAAGTATTGCATTGAACGAAACAATTGATAACAGGTTTGGAGAATACACTGCGTGTTGTAGAACTTCTTATCTCAGCATCATGATCATTAGTTAGATCACATTTACGATTCGAGGACGGGCGTTATCAGGCAGCAAAAATCGACTGTTTTGCCAAGAAATAGGTCTTTTCTATCCCAGCACGTCCTGTTAACGATCAAATTGCTCAATGTAGCATTGTACACTAACGGTTTGTTCAGGTTCCGGCAATTCGTAATTGAGAATTCGTTTTAAATAATGCTTAATGCTAGGATGTCAGATCTTGAATGCATCAATCATTCAATTCTACCCTTTTCAGATCAACGCCCCCATCCTTAAGACACCTAGTTGCTTGTTAACGAGCCCAGTAGTTTAAATAAGTGCTCGTCACATGTTTCTAGATACATGTGGTAGCTTGTCATTATAAAGAAAAGAAATGAGTTTAAAAGGTTTAAAGGGAAATGTTATAGAAAACATACTGATGAATTACTAAGTAGATACTATAAATCAACAGTCATTTGTTAGTAAGAATCATAGATATTTATCTAATCTTTCCTGTCACGGACGAGATAACTCGTCTTTGCTGGTAATCGATCCAGTACCACGGAAAAGATAACCTTAGTCATTTCAAGAACCCTTGAAACAAATCAAAGCCCTCCGAACACATTTAGAACTACTGATTTGACCTGTTCGCTGTTACAGACGAGATGACTCGTCTTATCTGGTCGTTAGTCCAGTTCCATGGAGGAGATATAAACTCCTTTCGATAGAGTGTTATTCTTTAGCAAGATGGCGAAAACTCCACCACAAAGTGTAGAGTACGTTTAGGAAATGCAATAAGAGAGAGAGAGAGAGAGAGAGAGAGAGAGAGAGAGAGAGAGAGAGAGAGAGAGAGAGAGAGAGAGTTGATAAAAATGTACTGAATTTGAGTTGGTCTTATAGGTAAGTCTATGTTTAAAGATATTTTATACTCATTTAGAGCACAAAAATACTTTATTTTAGCACATTTATGTTTACTACGATATCTTGAATAGTGCTG
>OY735235.1:18302268-18362268 GCA_963457665.1 Thysanoteuthis rhombus
ATAATGGAATTATCTAAAAGCATTGCCGTGCAGTAGAAAAAAACCCAGAAAGATAATGCTGCAAAACATCTTTAATACATTGACACTATTCAACTTGTAGATAGTAGTCCGCTTGTTTTTTGTTTATTCCTGTAGGTTTCTAGCAGAGCATTGAGACACAAACATTCAGTTGCAAATTCTATAGCTGGGAGAAAAGTGGATTCATGCCTTTAATCGCATTAGTGCAAAGTGAACATAACCTGCGTCAAACGAAACTCGAACTAGGTCGGCTGATTCAATTTTTCGTGTCAATAACCGTTATGCAAGCGTGCACCTCCTTTAGAGAGTTGATAAAACCAAAAAATATACATACGGGCATTCTGAGACAGGATGTCTTTTTAATTAAACTGGGCTATGCAGAAAACGAAATTCCAGTCCAAGTCAATTGACACCACCTACTTTGCCCTCATGAAGAATAACATTGGTTCGTCTACATCGTGTTCTCAGTATAAAAAACCTTAAACAACTAAATCAAATACAAGTTTCTTTAAAGTAGAATTCGTGTCTATTTGATTATGAGAATATCTCACCTTTGCTAACGAACTTAGAAGGGCTATATCAATTCACTCGCGTCTGTCTGTCAGTCTCTCTGTCTGTTTGTCTCCACAATATCACCGAAAGAGAAAGAGCCCCTATCGTCAAGCGTATAACCGGAGTACTAGTTCTGCACGCTATTGTTCGTAAGGTCGATCGTCAGATGGTGCTCCATTAATCTGGTCTCATTCGAAGAATATTTACTTTGGTATAGAAAACAGGCATTATGCTTTATGCTTATTCAGTTTGTGATATCATGGATAGGACTTAATTGAATAACGTTGGTAGAGCAGTGCCTTATTTCTAATCTTTGCCGTTCAATCACGGTCGTGGACTGCGATAAAAAGCAGCAAAAAGTAAGATGTAAGAAAATACTAGTCAAAAATTTATAATGGCTGACAATACTTCATCTAATGAAGAATAAAACAGGATAAAAAAAAAAACTGTTTTACGAATATAACAAATATCCCCTGTTTTACGAAGGTTCGTCTTACGTCACATAGCTTTGAACTGTGTCTGTGAGTATTTGTGCTTTATCTTCATATTTTGTATACTACTAAAAAAAGATGAATACAGGTTGACTATTCTTCATCTAATTAAAAATGAATCAGGATATTAATACGGGTATCCCCCGTTTTACGAAAGTCTGCTTTAAGCTGTTTCACTTTTACGAAAAGCTTCAAGCTCTCATAGCTTTGAAGTGTGTCTGTAAGCATCTGTGCTTTACATCGATTGATTTTGTGCATTCGTTTGTAAGATGAGTCGCAAGTTATAAGAAAAACCCAAGAAAACTCGTAAGGGTATTACGGATAGCGTGAAACAGACGGACAAGAAAGTTATTTTGAGATCTAGAAAAGCTCAAAGATCTTTCTCATAATAATTAACGGTAATGGTAATTGCTTCTTCGCTTAACATCAATTCGACTCGAAAAGGTCTTTGAAAGAACTTTCTTTTTTCGGATTGCAGGGGAACCAGTTCATCAATTTTTTTAATTTGCTCTTGTAATCATAGATAATCGTGACAAAGCAAGTTCTGAGGGCAAGGAAAAACGAGACAATAGTTGTGGTTGTATATTAGCACTGATCGCATTTGAACCCACTATACGTGGGTAAGATTACGGCTTTTCGATGCCTAATGTCTTTACGGCTAATCTACCTCTTCCTCACTTTATTTGGGTAATATTCTGCCCAAACAATATGCATATTTCTGGCTGTAGATGACAAAGAATTGATGATTAAGCAACAACTTTTAAAATATGTGGCCTCAGATCTGTTTGGGCAAGTTTCAGCACTTAATCTGTATGTTGTGCTTTGGGGATCAGGAGAGAAGAGATTATCAGTGGTTAGGAATTGATGCGAGCGTTACTGACAGAATACGGCTATATAATAAATTAATATTTCTTCTTCTTCTTATTATTATTATTATCATTATTATCATTATAGTTATCATTATCATTATTATTATTATTATCAAGATGATGAGGATGGTGATAACAACAGGTCTAGTTAATCAATTAAAATAAATCGTCATGTGACCAATGTCTTTTGGCAGCATGTCGTGTTGGGGTTGATCAATTACAAAAATTGGAATAAGGGATGATCAACGAATAAGTTAATTCTCTCGTCGTTATGAGACAGAGATCGCAAAGAGAGTCTTAATAAAAAAAACAAAAAAAAACAGGTGGACAAAAACTAAGGGATCAATTTAGCATAAACCTGCATTGCAAATCGAACTCCCTATTAAAAAGAAATTATTTGGGGTTTATTAAAAACAATTTTTTTTCAGATATTATAAGAAGTGAATATCTAAATGTACGTCCTCCAGCCACATTGATGCAGCCTGTACGCATGATACATTCATAGCCAACCAAACAACCAGACAGACAGATTAGACCAGCTTAAAAACTGAGAGAAACCTATGTTGACTATTTTGAAGGCAGTATTGGGTGGCAGTTTCAAATGATGTATGCATTTATTGGAAGCACCCTTTCCTGGGAATTCCAACACCCAAGTTCACACTGGACAAAAGCACTTAGAAACCTATGAAATATTTGCATTGAAAATATAAGGTTTATCAAGGAAGAGAATTGTGAATGATCTTCCTGAAGAAATGTATTGTAAATGATTTTCCTGAAGAAATGTATTGTAAATGATTTTCCTGAAGAAATGTATTGGAAATGATTTTACTGAAGAAATGTATTGGAAATGATTTTACTGTAGAAACGTATTGTAAATGATTTCACTAAAGAAATTTATTATAAAAGATTTACCGAAGAAATATATTGTAAATGATTTTACGATAGTAATACAACAGAAATCAAGAAGAAAGTGCTTGTCAGTGGTCAAGAATGGATGCAATTATCTCGGACGAAATGAATGTATTTCTTTCAATATAATTGGCAATGTGATTCTTTTCGGTTTGTTTCTCTCTCCGTGACAATGGACTCATCCACTTAAAAGTTACTATACTGCTTGAAGAAATCACCTCTCCATAATTTAGAAAATGGACTATTCCACTTAAACCAGTTCAGTAGTTTCTTTTCTAGAAAAAACATCATGTACCCACGATTTCTTTTCGCGATGAATAACTAGTTGAACATGAAAAATGACTTGTCTTGGTCATGTCCTTTACAGGGAATGCTTTGATGTAATTCTACGTCATTCGCAAGCCCTAAAAATTCTGAAGTTTGGGAAATAAGCTCTACGTGTATTTATGGTAAGGAAGATGGGTGAATGTTTGACCAAATGTCTCAAGTACATGTATACTCATACTATTGTAAGACGATCTTTCTAATCTCATTTGCGCTCCTTTGATTTCGCGTCGTTCTAATATAAGCTTATTTAAAATAAAGAATCCACGTCTACTCAGTTGTTAGGCTACGAAATCTCACAATGACTTTTTATTGATATAAAATTCATTGAATTATTACCCAACCATCAAGGTGTTTACTCTGATTTTATGCTATTTCTTTCAACTGAATTAGTTATTCCGTCTTATCTACAAATCTTTTGTCATTCTCCTGACAAGCTTTTTGTTCATGTATAATTCATAGCATTGTGGATGGGTGTTGTCATGCAGTAAATCACCAGCTGGTCCCACAAAATGGACTTCTTCTGTTTCAATGTGCCATTCAAATTTGCCATTTGCTCACTGTAGCTGTTGCACAGTAACAGCTTGTCGAAGTCCAGCATTTCGTTATCATCATCATCATCAGTAGCAGTTTTTCATCATCAATCGTTGGACAAGGACTTTCCCAGGATTTGCCAGACCTCTCTATCATGAGCGTCGCAGAGCCAATACTTTTCGAACTTGTCAATTTCGTCTCTCAATCTTGTATTCTTCCTGACCCAGTTTTACATGTGATCACTCGGGATCCATGTTGGGAGCCGTAATATCAAGCGGTTGTCTTCGATTTTTGCAGCATAACCAGTCCATTGCTATTTGATTTAATGCAAGACGAACTGAACAGAGAAAGCAAGAAGGTTGGCCTTCACATAGACTTCAGCTAAACAAACATCATGTATAAAAACATGACGAAAATAAACGCTCAACAATCAATATCAAAATCGCAAAATTGAAGAACATAGACTGCATCTACCTGGGACAACAAATCTCCACAAAATCCTCAAAAGAAGAAAAAAATCAAACAAGAATCACTCGAGGATTGCAAGCCTTCGGTAGAGCAAGCTCAACCCTCAAGACCAAGAAAATCCCATTAGCCCAGAAAAGAAGATTACGTAGCCGACGCATCCTCCCGATAGTCACCGGTGGAGCAGAAACATGGAACCTAACCAAGAGACAGACCTACAAACTGAGAAGTATGCAACATGCGCATGAGAGAATCATGCTCAACATTACATGGAGAGACAAGAACGCACAATATGTCAAGGGAAAACAGGAGTTCGAGAATCATAGAAAACATCAATAAACTCAAATGGCAACGGGCTGGTTATGTTACAAAAATGTCAGACAACATCGTGGATCCCCAGAGATCACGTGCAAAACTGGGTCAAGAAGAATACAAGTTGAACAGTCGAAATACACAAGTTCAAAAAGTATTGGCTCCGCAACACCTATGATAGAGAGGTCTGGTGAATCTTGGGAAGGTCTAGGTCCAACGACGGACGATAAAAAACTGATGATGATGACGATGATGACGGAGATGATGATTACAAAATGCTGGACCTTGACAAGTTGTAACTGCACAATGGCTACAGTGAGGAAATGGCTTATTTGAATGGCGCATTGTAACAGGAGAAGCCCATTTGGGGGCCAGTTGGTGATTTACTGCATGACAACGCCCGCCCTTAATGTGATGAATTTTATATGAATAAAAAGGCTGTCAGGAAAATACTGGAAAGATTTGCAGATAAGACGGAATACTTAATTCAGATGAAAGATAAAGTATAAAGTCAGAAAGCCAGGGAAAACACCTGCGTTGAGTATGATATGGTCGGACTATTTTCCTCGTTTAAAAGTTCGTTTGTTCACAGAATTTCCGCCATGGATCCTACGGCCTACATCAGTTATTCTTGATGCTAGAATATGGAACCACTTCTCAGAACGCAGGCTCGATTGGACTATACACGCATCATCCTTTTTTTTCTTTTTCTTCTTTTAAAATATGCGTTCCTATATATCGGTATTGTGTTTCGATGTCAAATTCCAGATTCCTTCCCTTGCATTCGATGACCTGTTTGCCTTTTCAAAAATGGGCTTTTTTGATGAGAAGTTCGCAGATGCCATTGATATCGACGCTCTGTCGGCCTAAACGTTGTGAACAAATCAAATTATAGACGAGGAAAATAGTCCGCCTATGTCATACACAATGATATAGATACATTGTTTAGCACAATAGATTTAAATCTTAGTTCACTGACGGGGCAAATATCACATAAATTTAAATGAAATCAATTAACATGTAATTTTGAATATAAGTAGAGTTTTTTTTTTTTACTTGCTAAGTACCCATCAGCTTATTGTCCATTCAGCCATAAAGAAACGTCAATATTTCATGCTGGACAAATGTCCAAGCGAGGGATAATATCAGTAGTAAGTCAATTCCCACTTGCTTATTTCAACCGACATATTTGTGCTTTTACTGTGACTTGATTTACCGGTGATGATATCGATTGACAAATGGACACCAGAAAGTATCATATTTTTCCATGTTCGTATTACAATCGAAGGAAGTTTTGAAGTCGTCGATTTGTCAGTTTTCTCTGTAATTATTTTCAGTAAATAAGGATCGCATTTACATGTTATCAAACATCTGTAGAATAGAACGTGAATATCTGGGCAACCTTAGATTTGCTGACGACATCGTCCTTTTTGCAGAGAACTTACACGACCTACAGCTAATGCTAGATGAGCTGAATGAAGAAAGCAAAAAAGTCGGCCTAAACATGAACTTCAGTTAAACGAAATCATGTGCAACAATTATGTTGAGAATAAGGACATTACTGTCAAGGTAGAAGATGCAAAACTCGGCAAGGTAGACCACTGCATCTACGTAGGACAACGAATCTCCATGAGATCCTCAAAAGAGGAGTTAATCAAGCGAAGAATCACTCTGGGATGGTAAGCCTTCGGCAGAGCCAGCTCAACCTTCAAAATATCAGATGATTCCAATAATCCTAAAAAGAAGATTATATGGCTGATGCATCCCCCCGATAGTCACCTACGGAGCTGAAACATGGAACCTAACCAAGAAATAGACATGCGAACTGAGAAGCATGCAACGCACACATGAGAGAATCATGCTCAACCTTACATGGAGAGATCACAAGACAGCACAGTATATCAGTAAGAAAGCAGGAATCCGAGACATCGTAGAAACTATTTAAAAAAAACTCAATTGGCAATGGGCAGGCCATGTTGCAAGAATGAAAGATAACCGATAGACATCACGACTCATAACATGGATCCCCAGAGATCACATGAGAAACCGAGGCCGACAGAACTCAAGATGGAGAGATGAACTAGACAAATTCAGGAAATACTGGCTCCGTGACGCCCATGATAGAGAATTATAGCGAATCCTAGGGAAGGTCTATGTCCAACGATGGACATTAAAAGAATGATGATGATGATGATGATGATGATGATGATGATTCATTTGTGAGTCTTTTTTCCTCTCGCTAAGGCAAAATCATTTTGGTTTTAGACTCGACAAATATTCGAGACATTCAACTTACTTGACTTTACTGCTCTAATTTAGTCTCGTCTTATTCTCACGGTCTACTTGTATTCAAAAATATATGGTATATCATGATCAAGAAAATTGACGGTGTGCCACGCTAAATTCTATATGGCATTTTTTACTGTAGTCAGGGGCGGGTGCACTCTCCAAGTAATATGCGAAAGGCATCATCAGCATAGAGTGATATATAAACCTGATTATATAAATCAATGGTGCAATTATAAAAGGGAAGATATAAACCGTACAAAACTACTTATACAAAATACTACAAAAACAAATTTTATCATGATATCAAGAAACATAAAACGAAATTAGTAAAATTGTGTATGGATATATAATATACATTATCCAGAAATCAAAATTATCTCAAGATCGAGTAGATCGATGGGGTACCATGAAAAGGTCCACAAGGCATTTCTCTGGGCAGTGGGGATTTCTTGTTGGTGCCCATTTCCTCACCAACTAACATGCAACACATTGTACTGAGTTACATGGTACCAATTGCAAGGAGTTATCTTTGATCTGTAGTATGTACTTTGAATTAAAATTATGTCATGTATCGTACCACAGATTTTGGGAACCTCACCTAGCTATCTAGTGTAGCAGACTGTCGATAAGCTTTCTAGTATAGCAGACTGTCACTGCTGTGCAGTGTGTTCTATCCCCTTAGATTAATCACACGTAGCCTTATGCCAGACTTAGTTAAGCTTAGTATTCCAGGCCTTTGAGTATGGCATATTTTAAAGATTTTAAACAGTCATTTAGTGATTCATGGTGGTAGTAATTTGACAAGATGGAAGTGAAAGATTTGAGAGCTGGTGTGTTATACCTCAAAAAGTTTCATTGTCATTGGGATAGGCTTGATGCATTTCACTGAACTTTCGTCGGTGTCTCAGAAGAAACACTTACCGATCCAGTAGTGAACTGTGGAGTTATGAGGTGAGATTGCGAAAAAAACACTCAAACTCAACAGAAGCACGGATTGATATTTGACTAAAGACATTATAGCCCAACTCTCTCTCTCTCTCCACACACACACACACACACACACACACATATATATATATATATATATATATATATATATATATATATATATATATATATATATATTGCCAAGAAAGCTTTACAGCTTTAAACACTAAATGTATGTTTTAAAAAGTTTTTTTTTTAAATTTGTGTCATTTCAGTCAATTATTTCCCTATACCTGTTAATGTAATTCATATAATTTTCTTCAATGTTTTTTTCATGTCTTACGCACAATTTGATATTATGGTACTCTGTGTGAATATTTCTCGTTTGGGGTCATCAGTCGCTTGCCATGTAACCGTTTCGGTGATTTAAAAACAAAACAGTTAAATTAATATGGCACCCCAGCAGTGTTGATCAAATACCATCTCCCCTTTAGCTACGATTTTTGATATATAGCTTATATCATAATAAATGTTTGTTATCAAATGAAGGGTATTATGATAATGTATTGTACATTGATGTTATTTCATACTGCACATCATTCATTTTTTTTTAAACACAGTACTTAGTTACGTAAGTTGCCCCAAAACGTATTTGACGATGACGGATCAATAAGTATAAGAACAGACGTGACTCATTTTTTTCGTGTCACTTTTGCTATGTATCCATTCGTATGAATATTAAATCAATTGTGTTGGCTTTGATCTCAGACTGCATACAAATCAACATATATCATCTTTAAGATTACTACTCACGCACACATACGTATATATATATATATATATATATATAGAGAGAGAGAGAGAGAGAGAAAGAGAGAGAGAGAGACAGACAGAGAGAAAGAGAAGAGAGATGACCCGGTGAAGTATTTCATACAATTGAGCTACAAAATGGAGATGGGCAGGGCTCATAGCGAGAAGGGCCAGCAAATAGAGCCGAAAGTTCATTGATCGATGCGCATGGGACAATAAACGTAGTAGGAAAATATCTTATTAAAGATGAAGAGATGAGCAAGAAAAGTTTGCTGGTAAGACATGGCAGAGATTAACACAATCATGTTCGCCGTGGAAGGAGATTGGAAAGGCCTTTGTCCAGTTGTGGACTTATAACGACATCCTGGCTCAGGTAGTAAGGAGTGTAATCATTTCACATGATGGATATTGAATCCACTTCCTGGACCCAAGCTTTTGGCAAAATAGCCAGGCAGCAAATGGGGTCCTTAAATCTTGTAAGACAGCCTGTTTGAAATAAAACAAACTTTCAAGAGTCATTCCTATTCGACAGAGTCTGTATTGATACAAATCCGAGAGAAAATATACCAGCTGTCAAAATCAAAAATATTTGTGAAGTGTGATCCCAGCAAGGTAATATAAACTCACCTGAAATAGAGTGTGTTTAACGTTTATTCCACTTTTGGAAATATGTACTCTTTGTTCTCATTAGATTTGATATCTACTTAGCGAGTATTCTGTAATAACGGAATCATGTATTTTTTTTTAAAGGAGCACCTGGGACTGAGCGGCCACACAGAAGTGGATTAAATCTAAATTCTTTTTTTAGCAATAGAGTGGCCGGCCTTCGGGGCACCGGGCCCCAAATGAAACACGTTCTGTGGGGCCCTACCTTGCTGAGATCTGTAGAATTTTAGAGCTACTAATAAAGTTTATCATAGATTTCACACCTCTATGATAGAACGGAAAACAATCAGAATGCACTTAAGCATTTCAAAGAAATATATATATTTGACGCTGTTCAATAATTAATCAACTCATTATTCAATTCAAATACAGAAGAGACAAATTCAAAATAAAAATAGTTCAATCAAACACTGGTGGCTTTTTTAAGAATCCAGAAGAAAATAAGAATCGTTACTGTTCACTTTAAAACCGGCCATGTGGTGATAGGTGTAGGTCACAATGTGTTGTGCGTGTTTAACGAGAATAGAATAGATTGCTCTACCGAGGGGCCCTCTTAGTTGGGAGCCCCAATTGGTACAATTGGCTCACGCCCGTCCTAAGGGGAACTATGCTATAGATTACAAACATATTACAGATGCAATGTAAATGATTCTGGAAATAGTTCAGATGTTTACACCATCGCAAGTTTTTAAAGCCCTGGATGTTGTGTAAATATAATTGTTATGATGCGAGCTGTTATATACAATTTATTTACTTTCTTTCACACTCAAACAAATGTTTTGTCTGAGTACCCTTGCGAAATAATTTGGGACTCTTAACTACGAGACAGTCGAGAAAATGAAACAAAAAACACTTTGATTAATTTATGTGATGCGGTAATTTCTTTTAAGATTTTCTTAAAAACATAATCTCCGTTTTTATGGATTAGAAACAGTCAACCAAAACTGCCTCCATAGGTTTCTTCGATTTTATAGTTGGTCCCGCAGGCAAACTATGTATTTATGTGTGAACGTATGTATGTATGTATGTATCGCACGTATAGACCGTACTAAGAGAGCTAGAGCGCTGAAACTTTCAACACTTACTCTTTGTGTGAAGAGTTTTTTCTTTTGATATTCCCCTCTGAAGACATTTTTTTTTAAAGAGTGGGGTTCAGTTTTCAAACTGATTCCTCAGTTTGAGTCTGCTTGTTTTTTTCTTTTTTTGAATTCAGACTTTATTTCAGAGATCACGGCCCAAAATAAAGACCAGCGAAGTACCTATACAGTGATCACCACTTTATCCAATTTTTTAATTAATCACCCCCAACACATGCTGTTAAAAGACATTGGTCGCTTAACAGTGTCTATTGAGTGACTAACCACACCTGTTTTGATAACTATTTACCTTCATCTTGATTTTTGTTTGTTATTTAAAAAAAAAATCGAAACTTGACCCGTATCATCAATCAAAGACATCGAGTAAACAATGTGGGTCGGGAATTGAGACTAACCCCCTGGTGCGACTCAAACTCACCTTCCTCTTGATACTGGGGAGCCTGTGGTTAAACGCATCAGCGGCTATAAAGCTTGAATCAAGTTGTGAGAAAAAGAAACTAAAAATTAAGATGAAGAAAACTAGTTGTCAAAATTTATACTTTGGTTTATAATAATAAACATAAACAAGCTTGTGTGCGTTAAGGGGGAACTCCCTTGCTTCATTAAAATCTATAAAGTAAACGAAACAGAATTAATTTTTCCACACAATATCATTCCCAAACTACGAGTCCACATTTCAACCCCTTAATTAATAGTCCCTGTAAATGGTATTTGCTAACTTAAATAAAACAAGTCGATCTGTTTTAGGCTTTGGAAATGGGAGTGAATTCGTCATCAGTTATTACATATATCTCAGTGTCACTGTTATTCGTGCATGACGACACTGATTTTTAATGAGGTCATTGTCGTCCGTCATTGTTGTTACATACGGAAATGAAGTAAAAATTCAATTGTGGGAGTCCGACAATAATGAAATAACTTTTTTTGTCTTCACTTGCGATCTGACGACGGGGTCAGTGGGTCATCCATTCAAGTCACAAATATAATTTAAAAAAAAGATCTTACTCGTCAAATAAGTCAATGGAGAGAGAAAGAATATACTCACTTAGTCTTTAAGTGAAGCGATCGTCCCGAATAAGCTGCTCGAAGTGTGTAAGTCAATGATGGTTCTGTAAGGATGACGCACTTGCCCGCGAGGGGTCACCTGTAAGCCATTATTCTGTTACTATGGACGCAACAACAGTAACCAATAGATACTGCTCGATATTAGGTGGATGATAAATCCCACAGAGTTCTCTCCCTTTAAAGATGAACCAGTACGTTTACGCAACTTTGATTAGATGGCTTCAACAATGAAACCACCATTGGGGATCGAACATAATACATTAGATGGAGGGGTCGGTCATTATTACTTTGATTTTTGTTGCCTCTTATAGCAATCCCCAGATCAAAATCTATGAAAATGACTTGGATTAAACAATACATACAAATGATTTAAGCACAAAGCTGAAGCTGTCCTGGAAACACAAAAAGTAAGATTTACACAATCCAGACAAGAAGACTAGATATAGTCATTGTAAACAAAGATAAGAAGACCTGTCAGATAGTGGCTGTCACTGGTCCAGTAAATTAGAGAAATTAAAGGAGACAGAACACAAGGGAAAATATCTGGACTTGGCCAGAAAACTGAAAAAATTGTGGAATATGAAAGTGTCTGTAGTATTTATAATTATTGGAGCACTCCGAGTTTGAGTAGAGATGAAAACCAAGATTCCCACATGGAAAATTGGTGAAACACAATCTTCCTCCTCCCAACTATTATTATGATTTGGTCACATTACTACATAACTAATTTTTTAAATTATAAATCGTTATTGTTAATTTTATGACTATTTTTTACCTTCAGCATAATTTTATTGTTGCTTTTTTTTATCTTTTTTAACCAGAAAGTTAGAATAAAATGTACCTTTCATGGGAGATGTAAAAAGAAATTCAATGCTTGTTTCAAAATAAAAAAATCTTCTGTACATAAAAACACCTGCGTACATAGATTTTGAAAGCTTTAAATGGTTGTGGAAAAAGCTAATAAATCCACATTGAGGAAAGTACCAAGTACTCTATAGAATAAACCCATCATACATCGGATATTGCATTATATCATACTATATCCCTGATTTGTGCTGTACAGTATATATATATATATATATATATATATATAATAATTAAAAAAAAAAAATGCTTCAAGGGGAATAAATTTCCTGCCTTAGTTGTTGGATCCTAGTCTTGAGGAAAAAAAACAACAAAAAACTTCCCTGGCAAACGAAGAACACAAAAAACTATGTTGTAATGGTCTTTATTTACACTGAAAAGAGTTCAATTTTTATGCTTCTGCAAGTGAGGATATTATATATATATATATATATATATATGCTTTACCAAAATCCCAATACCTGCTGGTCATTCTTACATTCAGCAGGAGGCCTCTAGTAGCCCTGACAACAAAACTTACCCACAATGCATAGCCCCCACCCGCAGTGGACTCTGGTTCCACATGGTACATTTAAATTCACACTCACACAACACACACCACTGATGATGGGAAGAATCCCGAAATATGTATGGACTATTGACATATAAGGATTAATAAACCTTACCACCAAAAACTTCACTCCCGAGTTTGTCTCACTCTCTAAAGTACACATTATATATATATATATATATAATAAATGAGTTGACTAATCACGGCATGAGAATGTGAGGATTTCAGATATAAAAAGGGAGAAAATATTTATGTTCCAGATTTCACGGTTTGAAATTAACCTTTTCAACAGTAATAAAAAAAAAAGATTACAAAATGTACAAATCATTATTTCAATATTCACATTTCTTTCATAAAAATCAGAGCAAACAATTTTCCCATAGAATGCTACTAGGCATGCAGCCATCAAAGATTGGAAGGGTTCTATCCTCCTTCATATGTGCTTGTGTTTGTTTGTTTGTTTGTGTGCTCCAGCACTCCTGGCCATACCGATTTGTCTACAGATTTAATAATTGGCATCTGTAATCTAATAGAACCCTTTGTTTTCAACAGGTTTATTAATAACATCTAGATTGTTCATAATCTAGATGTTTTTTAAAACTCTATCTTTAAATGTTTTCCAGTGGAAAACACTAGTGATGTCATAAATAGAATTTGTTCTGACCATATTTATTCTTTGATGGAATTTTTTGTATATGACTTCAAATTTTGATGCCACTGTTGGTGAATTATTGACTGTGATGGCGAGTTAGTTATTTTTATTCTTATATTCCCACAACCCACCTTACTTTTCAATATTTTGAATAGTCGATATATAACCTTATTTTATAGCAATTGTTTCATTTTCTTTGGATACTAAATTTCTACTGATATATCTAATATAAATGTGGCACTTCATTCTTTAAATATTTTTCATAACAGATTCAAGATGAAAAATTAAACATTCATCACTTTCCTATTTGTTACAAAAATGAGGACAGAGAGATAATTTCAAAGTTTCAGATTTTGTAGTTAGTTGAGTCAAAACATTTTGTTTTAGATTATTTCTTCCAGGATGCAAAATTTGAGACATAAATAAAAGAGAGAGGGGAAAAGAAAGAGTAATGTTATATTATGTCACATTTATGAATTCTCAGTATTTTTTTCTTAAACATAGAATTTCTGTTATGAAAAATACTGTCAAACTCCTACTATTGAATTTTGACTTCATTTTTGTTTGAAACAACGACGACGACCTCACCAAAAACCAGTGACATTACGATGGCCCAAATAACAGTTATGTACGCAAAAACTGATCATAGATTCAGTCTTTCAACTCATGTTGACTTGTTTCATCACAGAAAAAATTAATAAAGGATTTGAAATGGGATACATAGTTTGGGTATAATATTGTATGGAGAAATGAATTCTGTTTCGTTTACTTTCAAGATTTTAATGAAGCAAGGGAGTTTGATCCTAGCACAGCCAAATTAGTTCTGGTTTAAATTTGAACATATGAAATAATGATCCCCTGCCTCCATTTCTCCAACAATGAGACACAAGACGCAGTGTTAGTAACAATTTTAGGTTTTTATAGGACTGGGTTTGCAGGTCCAATATTCAAGATATACTGCCTCTTATGACTGATGGGCACCAAGAGACCTGCTATTTATCCATAGCTGGGAGAAGCAGATTGATGCATTGCCCAACGGCATTAGAGTGAACAGTCTCATTTGGAGTTTGAATTCTTAGTGTTGTTGACCGTTACACCATCTACATCTCCAGATTTGACCCCACCCCCACCCATTGGGAAATTGGTCAGCGGCAAAGCTAACATTCTGTATTAGAATGTTTATTTATTTATTTCAAAAATAAGTATTATTTTACATGAATTTCTGAAATACTTCAAATTTTTTGGAAATGTTAAAATTTATGAAATTCATAGCAGATGGTCCATGAAAGAAAAAAAATTGACATTGGTTCCAAGGGGAACAACTGAAGAGATCCAACAAATACAGGCACATAAAATCTATCATTAGTATACTAATCTATACTGATAAGTTAATTGTATATTATAGCTCTCTGAAGCAACACTGTAACGGTATATCTGTAGAATGCACGTTACCTTGAGCCGATAATACCTATTTGGAAAATTCAGAAAGATTTGAGTCAGAGTTATCCCCCCTGTTTCGAATGTCATTCAAGCTATTTTCACAGATCTACTCTCAGGGTACGATTTTCCATTCAGGGAAATTTAAAAAAAGCTCAGGATTTCTGGAAATTTATTTTCTATAGTTATCCAAACGTTACTTATACGGAACTAAAAAAGTTCGTCTTCTTTAGATTAATTTTCTGTATTGACCAGCTCTAGGGTGCACTTCAAATCTGACTTGGAAAAAAAAAAAAAAAAAAAAAAGAGATGATAATGAATCACCATAGCCCGCGTGTGCTATCCCGTGCATTTAAAATGATTATAAAACCCCCAAAAAGCAATTTTTGAAAACAAACAAAAGAACCCAAACATTTTCAAATGGCACATAATGGTGTACTCATGCTGATTCTCAAAGATGTACCCCCAAAATATATCCAGGAGAGTATGGAGAGACACAAAGACAGACAAGCAGAGAGAGAAGAATCTGTAATCCACTTGGCTGGTTGGCCGTTTGCATCATTTGTGGGGCTAGAGTGATTCAATAGAGATAGGGTATGCCTAGGGAAAGAGTAACTATCAGCCTGTAAGACTAAAGGTAAATTTCTGAGACTTATTTTAGGGGAAAAAAAGTGTCTTTGATGCTGGGAAAATACAGCATACCCCATAATGTTACTGAGAACGGCTCCGAAAGTTTTCTAAGGTTTGTACTTGAAATAAAATTCTTAATACTAATTTTTGAGATTTTTTGTCACTCCAAAAGAACAAACACATCACATGGTCTTTTCCATTTGGGGTAACCACACCTGATTTGAAGTCGTGTGGGTCAACCAGAAATTTTCTGGCTCCTTCAGCTATTATACAGCCTAGGTAAAGGAAGAGGCTTCGATGCAGGTCTAGCAATTTCACCCCATAAAACTAACTTGCAATCTGAAGGCACAGCAAAGTGGTTGCAGCCCTATGATTCAAATGTAGTCTACTGGAATAAAGAAAATAAATCACCACAGAATGAAATTAGTATCTATTGAAGTAAGGAAAATATGTAATTTTGATTTCTCATTGTAAGAGTTATGACTCTTGCTATTACTTATAAAATAAGGAATCGTTAACATAAGAGGCTGAGGTTTGGCATGATAACTTCCACTGATCAATATATTTGCCACCAGTTGTTTTACAAAAGAACCTTTTTTCTGATATGTCTATTCATGTGTTTACAATGTCAAGCAGAAACCAATCAACACAAGTATGAAAAGATAGTTGAGACAAAGAATGATTACAACAAGGCCACTAGTTTGTAATTAGGCTAATGAAGAGGGGTCTCCTTTCTCAAGCTCTCCAGTCGGACAGTGGACCTAATCTGCATTGTTTAGATGTGACTTGGTCCTGATCTCCAGCTAGAGGAGAATTAGTTGGAAGTGCAGATAACGGTCTTAGTGTTGGTTTACAATCGGTTCAGAAAAGTGGTTGTCCTTCACCTGTTTGCTGCCATTGATCAGATAATCGATCTTAGGAAGTAATCACCCCATTGCCATAGACGTGATGGTTTATCTTACAATATTGGATGGGTGTTAGAAGAGAAAAAAAAAAAAATCCAAAAATGAAACTCAGTGTGGCCTATAGAAAAAAATGTTTCTGTGCTAGTTTGATTGGCAAAAAGTGCTAAAGAAAAAAAAAAAAAAAAAAAAAAAAGGCCAAGATATTCAAGCACTTCCATAACAATTCAGTGATTTCCATACTGCTCAATTTTAATTTGTCAAAGAGGGATTTCCGTCTGAAGACGAAGATCCAGCATCCATGATAGAGTGATATTCTTATGCAAGATGGCAAAACCCTGATAGAAAATGTAAAGCACATTTACAAAATACCAAACAGTGAGAGAGAATAGATATGAATGCACTGAATGTAAGGTGGCCTTATGTGTAAGTCCATGCTTCAAGATATCCTATACTTCTTCAAATTATTCTAATATCTTATTTTTTACACATTTATGAATATAATACTAATACCATATGTTCTGTTGAACACGTTGAGAGATTTGCATAAAAAAAATAAAACAGTGAATGAAGACTTTTTTCAGATCAATTTTTCTATGGATAAAACCCCCCAAAATATGAGTATCTTTCAAAACTATTCTTAGCAGCGAACAAGGTGCCAAAGGCCAAAGTGAAGGTGTGTGAATCCCAACTCCTGTGCTTTCCTTTACTTAGTAATAAATGTAAGCCATAAAGCGAAACCTTTCTCATACTTCCTAAAAAAAACAAACATAAGAGACAGCCCTCTTTTCATATGGATTGCGTGGAAGCAATTGAATGGACTGGTTGGAATGCTGTTGTGTAACAATAAGGAATCAGATCATCTCAACATATTATAGGGATATATGCAGATTTCTTTGTACGTTTCGCATTAATCACATTGGTTAGTCTACCTTCATATACTGATATTTTATATCTAAATAGACAGCTATTGTTAATTCAGATATTTCATATCTAAATCCAGATCTATAGCAAATTTATATTTTATAACTGCATTTAGATAATTTAAATCTGAATTTAGATGTTGCAAATTTAAATATTTTTTATCTAAATTTAGATACTTCATATCTAGATTTACATCCATAATTTGGGATAAAAAATCCTTTTTCTGTACATTTTTAATAGATTTCCCAAGAACTGTTGATCCAAACGACTTCAAACTCGACATTCATAAGAATGAAGATTATGACATAGAAACTCTCAAAACTTTATGTCTGATCACCCTTTAATACAACTTAGTTAAGACAGAAAAAAAAAAAAAAAGGAAAACATAAAATTAGGATACTTGAAATTTTAAATATAAATAACCAAATAAAATAGCAATAGGCTCCTTAGTGCCAATCCACACATAAATAACTCCGTCATTTTTGATGGGTATATTCTAGCAATCCAAACAGCCGTTAGAATGTGATCTCAAAATCAAATAAATACATCTTTTGTTTTAGTTCATGTATTTTTTTTATTGAAGAAAAAAAAAAAAAAAAATTTTTTTAATGAATTGAACATGTTTTCGAAAATTAAAATTTTCACTTAAGAAAGAAGTATTGCAGTTCTCAATGTTTCTCTTTACAAGGGCCGTGCCAATACCAAAGGTATATCTTTGAGGGAACCAGACTTTAGGGCGTGTCAAGCAGACTGCCATAATAATCATGTAAAACAAATTTCTGTCCGTTGCACCAAACTATGGCTTCGAAGTATTCCAGTTACTTCTCTCCAGTATTGCCAATCTAGATATTTCATATCTAAATTTTGATCAATAATTTTGGATAAAAGATCTCTACTCAGTAGATTTCCGACAGGTTTCTTGAGAACTGTTAATCCAAACAACTTTAAACTTGACACAGTAATGCCTGGTTTGTTGTCTAACATATACAGCAGATGTCAAATTATCTTGCCGCATACACTAACACAGATTTTTTTCAGTCAGGTGTAGATGCCATTGTGAAGTTTACTAAATCAAATGATGAAAAATGCATTATTTTACACAACAATGTATGACTAAATTTGTCCACAGCAAGATCATCACTAGCATAACCTATCTTTTTTATTTCATAGTTTTTGGAAAACTTCACAGTAGGGAAAAGTATTTATGGAACATCATACTTAAAGAAAGTTTAAACCAAATATTGTTTAACCTTTAGCACTCTGAAGGCGACTCCGTTCTCCGAGTCAAAAGTTCATTATGCTACTGCAGATGACTCTGATCGTCGAACAATAGTGGGTTTGAATTTCCCAGTCGTGTTGTCATGTCAGTGTCAGTTATACATGATAGATGCACAAGTCACAGGCCTTAAGGTAACAGAATTTTGGTCTTTTTGAAAAAGAGTGCTAAAAGTCAATGTGAATACCCATCAACTTTTGTTCAGACAACTGAATCTCTTCTTCCCATCTTTGTTGTTGAAATGTTTTGGCCGATTCATTCTACAGCCTTCTTCAGGTATGAATTGTAACATCTGTGAGGAAAGAGAGTCTCTCCTATTGGTCTCTTTCTTCATTAGTGCAAAGCAAACAATAAGATAAATTTGCATTCAGCAAGAGATTGTAAACCACTGCTACCATCCACAGATACTGTGTTGGGGATGATCAATCAAAAAGGTGGAAAGTTGGTGATCAATGAATAAGTTACTGCACTCACTTTTGATTGGGTTGTGATCACAAAAAAGGTCTTAAAGTTCCGACTTAAAAAAAAAAAAAAAGAAACAAGCGGGCATAAACTAGTGACCAATTTTGGATTAATTTACATTGCATATTGACCCCCACAAAGACGAAAAAAAAAGACCATTTAGGAGGGGAATAAAAAAAAAACAAACAACATTTTCCCTATTATTTGAGAGGAGTGTGTGTACAAAACTTCAAGTTCCTACTCTGAATGCCAAAGGCTGGATGAAGTCCAGATAGATATATATATATATAAAAATGAATAACCTAAACCCAACAAGGATGATTAAACCAGTCTGCGGTGAGTAAAATTACAATTATCACCTGAAGAGAACAGTGGAACGAACATGCCAACAAAGATATGAAGAGATTAAGATTTCGGACCAAAAGATGGTATGCTAATGACACTTCTCGAAGGCATAGACCTGAATATTTGATTTAAATTTTAGGTACTGATCAATTTTTAGAATTAGACCCTCTATTCAAAGAACGAAAACTGTAACTTTGTTTTTTGGTAATGCAAAATGGAATGATAAAACTTTTTTTCTTAGTCGCTGATATCTGAATATGAATTACTTCGGTGTTTTTCTCTCTCTTTGTGATGTTTCTTGCTCTTTTTGTGACGCCGGCTTTTCTGTGACGATTCGTCAGATTTCGAGTCTTTGTGCTTTTTTTTTTTCCTGCTGTGACTTGACCTTTTATCATTCGAGTCCGAATCGGAGTTGGAGGATTTTTTCTTACTCTTATGTTTTTTCTTGTAATCCTCATCATCCTCACTGCAACTGCTGGGTTGGCGATGCCGTCTCTTGCTTTTGGCTGGTTTGTCTCTCTTAATTTCCGGGCTTTGGTCTTCGCCTTTCCTCTCTTCTGGATCTGACTCACTGTCCGAGTCTGACTCACTGTCTGCACTGTTGTCTGAGGATGAATTACGATGATGGCTTTTCTTTTTGGAGTGTTTCACTTTAATGGGGGACCTTGAACGCACTTTCCTACAAATAAAGACAAAAACACAGAAGTTAATACAGCAAAAGCCGTTTATCATAATCACGGATAATGTTATCAAATATTTTATAATATGAAGTTTTCTTATAACAATGAATTTAATAACATTACATGAAAATTTGTAACAATGAATGTATATTGTTCTGATTTTCATATTCTCTGCTCAATGTTATCATCCGGTTATTGTTATCAGACCCTATCACAGTGATCACAATAAGCAGCTGGTTCTGTGAATATATATATATATATATATATATATATATATATATAAAATCTTCATCTTGTCTTCAAAAAGATATTTAATAAACCATCAACAAAATTTTGAACATGTTTTTTTTAATTTGGTCATGATTATTTTTTCTGAGGCATAGTCATTAATTTTCAACTAGTTTTCTTCCAATTTTATTTTTGTTGCTCCTTAAGATAAGAGATCAAATCTTGCCAGAACCTTCTTAATTACTGATTTACGTTGTTTCCTTAACGGTTGTAAAATAATGATCTCGGAGTTGTTACATAAATAAAATAAAAGAGAATAGTAAAAAACTAATAACATTTTACTCAAAATACAAAACAAAAACAAACAAAAAATCAAAACCTTGTGTTGTTTGCTGCAGAATTTCTTGTTTGAAGACATTTTGCAAGTTTTTTCATACAAAATGAACAAATAAGTTAGTATCAGAATTAAAACGTATGAATCATCGGTAGGTTAAAAGAGTCGCGGTTGATATTATCAGAAAATAAGAGGGATCAGCGAGACTTATTAGAAATATTTAGAATTATGTGATATAGAGTTAACAGACCCTGATGTGTTCTTTTTACTACAAGAGAGAACAAAGAACCGAGAGGCAGCATATATATGGTAAAAGTAGATTGAATATCAGAAAATTGTTATTTTAGTAAAAGAGGGACTATGGAATAGATTACGGGAATATGTAGTGCGACAGATGTACATGATTTTTAAAAGAATGTGCCATCACAGTCAATAATTGAACAACTGTGGCATCAAAATTTCAAGTCATGTAAAAAAATTCCATGGAAGAATAAATATGGTCAGAATAAATTCTATTCATGACATCACAGGCGTTTTCCATTGGAAAACATCTAGAATAGAGAAAGAAGAAAATACCAAGATTCTGGAGAATCTAGATGTTATTAATGGATCTGTCAAAAGGCCACCAAAAAGGCCAATACAGCTTTTGGAAAAAAAAAAAAAAAAAAAAAAAAAAAAATTTTCTGGAAGGGGTCCAGTGGAGTACAGATTCCAATTTTGGCCAAAAACGTGTATCCTGATGCAAGGAAGACTCATAAATACCGGCTGCAGTTTAAAAAACGTCGATTGTGATTTTGAAATACAGGATTACTTTCTGAACACTCAACTAAATCAATTCATATGAAATTTAAGAATAGTCATTTATTCTGTTTCTAATCTTGAAGCACAAGTTTTAGATAAATACTTTGTTTTTAGAGAAGGAAAATATTGGGGTGTGTACAACAATAATCAATTTTAAAGATTTAAATTTTATTTCAATTAATCTACAGTGCACTCAACATTTTGGAACCTTTGTATGAACTTTTGAGAGAACTTGATATTTTTAGCTATAAAGTTAGCTGGATATGAAAGAAATAAAAAATAATGTAGCCATTTTTAGCCATCAACAGGTATAACTTTTTGTGATCTTTATGCTAATCAATTTAGTACCAAATAAGCACGGATAACCCTCACGCTCATGATTCAAAATCTTCAGGAGGCTTAAGCTTGAGATAATGAAAATGGTTCTCTTTTTATTTATGATGTTGTTAATACCGATAATCAAAACAAAAATAGTTGTCAAACGTAATAATCAATACATTTTAAATGCCATTACCTCATCAAATTATAATCAAATCTTGTTCTGTAGAGAGAAATTTGGCCGAAAGAAGAAAAATGATTCCCTCCGCCTTTTAATTCTATTCCAAAATCCCTTCGAAATGAATAAAGATATACATTGTATCATGAAAAAGTCACTTTCTCATGGTCACAAAATATGTATTCATTTCAGTTTTGATTTGCCATTGTAAATCGAGCACCCTCCAAGTCTTGAGAACCACTGACTCAAATGACTTTGAACTTGACACTGCAAGTCTGGTGCATGGACCAATATAGCTGGCCAATATCAATTCATATAATGGCTAGTTGTCAAGTTATATCAGTACATACACTCCCACAATCACAGAGATTTCTTAAATCATAGTAAGGTATCTGACACGTACTTCTCTTTTTTCTTCTTTTTGGTATGGCTTTTGTGCTTGGGTTTCTTTTCAGATTTAATGACTTTTTTCTCCTGTTCAGCTTGGCGCAGCTGCACCAATGGGGAGATGAATTCTTCAGCATCCTCATCACTGGATTCTGAACTTGTGCTGCTTACATCCAACAAGACATCTTTCCTTGGATCGGCTTTAATGAAATTCCTGCACTGGAAGGTCAAGTGGCCAGCTGAAAGAAAAGGGAAAAAAATAAGTAATGGTCAAAATTTGACGAGGTGGTTGGTCTCAACAACAAAAGACAATGAACGAGATACTTTTCATTCTCATCAAGCCAGGAGTTATGATTATTGCAGAAAAGACCACTTTCAAAAAGTGTTCCAGATAATTCACTGAAATGATACATTGTATAGATTTGGGGAGAAGTCAGTAAGCTATTGTCACCTCAAAGTCTCTTTCACATGTTGCAAAAACCTTGAAGAACTCGAGATGCAGAAGAACTTGTGATACGTGAATCCAAGACAGGGACGGCTGTTGCTGGTCACAGTTCCCTCAAAGCTGAGCCCATATGCATGCACACATACATTTTGCAACCAATGCACAAAGGAAATTGATGCGTGTACAAAAAGGTTAGTTAACTAAAGTAGTAACTGATATATATATATATATATACATATATATACTTATGTAAGTATAACAACATTAATACATTATAATTAGTCATATTGAAAATTCACTCTCAGTAAACTGTCTCTATCATCAAGTTAGTTGGTTTATCAAATACCACATTTGTACATCATAAATTTTCTGCTCTTGTTAATATAGCACGTCTGCAGCCATGTTTGGTAGACAGTGTTTCTATTATAAAGTTTACCATGAAAGTAAGAAATATATAACTGTATCTCACATAAATGAATTGCCATAGTTTGCTTGTGTACCAGAAAAAATCAACAAGAAAAAAAATTGGACAAATGGTCAAACATGAATTTTCAGCATTAAAAAAAAAAAAATGATAGAAAAATACAATTCTGAACAGAAATCTCATTTCCTAAGAGCAGTAGGACAAAATCTTAAATTCAAATATTTTGATATTTAATGTACTAAACATTAGTTTGAGTATATCAATTTTGAACATTTCTTGGAGTTCGTGATGAATTGTCCTATTGACAAATTGACCAGCAATAAATCTATCAGACGCACTGAAAATGTGCCCCCCTCTGCCCCGACTCAAGCATTGGACCTGTGACCATCTGAAAAACTTGGTGAAATTCACCAATATTCTTATTTTTTGAACCATAAATTAATTCGTTTTCCTCTGATTGGTGGTTCCCGTATGTATTGATATCTATACTGAATCAACATTGTTATCTGAGCATAGTATATTTATTCTGACTTCTTCAACTGCCTTCTTCTCCAGGGCTCTTTCTGTATATCCTTTTGACTTTCCTGAAGAGGCAAGAGAGCACCCTCTTTCTCCAAATATAGTTAACCATACCCGATTTGAAAAAGTTTCCATGGATTGTAACCAGTTTCTGGTATTATTAGAGACACATACACACATTCATACTTACACAGCAATAATAAATCATAGCAAATCTACCACCTAGATAAGAAATATAACAGTCAGAAGATTGTTCTGTAATTATTATTTATTGGGGAGGGAAAAAAGATAAATAACATACCATAACCACACTTCTTGCAGGCTGCTCGATTACCTTCATTGACTTGATTGGTTAACTTTGAGATCAATCCTAAAAGAAAGAAAAATAATATTTATATATCAATATATCATTTACTCATCAAAATACTGTTTTTATCAGGTGACTATGTTATATAAAGTAAGTAGAAATATCAAAAAACAAGAACCATAAGTTCAATGATGCTTCCACCATCAGAAGAATAAGTCAATTTATTCTCATACATGTAAAATATCATAATATGGAAATATTCTGCAAGTATTATTTGATCCCCCCCCCCCAAAAAAAAACCGCAAATGGCCATTTGTTGTTTTATGTTGATCATAGATATTTTTTCATGACATAATCAGTAGCTGGCAAAAAATTGATCTGAATAGATGTTACACCTTTCATTTGATGACATCACACCTCTTCCTTCCTGTTTATGTTGTTTAACATAACTGGGACTAATGACTGAAAAGCGTCTGGTGGAGAGGTGTGGAAACATCTAAAATGAAGAAATTTTTATTGATAGTTTAAAGAAGTATAAATAAATAGAAATGTTTGTTGTGCGCTTGTCAGGTAATCTGACAACTTAGAAGTTGAAACTTCAATGTTATCAAAACATGCACACACCCCTACGGGGAGGGGGCTCAGTGTGCGTCAACCCTTTGCCCCATTTCTTCTTCATATCAAAAGTGTTGTTGTAATCAATATTCAAAAATATAATTTGACGGAAGACATATAAAAAATAATGCATTGAATTTAACAATATTTGCCATAACTCATATGACATAGCAGATTTTATTGGGGAGGGGGAATACCCATTCTTCAACTGAGCCCCTGCAAATCTGTGCATGACATTGATTTATTATATATATGAATGAATGGCTTGGCTTCACGAACAAAGTTTTAGGGAGGGTTTTCCATATCAGTAATAGCAAAATAAAAAAGCAGGGCCTGAGTTCAAAATAAATCTCCAGACTGCGCAATGAGGTTTTATACACACACACACACACACATATATATATATATATATATATATATATATATATAGGGCACCCATTTTGTTAGAAGCAAGTATGCAATGCTTTTCCAACTCTGGAATGGAGCACTGATGGATAGGGAATTATGCGTAAGTGAACATATCGCTTAATTCGGTCCTACTGACTGTCCATTTTGCTAAAAGCGTAGGTAGAGCATCAGCCTCTGGGTCTGAAGTGAAGGTTTCGACCCTACCTAGCAGTACTTGACGGGATATCAAGTCTATAGCCACACTGAAGAGTTGTAATGCAATGAAACAGCTGTCTGTGGTTGACACAATTATACATATACACACACACACACATATATATATATATATATATATAATTAAGCTATCTTGGGATCTGTTAGGTATGAGAAAAGATGACGTGGCACAATCATTGCTGTTGAGTAGTAACAGGCCATTACTTCACTTGAGAAGCCTTGTGCCAGACTAAGTTCAGCCAAAAAAATAGATAACCATACCGTTGAGGAGATATTTTGAACACTCAGAGCAAAAACAAATAACAGAAATCGGCAGTATCGTGAAAAAAAAAAGAGACCCTAAAATGAAAATGTCAAGGCAAAGTTTCCCAATTTTCTTTTCAAAAAAGCCAAAATTTGTAATATTTTATTTCTACTCCATTCATATCAAATTTATTAATTTCAAATATTAACGCTGTGTAAAGGCAATTGATATTTGAATTGTTTACAGTCACAATGTTATATGTGAATTGAAAAATCCCAAGTTTTAATTTGACTCACGCAAGAATCTACTTCGAATTGAAATTACCTTATTCCATACACCAGTCTCATGGTAAGATTAAAAAAAAAACTGAGATAAATATTGAAAAATGGCCCAATATTTCAATGATGATATTTCCTGATCTTTAAATGTCTTCGTTATGAGAAAATGCAATGAAAATCAGCCGGGGATCAAGGTTTTTCAAAATAAACTATTTATTTTAAACCAACCAAAGGATACATCGCGTGAAAAGAAACAATTCAGGGTTGGTTTTGTCCCGATATTTATTTTTTCTTCTCTTTTCAAATGTCTCTGTCAACTGTCATAAAGTATATTAAAAGTAAAGTATAAACATAGCCAAAAGACAAGATTAAATGTCTTCGACCGAATCAAATCTGACGGTACTTTATTTTTCATTTGTGACATAACAGTCAAGAAAAGTTTAATTGATGTGTTTAATTGGCAGTCAGTTAGCAAATACTTGATAAATACATAAAATAAACACTCTTAATGTTGCTGCCAATATCAAGCTGTATAAACAGACAAGAAGAGTCAGTTTTATTTTAGAAATTACCGCCAAAATACAAAAGAAATAAAAACAACCAGCGTGGCTTCTTGTTATTATTTCATTTAGTGAGCCACGTTCCCCGAAGGTATAAAAATAATCCATATGCCAGATAATTCGGATGAAAAAGCATGGTTTTAAGCACTTAATATTATGTTAAATAAAGTAGTTTTTGATGTGAGGGGAGGGAAAAAAAGACACAAAATAACTTATAAAGATTTAAAAACAAATCTTTTAAGACGATTTTACCTTGAATGTCCGATTGCATCCTGATTGCACGTAGAAAGAAGAGTTACTACAAGGGAAGTAACTCACAGGCGGAAGTAACTCGTATTTTCTTTTCTTTTTTTCGCTCCTTCCAGAGAGCAGTGCGTAGTAAACGCGTCTCACAAGCCTTGGCTAGTGAGTTCGATCCTCACCTGGCTCTCCTCTATTGTGGCCTTGTGCCTGAGTGGGACGATCTCTTACATTAGCATCCGAAATCATCTGGGTTGTTTTCAAGGCACTTAGTCATAAATCAAAGAAAATTGAAAATGTCCCTCAAGATCAAATGCACTTAATATTTACTTTATTTACCAAGCTAAACTTCGTACTTACAAAATTGAGGATAGTACTCATCACAGTAGTTAAGATCGATAAAACTAGCTTGCTAACCGTTGCTCCTTGGCAAGGCTATCAAATATTATTCAGAAAATTGACCTCTGTGTGTTACGATGCCACAAGTGTGAGGCGCCCAGTGAGGATCGAAATCATTTGACAAATTGGTCATCGGTAAGAGCTAGTAACCTCCACACCACAACAGTTTTGATAACCAAGAAAGCAACCATTTTGAGTCCAGGCTCAAGATAATCAAGAAAATGGTGGTTGAGTCTATCAGAGGAAGCAGGAGATGCTTCGATGTGCCCCATGTTCGTATCTGTAGTATGGAATTGAATATCTACATATCAAAATTACTTACGGATAGTTTGTTAGAGAAGCGTTTTGAGTGCGCATGGGAGATAACTCTTTCTTAATAGACTCAAGAGTTGTATTTCTTTAGTCCAAGGAGAGGCAAAATTATCAATAACACATTTGATGCCCGAAATAAGTTTCAGTGACAGCTGAATCGCATCATAAAACCATAGGCTGTTTGCTTATCAGACTTGTTCAATGAGGTAAATAGCTTGGGTCTGTACTAACATAAAAATTGATATTTGCAAAAAAAGTCTCCAATATCATCCGATGAATTATTTTTGAATGATATGGAGGAAATAGCCTCTTCACTGAGAGCATTCCATGGTTTGGTCACTAGCGGAGAAAAGAAATTCTTTCTCAGCCCAGTGGATGTATGTACCTGTAATTTTCTTTTGTTATGTCCTCGGGGTTTTGGAGATAGTGGTGCTGTGAACATTACGCAGATATCTAACTAGGATAAAGAAAAAAACAAAACAAAACAAAAACATGGTAGAAAGATAACTTCCAAACATGGACTGATAGAGGCCGCCTTTACCACCAACCGGAAGACAGTCATAATGTTCCGTTTATTCCACGCTATTTCCCAACGTCGTCTTAGTTTTCAAACTTTATTTGCATACCTGTAATAAATGGCTTCTTTAACCTACTCCGCTTTTCTGTTACCAATGATTGTATCAAGTGTTTTAAGTGGCTGTTTAGGAGTTACACCTCTTTCCAATCTCAACATGTGACAACATTATCCTTTCGGTGGTTAAAGGGCCATAAAAAATGGACCCACATTTATTGCTTCTAACAAGAGAGAAAAAGCTCACACAATATACATATTTCTACGTAAAGTGTTGTTTTATATTATTATGATTATTTATATTTACAACTTAGAATATCAGTACAATGGCTGAAACTGTATAGAAGCCGAAATGTATATATATATGAATATATATATATATATATATATACACACACACACACACACACACATATATATATATATATATATATATATATATATATATATATATATATATATATATATTAAATTTAAGAAATGGACATTTTGGTCTGACAGAATGAATTATAAATCGCGTTATATTACAAGGAAACTCATCTGAATTGATTTTCCGTTGTTAATATATCATTCAATTTAGACAACGTTAATTGCAGCCCCATTTTCTTCAATTGTTTATTCTATTTGCGTTGTCTAAATTGAGTGATGTATTAACCGTGTAACTGCGGGAAATCATTTCGGTTAAGTTTCTATATAATATAACGCAATTTATAATTCACACACTAACTCACACACACACATACACGCATATATATAAGCCCTGTTCTAAAAAATTAAATGATGTACAGTATAAAAAACATATATATATACAATACATAATGATAATGCCCTATTTAAAATTACAAACAACATGTATGATGTAAGCCATATATCAAAATCATAGCTGAAATGAAGGTGATGTATGATCAACACTGCTGGGGTGTCATGTTGACATAACATTTCCGTTCTTTAAATTCCCAAAAACCATTAGATGGTAAACAACTGATGATCCCAACAAGAAAGAAAATACACATAGCACATTAATAACGAAATATATGTAACACATGAAAGACACAAAGCAAAGAAAAAAATTGAGAAAATTACGTAAATTATATTAAAGATATTAGGAAATAAGTGACCGAAGTTAAAAATGAAAATAAAACATTTTTTTAAATGTGTTTAATGTTTGAAACTGCAAATCATTCTAATATATATATATATATATATATATATATATATATATATATATATATATATATAATAAATAATAATTGTGTCATCCACTGACAGCCGTTCCATTATATTGCAACTCTTCAATGTGGCTATAGACAATCCTGTATCCCTTCAAGTACCGCTAAGTAGGGTCGAAACTTTTGCCCCAGAATCAGACGCAGATACTCTATCCCTGCCCTACGCGTAACTGGACGGTCAATTAGACTGAATCAAGCGATATATTTACTCTACGCATAATTCCCCATCCACCAGAGTGCTTCATTCCAGAGTTGGGAGAGCATTGCTGTAGTAGCTTAGAGTAGATGAATGCCCTTTCTAAGAGTGCTCAACCCTAAAGAAGGAAGCATTAATCATGATAACAATTAATAATTGTGTCATCCACTGACAGCTGTATCGTATATATATATATATATATATATATATATATATATATATATATATATATATATATATATATATATATAACAAAATATTCATAGAATCGAACCATATTGTAATGATATTTTGTACCCATGATAATGCGCTGAGTAACAGGTGGTACGGCATAATTATTATTAAGGTCTCTAAAATATCATGTAACTATGCACAGTGTAGTTGAATAACTAATTAACAATTGATTATCATAAATAAAGCAAACAATTGGTTGCTAATATATATATATATATATATATATATATATATATATATATTCTCGATACATCAAGCATTAAACATTAAGTTGATTTAGAGTAAAGCTTGAAATATAATGGAATAAAAGGATTCGCTACACGAACACGTTCATGTTTCTTCTCAATTTAGGTTTCTTCAGGCGAATGATACGGTTTATTTTAGATTCCAATTTAGGACATTTTTGGGTCGGGTCTATTTTTCTAGGTGGTATGATCTTCTGTTTATTGTATATATATATATATATATATATATATATATATATATATATAATCATTTAGTGCTTGGTCATTGCTTGTTGCGTTTTTTTTAAAATTTTCAATGGGAATATTTCTACATAATATTTCACTTCTGCGGGTTTCTCTTAGTTTAATATTACGGTTTGATATACCACATTTGATCGGAGACATTATATTCAGAATATCCGAAAAACCCCTAGAGAAAGATTAGACAACCATATATCATCAGTTACAAACACAAAATACAAAAATAGTACATCACTATCGACATATTACTGGAGACTGATAGATAGCAAACTTGAACCTACAGTAAAATGGATGATATCAAAACAAACATACACATGCTAAAATATTGGAAACCCTTGTTAATAATGCCTAAATGAGAAATATAAAATCCTCAATTTTGCCAACAGAACAAAAAAAAAAATAAAAAAATAAATAAAAAAACAAAATTATTAAACTGAAAAATGAAATAACACTAAAATGCCGGCTCCACACAGAATTTCTATTAACAAACATAACTCCATAACCCATGCGTAGATATACTAAAAATAACCACCATAGATATCTTATCTACGTAGCCACCTAGAAGAACAAACAAATCAATATAATTATCTCTGACATGTGGAAACAGATCAAACTCAAAATAATCAAATTAACAACTAAGGTCATAAACAGTGAATTCTAACATTGGGAAACTATTCTCGGAGAGGAAACATACCATGAAAGTACCAGCAGATCAACCACATACTGATAACAAGAATGCCTATACCATACTCCTCAAATTCATTATTTATAACCACCAACAAGCATAGCATCCCAATTGAATAAAACCTAAAACATAAAAAGCGACCACTAACCACTAAACCGAAATATGTATAAAGAGAATAAAAAAGAATAACCTACCACCAGGAAAAATAGCTCTCCTGAATGTCCAGGATAGAAATCTAGAGAAAACTGAATCATTCACCTGAAGAAGCCCAAACAGGGAAGAAACGTAAACCTGTTTGTATAGCAAATCCTTATTCCATGATATTTTAAGCTCTACTCTAAATTAACTTACGACATATAGAATCTATTAGAAAACTTAAATGGCATTGGGCTGGTTATGTTGCAAGAATGACTGACAACCGATGGACACCACGACTCACAACATGGATCCCCAGAGATCACATGCGAAACTGAGGTTGACAAAATACAAGATTAAGGGAGGAATTAGACAAATTCAGAAAATACTGGCTGCACAACGCCCATGATAGATAAATGTGGCGGAACCTCGGGAAGGTCTATGTCTAACAACGGACGTTAAGAGACTGCTGATGATGTATAGAGCACTTTATGAAATAAACCCATCATACATCGGATATTATATTACGCTGCATCATATTACATTACATTTCTAATTTACATATACATATATGTATCAGTGGCTTATGACCGATAGAATGTAATGATTATAAAGACATTTGCGTAGGAACTATATATCATTCAGCACTGATATTAACCGAGTGGCAAATCGAATAGTCCCAGATTACAAAGATAAATAAAGAAATGAGCACTGTGCAGGTCTCGTGTCCACCAGGAAACAACCTAAGTGCGACTCTGCTCTTATCATTTAAGCTAGCGACGCTCTGGCGAGGCGAGTTCAGGAAAGCACACTTTCTCATTTTTCTATTTTTCAATTGTAAGCATTGGTATTTACATATGTATACATCTGCGTGTTCTCTGTGACTTGACACAGAGGAATTGAGGAAGAAGACGGAATCGATAGTCCGCCATGTTTGATTCAGATGTAGACATTCGGTTGCCATGTTTCTTTTTTAAGAGAAGGGGTTGACATTTTAAATATATGGACACTGAAGATAAGAAACAAAGAGAGTTCATGAAACAAGGAATGAAAACACGTGCATATGCTTAGATAAACAATGGAACATTAGATTGACAAATAAGACATTTATAAATAGTATGTAAATTTCAGCTGAAAAGTAAAACATATAGACATGGATCATGTTTAGATCCAGGCCCTCCTAAAAATTCCGTAAGTCCCATTTCACCAGCAAATAATTCTGTAACTAGAAGTCCGAGGATTGACAACCTTCATTGACCACACCAACCTAGAGTGGCGAAGCGTGGTTCCAGCCTCTGCTGGCCATCCAACCGGGAAAAGAATTATCTAGTAGTCCTTGTACTTTATCTCTGTTTTCTTCCAGTTAGAGATAATTTATTCCAATACTAGCAGACATCCGTCAAAAATGGTGGTTTATTTATGTATGGACCGGCACTACGAAACTTGAAGCTAATTCACTTGGTAGTTTATTTTCAATAATTCAAGTATCCTAATTTCAAGTTTTTGAAAGTCCCGACACAACATTGAACATTTCTTTTAGTCTCTGACACATCTTTCCCTTCTAGTTCCAAACATCCAGCAATTCTGTGCCGTAATCTTCATTGATATGTCATAACAGCCTCATTTGATTACAACCCTATGTTCATTTTTTATTCGCTGTGTCAATCTATTTCACATGGACCGATTCAAAGCAGTGATACACCCAACCGTACACTTATACAATTGAACATACTATGTGCCCTCTATGAAAAAAAGTGTATTTTAGCATCTATCACGCACTATTTAGGCACTCTCCTATAATGTATAGCAATTATTAAATATCTCCTTCGGATGTTTACTTTTGGGGCACAATCCTAGTTTCTCGGTCCAGTCTTTTGCGACCTTTACTTCACGATCAAAGTGTAGTATCTGAAATTTTCCAGTTTTCAATTTTAAATGTTATTATGGTAGTAATACTTTTGTGGCACCTCGGGGGTCTACAGTCCTCATATCGGGAACCATCTTTTGCTCTTTCGCCATAACCTTGCAACCTCACATTGAAAATTGCTGTCAAATGTCATATCTTAAAAGCTGACCCCTGCCCCAAATTGCTTCCGGTGCTCCTGATTTAATTTATCAGTAAAGAGTATTAGATTTACATCCATTCTCCATTTTCCAGTTGAGGTTAGGACCTTTTCTTTTCTATAAGAAAAATAATAATGATAGGCTCTAACTGATCTACAAACCTACACGAGACATTGCTGGTTGACAGACACCTACCCCACAGTGCATTAGAAAGAGAAACCACTGGATTTATCTTCAAGCTGAAGTCTTCCAATAACATCGTTGGACTGTCTGTAGGTCTTCTCATTTAGGCAAATGAAATTGGCAATTTCGAAGACAGATTTTATAACATCTTCACACTTCAAGTATCTCGCCGCCAGGTGTTTGCGACGAACAATCGAATGAACAATGAAAAACTCTGGAAAGCTGGGATCAATTTTCATGTGCAATTAATCCTGTATTGCCCCCACGATTGCAGATTCTCTACCACTGCAGTACTGAGAAATTCATTCAGTTGAACATCAGCATTTGTTAAGGCTATGCCAAACACATTTTTAATGTCAACATTATGAGTTATTCCTTCTAACGCCGCCTCTTCTTTCGCGGTCACACCAGAGGAAACAATGAACAAATACCATCAATTGTCTAACATCGTGTATGTCTGTAGATTCGTCAACAGCTAAGTTGAATATAAGGGAATTTGAATAATTTTGCATTTTGTCTGCAACAACAGTATTGATTTGTAAGATACGTCTCTCTATAGTGTGGCGTGAAATTGGCGTACACGCTGGTTTGTGTTATTTGTATAGGACACTGACACAACTTTAATAATATTTCTAACAAATCCACCGTCAGAAAATGAGTATTTAGCACAAAGAATATTCCACGACATGATAGAGTTAGTATCAGTTGTATTAAGTTCCTTACTGAACCTTATCAAGAATGTCTGCAGGCTTTTTAGGGATGGTTTTTAACATTGTCAGAAATAAGGACACAGCGATCAAAATCGAAGATGCAGAACTGGAGACAGTAGACCACTACATCTATCTAGGACAACGAATCTCCATGAAACCCTAAAAAAAACAAAAAAAAAACAAAACAAAACAAAAAAACAACAACAAAAAACAAGAGATCAAGCGTAGAATCGCTCTAGGATGGCAAGACTTTGGCAGAGCAAGCTCAGCCTTAAAAAACAAAAAGATCCCATTAATCCTAAAAAGAGTATACAATCAATGTATCCTACCGATGATCATTTACGGAGCTGAAACATGGAGCCTAACCAAGAGACTGACCTGCAGATTGAGAAGTATGCAACGTACAGATGAGAGAATCGTGCTCAACCTCACATGGAGAGGTCACAAGACAGCACAGTGCATCAGCAAGAAAACAGGAGTCCGAGACATCGTAGAAACCACTAAAAACTCAAATGGTAATGGGCTGGTCATGCTGCAAGAATGGCAGACAATTGATGGACATCACAACTCACAATACGGATCCCCAGAGATCAATGCACAACAGAGGCCGACAGAATACAAGCTGGAGAGACAAAGTAGACAAATTCAAACAGAACTGGCTCCACGACACCCACGATAGAGAAGTGTGGCGAGTCTTTGGGAAGGTCTATGTCCTACGGCGGACATTAAAGGACTGATAATAATGATGAACTTGTTTCTCCATAATTCTGATAAAAGCGGATAATCAGACTGAAAGTATTTGAGATTTCTTTCAGGGGGGCATTTCAAGTTACTCGCTTTGACGTGAGAGAATGACACGATATAGATAAAACACAATAGTTTATATCCAGTAAAATACAAATTTGTTTGGGTGGATGGTTCTATTCACTATCAAACTATATTGCCCACCTGAACCCTCATTTTGCACCCATCGTACGGAAATACAGCTTTGAAGTAATTTGGTTACTTGCTTCCACTGCATTGAAGAAATCAATTTTCTAAAACATGATATTGCTTATTTTTCATTTTCGGTGAGGGTTCTATTTTTCCAAAATACGAACTTTTTTGTTGTTTCTATGTCTAATTACATTGCTCAGCTGAACATCTACTTTCCATCCATCGTTCAAAAATACGGCTTCCAAGTAATTTGGTTACTTGCCTTCGGTTCATTCAAGAAATCACTTTCCAAAACACAAGTTCTTTTTTTTCTATTTATGAAGTAATTATTCTGATGAAGTGAACTTTCAATTACCGCCAATTGTACGGAATAACGGCTTTGGGTTATTTGGATTACTTCCCCTTACCTGATTGAGATATAATTTCCCCAGAATACGAATTCTTTTCTGTAGGGGTTACAGACCTCCCTATCCATCAATCTTACAAAACTACTGCTTTTAAGTATTTCAGCTTGATTCCTTTGCTCCATTGAGAGATAATTTATAAAAAATTCGAAATTTGGGATGGGAGCTCTTTTTACAATTTTGTTATAAGTCTTAACTGGACTATTCGTCACCGAATTATCTACGGTAGTGAGCGGAACAACGGCGATGATCGGAAAATAGAGAAATCAGCCCCGGATGGGATCTGAACCCATGAATTCCACTCAAAGCTCATTTCTTTATTTACAAAGCAAAATTTAGTTACTAAAACTGTCTTTCCTTATTCACATTGTCGGATACTAATGAACAATAATATATACATAGAAATACGTATATACCTGTAGTTCTGAGGTTCATCATCATCATCATCATCATCATCATTAGTCTTTTAATGTCCGTCGTTGGACATAGACCTTCTCTAGGATTCGCCACAATTCTCTATCATAGGCGTCGCGGAGCCAGTATTTCTTGAATTTGTCTGGTTCATCTCACCATCTTGTGTTCTGTCAGCCTCGGTTTCTCATGTGATCTCTGGGGATCCATGTGAGACATGAAGTCCATCGGTTGTGTCTCATTCTTGCAACATGGCCTGCCCATTGCCATTTGAGTTTTTTAATAGTTTCTATGATGTCACAGACACCTGTTTTCTTCCTTATATGATGTGCTGTCTTGTGATCTCTCAAATTTAAGGTCGAGCATGATTCTTTCATGCGCACGTTGCATACTTTTCAGATTGTAGGTCTGTCTCTTGGTAAGGTTCCATGTTTCAGCTCAATAAGTGACTATCGGGAGAATGCATTGGTTGTGTACTCTTCTTTTTAGGAACTTTGGATTTGCAGACAACATCGTCCTTTTCGCAGAGAACCTACACGACCTCCCACAAATGCTAGATGATCTAAACGAAGAAAGCAAAAAAGTCGGCCTATGCATGAACTTCAGTAAAACGAAAATCGTGTGCAATAATCATGTTGAGAATAAGAACATAACTATTAAGACAGAAGATGCAAAATCGGCAAGGTAGACCACTATATCTACCCGGGACAACGAATCTCCATGAGATTCTCAAAAGAGGAGGAAATTAAGCGAAGAATCACTTAGGGATGGCAAGCCTTCGGCAGTGCAAGCTCAACTTTCAAAAACCAGATGATCCCAATAATCCTAAAAAGAAGAGTTCTGAGGTTGATAGAACACAAATAAAACCAGCCAACGATCCCAGAAGGTGAGGAATTATCCTTTGACCCCTACCCACAATCGGAGTTCCGGTGGCTCACTTGGTTAGCGTGGACCTCGACTATATATATGGTAATGGGCATGGGATCAAATCTTGCCCAGGGCACACCTCATTATTTTTTGATCGTCTCTGTTGTTCTACTCATTACCATTTAGTTCCTAAAACCCTTTCCTTATTCACACACACATACACACACACATGAGAATTCGGAATTGGAGATAATATGATTTGAATTTTATTAGATGATTTCTAAAAAAAAGAAACAAAAAAAAAACTCGTTTCAGTGGAATAGTCCATTGTTTAAAATGGTGGGTAGGAGATATTTTTTTGGCCAACTGATTATTTGAAATGAAAGAGCTTATGGTTGAGAACAGAAAGCATACCTTTCCCAAGGGCATTACTGCATTCTTTTCCCCTCTTTCCTCTTTTTACATTGAAAATAATAAATATAATGATAACAAGTCTGGCTAGTCACTCAATAAAAACCGTCACGTGATCAACGTCTTTTGTGGGCATGAATTGTTGGGGATGATCAATTAAAAAATGGAAAAAAGGGGTGATCAATGGATAAGTTACTTCTATCGCCTTTTGTTTAGGCAACGATCTCTAGATGAATTCGAATTTTCAAAAATACGGAAATAAAGGATCATATTAGCATAAACTTACGTTGTAAATTGAACCCTACTATAAACCTATTCAGGGGGGTCAGAATACAAAAAAAATCCGTTTTTTCTAGTCTTACTAAGGAGTAAATGTTTCAGTCTTCTGGCTCCAACAGTGTGGTCAGTGCGCGTGATACATAGCCAGCCAAGCAGCCAACTTAAAAACTGAAGAAACCCATGTTGACAGTTTGGTTGACAGTTTCTAATAATTAGTACGATGTTATTGATAACAATGATAGTTGTGATGAATCATCGCTGATACTGCCACAGTGCAGTCTCAGCCCTTCCCTCTCTCTAATTTATTAATACCGGGAACAAAAATAATAAAGTTAGTTTTTGACACGTGAATGACACTAATGAGAAACACTAGTATTTCGGAAATTAAATCCTCGGGCGCTGAACGAAATGACATAAAAATATAACAGATCACAACAAACAAACCCTCCTGAAGGTCTCCAGTCTGTCTTCTGTCGATGGAAAATGACTTGTGGATAGAGTTTCTAGTTAATCGAAGTAGTTTCCGCAAGAACATCGTTCTAAAGGAGGGGAAAGACGTGTTAGTTTGGCCTGTCAGCCTGGCCTGTCCTTGGAAGAAGGCTGGCGGCAAGTAACAAGGTCAGGAAGAAACCTGATTAAAATATGATTAGACCCTGTCAAGGTTGACGATGGAGGTAACGGCTATTTTTCCGTTTTTGCTGTCACTGCCTGGGCAAGGAGGTGTAGGTTGTCCAATATATAGTAGTGCGGAAAATAGAATTAGCAAGCTAAGTTCAAAGCCCAGCTTGGACAGTTAGCGGTTATTTCCAAAAATTCCCTTGGGAAAGACATGAACTAAACTTTTATCCCCAGCTATGGCCTGTAAGACTGGACTTTTCACCCTTGTTGAGACAATTCCGCATTGTGTTGTGAGAGACTAGCAATGGACAGAATAGGAAACTTGTTTCAGAAGTGTACAGATGACAAGGTTCTGGTGAAGCTTCGACGGGCCTTCCAAGCCGGAGGTGGATTATTATAAATGGCTCAAGTAAAATAATCACCCACAACACCTCGAGTATAAGTGGAAGATGCCACTCACGTAAAAAAAGACCCTGTCCCAACAAAAACAAGACAAAAACACTACCTGGGCATGTATGATAATTATAGATGAGTGACTTACCCAAGTGTTCGTTTCCTCACTCTCTTCCCCAGTATGCAATAGGCGAGATAATTCATCAAGAAATCTAAATAAACAAGATTAATTCATACACTTATCACCAATGGAAGTATCTTATTTGGTAGAGGATGAAGCCCAAGATTCCTGGTTCAATCCTAGGGTTTTGCATTGATATTGAGTAGTTACTTGTGTAAATGAGAAGATGAATTACCTTAAAATGAAGTATTTTTTTCTGGACTTTAATTATCATTATAATCTCAAATTAACTTGCCTAAGGTCCACTCAGATGGTATAATGTTAGAACGATTGCCTTACACGCACAAGGATCCAGGTTCGATTCCAAGTATGAAGATCTTCATTGGGACAAATTTTCCTGTGCACTCAGAACATTCTATGCTGCCGATTCGAAAAAGTTAGTAGCAAATGGAAAAAAAAAGCCTCCTGGTTGACTCTGGTCTCCAGCGCAAGTCTTTGACGTGTGTCGACTTGTATACATGTAATTGGCTTCAGCCAGACCAACGATTGGAAAATAGCCATTATTATGATTGGATCCTTTCAATGTTGACCATGGGGGAAAAGCTAGGCAGGTAAAATACCTATGGAACAGTGGTTTGCACGACTGCTCATTCATCCATGATCTTCTCCGTCAACTATCAGGGCATTCCATGATCAGACGATATGTCAAGGTATATGGCGAAGGGACATAGCATAGGGGAAAGTGGATCCATGCCTTTTCCAAAGGCTATTAAATAATATCAGTTTGATGGAACATCAATGTACATTACATCACTCAAATAAGATGTATATCACGGGATTACTCAGGTAAATATGATTGATATCTGTTATATTTTAAATGTTTTGTTTTTACCCTGTCATGACTAAGGATGTGATAGCTTGGATAGTGTGATGTTTTGTACATCTGCCTGACCTGCAGAAAGTCGCTGGTCCGATTCTTGTCTCACCATTAGAAAGTTGCAGGTTCGCTTCGCTTGCCTCACCAGCAAAAAGTTGCAGGTTCGAATCCCAGAATGAGCGAAGGGCGTGGGGAAACTCTTCATCAAGACACATTTCCTTGTGTACTCTTTGCTTTCTATAGGTAATAATCTTAGATTATAATACTACACAGACAATACTCCACTCAACATGTCTCTCTCTCTCTCTCTTGTTGCTATTGCCTAATAACGGTTATTATGGGAGAGAGATTTGAACTCGGTTTGACGATTATGTATTTAGAACCAATAACCGTTTCGCCACCTTGAACCTGTTCATATTAGATTAAACAACAGATAAATGAGCCTAGTGAGTCAGTCAATGGAAACCGTTTCGTGACCAAGTTTTGGCTGCATGCCATGTTAGGGGTGATCAATTAGGAAAAAAATTGAAAAGGGGTAATCAACGAATCTCGCTTTTGTGTTGAGCTGTAATCACAAAAAAAGTTCGAATTTTCACAAAACAAGCGTGAACATTGCTGACTAGAGACCAATTTGGCATAAACTTACATTTCAAAATGAAACCCTCTTTTAAGCAGGGGATTTGAAAAAAATCATAAAAACAATGAGTATAAATGTTTAAATTTTCAGCCATCCAATTTAGAGGTGATTTTTCAATTTTTCGATTCTAGATGTCATTCTCAAATTCAAAAAATTGAAAGAAAATATCCCAATTGGCAACACTAGAGTTTGCAACATGAAAATTTGTTTTTTCAAATCTAAATATCGTTCATGCTGGACTAACAAATTCGAAAATAGCAAAAAAAAAAAAAAAAAAAAGAAAAAGGAAAAAAAAAAAACTATCTAAATAGGCAACTCTGGTCTTTTAAACATGACAAAAATAGGATCAGACAGTTATATTTCCTTATGTATTTATACATATTACAGTGCAGGACACTCTGTTTCGCTCGGTTGTGATTTTTTTCAAATGAGCACCCGATCGAAATTCTCTTTCTTTGTATATATATATATAGAAATATTTTATATGCACATATATTGTGATGATCCACAGCTTGTCTAACTTTTGAAAATTAGAGCGTAGGTGGAAAAACCCAAAATGTGACTTGACCACCTGTTAAAAAGGAAGGGACTCGGCTAGGAAAAGTGCTAAATGCAACCTTAGCAGTATATGGAACACGGTGATTAACTGCCTTGATGGCTGAGTCATCAGCGAATGGACCAATCAAGGAAAAAAAAAAGAAAAAAAGTACTGGAATCAGGCGGACTAGAATGTTGGAAAGGTGGAGATGTTCATCTGTAGCTGCCAGAATTTTAGAGTGAATATCTCTTTGCACCTCACCCACTGTCTGGGAGGGTACTGTTTCGTTAGAATACTACTCACGTCGCAGTTAGGTTCACTTCCAACGTGTGGATGAAATCCCAAACAGGCTGTTTTTTTTTGGGAAAAAAAAAGAATTCTATCCCCGGCTAGCTTCCATCAAAGCTCTATCAATCTACATTGAAGCATAACTTATTCATTAACTTTGTAGTCCCAACATACCTCATTCCATCGATATTCAGCTAACTTATAAAATGATAATGTCGTAAATTGCTGTGTTCAAATCGACATTCTAGGGTTGAAAATATGGGTCGGCCTTAGTGTCACGTATAAGAATGTGAACCTTTACCAAGAAGGATTGAACTCTTTTACAATATTTTTTCGAAACTAGTTGACTAACCACAGCACGGTGAGTGACATTCGATAATATGTAATTATTTAAAGCGGGTGGTGAAGCTTTTATTTGAGAAATCTTCAGGAATCGAAAAGATGCATAAACACGTACCTGGGAAGTAGGATGAATGGGAATAGGGGGAACAGAGTCAAAGGAAGATGAAGAAAGAGTGAGGGGAAAAAAATAAAAGAAAACGACGTGAGAAATAAGAAAGCAAAAAGAAGAAGAAGAAGAAGAAGAATAAGAAGAAGGAGAAGAAGAAGTTGGCCGAAGGAGCGTAGAAAGAGACAGAACGAAGGAAAAAGATTTACTTTACTTGTGAGTGGATAAAACCAACGAATAATCCACGACACGCACACACGTAGGCAGGCATGAGCACACGCACACACGCAGGCAGTCAGTCATAGGCACACACACACACAGAGGCATGTACAGGCACTCTTGCACACACGCATGCAGACTGAGTCGAACGCACATACTGAGGCAGGCAGAGATAGGCACACACACACACACACACACGCAAACACACACACACAAAGTCACACAGACATATACGCAGACAGGCAGACACACACATAAAGATAGGCAGACACATGCACACGTACAGGCAGGCATAGTCACAGGCACGCAGACACACTGATTCAACGAGGAATTGACGCATTCCTCCACAGATCACGTGCGGGCGCGTATTTGTCTCCGAGAGAAAGAGAGAGAGCGTGGCATCGCGAATCAATCTATTTATTTAAAGAATGGGCCTCCATCGTGCGATACAACAATGGCATTCGCCCCGGCCTCGAAAATGCAATAGAATTCTGATGTGAAACTTGAATCTGCCAAATAACGGTCACAACAGTTATATTATTCATCTCATTAAGCAATTCTTCATAGAAGAAAAATACAACGACCCGCACGAGTAACTAATGAAGTCTCAAAGGACTCGAGCAAAGAAGACATTCCGGAATACATATCTGACATCGTAGATGGTAGAAGAATATGAAAATTCAAAAAAAAGATAGCAGAGTATGTTCTAGAAAAGTAGTGGCTATTGACCCAAGGGGATGATTCCAATATCAGCCTCTACAATGTTCCAAGAAACCTAGCCTGAAATGTCTAACCAAGGACCTCTTCAACACTTCCTCTCGGGAGGAAAGCGTACGGTCTCGGTAAGATTCCCCATGGCTTTTGGCATTGGCAAATATGCAAAGTCAATAGACCACTGACCAGTTGCAGGCACACACTCGAGATCCACAGCCCGAATCTCTAACGGAGGAATTACACTACTAGGTATTTGAGAGGTGTCACTTCGTCTGTATGTGTTACACTTCAAAAAGCATTTAAACATGGGTGTAGTCCAACCAAAATTGACATGCTTACACAATGGACATCATCATCAGTCTTTTAACGTCCGTCGTTGAACATAGACTTTCCATCACATTTATCTATCATGGGCGTCGCAGAGCCAGTATTTTCTGAATTTGGCTAGTTCATCTCTCCATCTTGCATTTTGTCGGCCTCAGTTTCGTATGTGGTCTCTGGGAATCTAGGTTGTGAGTCGTGATGTCCATCAGTTGTCTTTCATTCACGCAACATGACCAGACCATTGCCATTTGAGTTTTGTAATGGATTCTATGATGTCTCTGGCCCCCGTTTTATTTCTGGTATATTGTGCTGTCTTGTGATCTCTCCATGTGAGGTTGAGCATGATTCTTTCATGCGCACACTGCATGCTTATCAGTTTGCAAGTCTGATTCTAGTTTAGGTTCCATGTATCAGCTTGATAAATGACTATCGGGAGGATGCTTTGGTTGTATACCCTTCTTTTTAGGATTATTGGGATCGTCTTAGTGGTCATAGGGGAACGTTATTTTCATTAACTACGAAGCCAGGAGATTTAGGGGTCCAGTTTTGCATCAGACTCACGTTGTAAATAGGACTTCTACGGTATACCCAATCCACTCACTTACCTACAAACAAAGGAAATGTTAACCCTTTGAGCTACGGACGAAGGGGGTATTTTTTCAAAATATTTTACCGAAAACTTGAGACTTCAAGACATTTTCTAGATTAGTGTTTATCTATTCAACATGTTTACTCAAAGATACATCCTTTCAGGTAAAGGGTTTCAGTTGCTATGGGGATCTTGTTTACGGGGTTAGGCTTGAAAAGCTGATTTCCCCCAAATTGAAAAATATTGAATTTCATTCAATTTGCTTATGTTTTACCTTCCCTTCCATTTATAATACTTAAAAGATCTCAAATCATATGAAAATCAATTGACGCCTTGACAAAAAGTTTTGACGTAAAAATGGATATCTTTTTACTTACTTTAAAAACCTTCTATTACTGATCAGTTCATGTCAATAAGGTTGAGACTACAAAGTTTGAGGTCTTTATCAATTTTGGTCAGTGAAATAAAGGGGTGGGGTTACCGACCCCCATAGCTTTCGGCTCTTAAATTCAAAAATTTATGAAAATAAGAAGAAAATAAAGAATCCAGTTTTGCTTCAGGCGCACAATCCAAATTGGACCCCCACTTTAGAACCAGGTCACTCAATTCTACTTGCATAAAAACATAAGTTATTAGGATGTCAAAATTCCTAAATTAATGAAAAGTAAGGTTCCAGTATGCATCATATGCATGCCGACCCCGTTTTCATCTAATCTTAATATTTTTTCCTTGGATTTTGATTAATATCAATATCATTTTTTTGCTATTTTAAACTTTCATGGTAAAGATTGGTTTAAAAAGTTTTCTCAAAAAATAAAAAAAGCTTAGAAGAAAATAAGGTCCAATTTAGGTAAAATAGTTCATTCTGTATAGGAAGAAGTCTTTCATAACGATTTTGATTATGTCGATTAAAGTAATATTGCCCCCCACTTTTTCCTGAAATCTTCTGTCATTTTCTTTAATGAAAAATTGCTAGTAGTGAAAAATACAGCGTAATAGATAGCGGCAGATTTTAGTCCCACGTAGAAATTTTCGACGCTGTTGCACGATGGACGACAATACCTAATCTATTACTTCAAGAAGCTCTGCTTTAGTGAATGAAAATATTCGCTTATCTGAATTGTGACTCATGGTAACTGTTGAGACTTTCTTTGATCGAATTTGATCGAATTCACTCAATCAATTATTTTACTTTTTTCCAACAAAATTTTCTGGGGAAAATTTTTCGATTGATGGCGTGAAAAAAGGCAATCACGTAACGGTATTCAAAATAATTTCGTTCCTTCAGTTAGAATATCCACAGTTTATAAGATTTCATTTGCATTTTCCATAAAATATAAGTAAACATAATTGAATTAAATAAGATACATGAAAACTGTTACAGAATTGAATTTTAAAAATCTTTCCCTAAAATAAAATTTTGACAGAAAATTTCAAATCAGCAACAAAATTCAAACTGAGTTGAAATTCATAGAAAAAAAAATGAAAATGAAAACCGGGACTCTGTGTGACGTGTTTCAATGAATATGAATAAGACAGGAAGAAAGAAGAAAGAAAGCAGAAAGAAGAAGAAGAAACAAAAAAACTGCTGTGTCTTAACCAGAGCTGTCAAAATCTATTTCGAAAGAGTACCAGAGCCTACATGAAAAGGTACCAAAAACACACAGAAGCTTACAAAAATTTCAATTTCAGTATAAAAACATATAGAGCATCTTAAACGGAAAATGTTCATTTTGCTTATCTTATACTACATCAACCAGGCCAGCCCTGTAAAGAATGGTGTTGAAAACAACAAAAAATTACACGATTGCATTACATTTACGCGAAGTCGTCAGTCCACTCGTCAGGTGTTTTTCGCATAATAAACTTATTGAAATTCATGAATATGTATCAGATGTTAAAAATGTTGAAATGCTAACGTCTTAAAAATGAGTATGGAACATAAAAGTACAACTTAGAGGTTCTCGGGTCTTTTTTTACCTGAAGGGATGAAACTTTCAAGATATATTTGAAAAAAGTTTTCTGAAAAAGCTTCTTTCGTAAAAAATGACCATTATGTACCTTATAGGGTTAACATTCTACAATGTTTGTATGTATGTGGAACTGAATGGATTGACTCTGAAATGGAGGTCCAATTTGCAATATGCATCTGATGCAGAATTGGACTCCTGATTTTCCTAGCTTTGTAATTCACGAAAATAACCCCATTGCATTTTATTTACATTATAAATAGAACCCTCTCTAAATCTTTTAGAAAAGGGATTTCATAAAACGAAACCAAATTATCGGACCTACTACCAAACGCACAAGAGAAGGCAAATAGTTCGAAATTTTATACGAACGTACCAACTTTGGCAGCCCTGTTCCTAACAGCTGCTTCTCCTTTCAACCCCTCTCCGAATGCCATCACTATCTCTCACTCACACTCTCTCTGACACCCATCTCTCAATCTACATACAAAACAGTTATTACAGCATCTTAAGCTACTTTCTTTAGCTACCATTTATGGCTTTAGGGTGTTCTGTCATTTATTGGCAAATGCTGAAAATAAGCAATCTGACTTCTCTGTTTCTTTGTCCATAACAATAGGCTCTCACACATGAAAAAAAAATGTTTATTTATTTTCTACCCACCATTTGAGACAATGGAATCTTACACTTGAACAAGTAGAGTCAGTTTTTAAAAGAACTTCAGATTAAATTGATTAGATTTAGGTCATCATCATCATCATCGTCAGCTACCATTATGTCTACAACTGGAAAGAGCAAAGGCCTTTCTGATCTCCTTCATAACGACCATGATTGTACTAATCTCATGTCCAGCCGGTAAACTTCTCTATCTCATTCCTCCATCTTGTTCGTGTGTTTTCCCACAACGTTCTATATCCTATGGATACCATTCTGTTAACCTCTTGTTCCATCTGTTGTCGTTTCTTTTCGCTAAGTATCCAGCCCATCTTCACTTTTGTTGTTCAATTATTTGTGTAATATCCTTTACACGATCTTGATATTTTTTGTCTGTGGGTGCTATACCTAGTATTGCTATTTTCATGGCTATCAACGCCATTGTGAATTGGGTTTCTTTTGTTTTGTTAGTTTTGCGACAGTTGTACATTTTACGCTCCAAGAATATTGTCAGGGTAATGTTTAACATGTCTCTATTAGTATTAGATGCTTTCCCGCCAATCGTTATGCGTTATGATATTTCGTGGAATTTCTATAGCTTTATTAGCTGACCTCCGTAAACGCATTCTTTAAGCCCATCTACCGTAAATTGAGAACCATGCAACGTGCACATGAAAGAATAATGCTGGGCCTCACATAGAGAGACCACAAGACAGCACAGTACATTCGAGAAAAGACAAGAGTCAGGGACATCATAGAATCCATAAAAAATCTCAAATGGCAGTCGGCTGGCCATGTTGCAAGAATGGCAGACAACCGATGGACATCACGACTCACGACATGGATCCCCGAGGTCACATGCGCAACCGAGGCCGACAGAATATTATATGGCGAGACGAGCTAGACAAGTTCAGGAAGTACTGGCTCCACAATGCCCATGATAGGGAAGTGTGGCAAATCCTTGGGAATGTCTATGTCCAACGACGGACGTTAAAAGACTGATGATGATGATGATGATGATGATGATGATGATGATGAAATCATCTTCAATTCTTATGGTCTTTTTTTGGACTTTATCGTTGGACATTAGCTTTGTCTTCGTTCTATTCATCTTTACCACTACCACTTTTCCAATTTAGATCACTCAAGATGTTTTGTAACTCATCTCATATTTCTGGTGTCATTATTGACCCCCATTTCCTCCTGTCAGTTTTCCGAAAGATGCTCTCAAGGCTCTCTGTGAATAGTTTAAGTGAGTTTGTCTCCCCTTGGTCGAACTTGTTCCCTGTTTGAACAACCGTTGCCCACAAAAATGGTGAAGAGTTCTACTCCTTTTTCTTTCATATGTGTATGTGTTCACGTGTTCGTTTATGTATTCCAGCTTTTCCTGTCCATACTATTTCGCCTATAGACTTTGAAATTGGCATCAGTACCCTATGAAACTCTTTCTAAAAATGCTTTTTTTTTCAAAGAAAACCCGCCCTTTTTTTTAAAACCTTACTTTGACGAGTTTATTAATGACATTTAGATTCCCCAGAATTGAGAAATCAAGAGATGATAATGACGGTAAAGAAACGATGATGATGATGATCATTTTCATCATCATAACCGCGGTAATGATAAAGTTGGTGAATGGAAACAAAAATAAAGAGGAAAGAGAATTTACCGAAGACATTCCTTAGTAATTGCAGACAAGGGAAGTGGGGGAAGAAAATTTGAGGAAAGTGTGTGTAGTAGGAGCCCTGGGTGGGGTCGTGCACTTTTCACGGAAAGAGAAATGACAATCTATTTTTCAACATTAACAATATGAAATCTAATTGATTTAATTTTCATCTTTTGCGTCGCTTAAGTTCGTCGAAGTTAATCGATAATCTAAAAAGGCTATTACTGAAATGTGGTAAATTTCTTAAAAATTGAAATGATAATTAGTAACGGTTGTAAATACAATATACGTATACATATATAACATAAATATGTATACATATACTGTAATCACACACACACATTATATATATATTGATATATATATATATATACACACACACATATATATATATATTGATATATGTATTGATATATATATATATATATTGATATATATATGGAGATAGAGACAGACAGACCGAGACAGGCAAACACTGAGACAACATGTCTCTGTGTGTGAGTGTTTGAGAGAGAGAGAGAGAGAGAGAGAGAGAGAGAGAGAGAGAGAGAGAGAGAGAGAGAGAGAGAGACAGAGAGACAGACAGACAGACAGACAGACAGACAGACAGACAGACAGACAGAGACAGAGAGAGAGAGATGAAACACAAATAGTCCTAGTACGGAAATTGACTTCATTTGATTTTGATTTTCTTCAAGTGAACGTTAAGAGGAAGAAAAAAAAAAGCTAATAGCTGTGAACAGCAAAAAGCCAGAATGGAAAAGAAAAAAATAAATTGGAAAACGAAACGCAATATACAGCCAGAACAAAACCTAATAAAGCGTTTACAATTTTGTTAAAAATTCTCCGAATGTCGATTACGGCAAATTAACCAAAAGTCTTTTATTTATTTTATTTATCAATATCAAATTTTTATTTTAATGTAAAATCTCGGTTTCAGTTTAATTCGTTCATTTCGCGTGGTCTGCTCTCATCTCTTTTCTCTTTTCTCCTCTAATTCTATTTTCCAACTCACAAGTAATTCTCGTCCGGATTTCGGTCGGATTTCGCATATCAAAACTTTTACGACTAATGTCATTTGGTGCGTCGAACTCTCTCAGTATTTTCAACCCGAACAGAAGCGATTTATAGCGGTTGGTATGATATTTTTTCTGTAATAAAAATGTAATAAAATTATAGAAGGTTCGTTGCAAGTACTAGCAGACAGGAATAAAGCTCGAGGAGCATAAACATCAATTTCTATGCCCTTGCCAAGTACACGTTAACTTGTTGGAGGGTATATATGATGAACAAAGTTATTTCTTCGGTTTCTTTGTCCTTAAGGATGGGCTTGTGAGAATACTGCTCCGACAGAGAAATATTTGAAATGCAGCCTACAATTGTGTGTCCACTAACATAAAAGTTCTTTTGTCCGTAAAACACACGTCGGGTTCACCAATGTAATGATATTGGTTATTCAGATAGTCACTGGTTCAAAAGAGCCAATATCTCTATCAGAATTGTTAAGGGCCTTATGTTATTTTATATATGAAGTAAAGTATCTTCTTAGCTGAAATCGAGAGTGACCATCAGATATGAACAATGAAGAGTCTGACTTAGTTATCAATAACAAAATAACTTTATCAAGAAGAAGAAAGCGAAGAGATTCAGTTTAGGATAACCCGAGAAGAGAAATTTATCTGTTCCGATCTTATTAATAGAATATACATGATGGCAATTTTTCATTTTTTTTATATCAAGTTAAGCCTTTTTGTTTATTTTAAGATATCACACACACACACACACACACACACACACACACACACACACACATACATACATATATTGAAAGTATGCTGTCTTTTGATTGCGTTTAATTTGATACTTTTTCATTAAATGTATAGGCTTTAAAAAACATTACATGCATAAGCTTCACACGCGTTATATTTTACTCAAGTGATGTATTGTTTAAATCATGTGACAGTATAATGGTCAGAAAAATGTGTGTGTACTTCGAATAACATCCACTGTTGGTATCTATCTATCTATCAATCTATCTATCTATCTATCTATCAATCTATCTATCTATCTGGGCTCTTTGAAATATACAAACGTGTAATAAGATACTTTTAGCGTTCTCTCCATACATACCTACTAGGTTTAGCTTCGTTGGATATAGGACCAAATCAGTCCTGTCCCACTTTCTTTCTTTTGAAGAATGTAAACATGACCTGAGCGTTGCTGCAGAACGTAACAAAAATAAGATAAAAGTACAACTAGTCAACCACTGATAATGACAATGCTTCACTTGAGAAATTTGGCACCATGAGACTATCAGGTCTATCACTACGACTAAGTGTAGATTAGCAACAATAACGAGATGAAAGAAAAAGTAGTCGAAATGAACAATAATTACAAAGCTTTATCAAAGAAATCAGATAAACTTGATTTTATTAAATACATTATATATCAACAACAATTAAGTAAAATATGATGGAGCAGCACAGCAAACAAGAAAAGGAAAATGGGAACAGAGGAGACTATTCGGAGAATTTTAAAAATAGATTCAGGATGTTGCTGACAAGAGATCATGGACATGGCTACGAAAAGGAAACCTGCAGAGAGAAACAGAATCGCTCATCATGGCAGCCCTAAATAAATGCATCAAGATAAACTATATCAAAGCAAAAGTCAATAGAACTCAGAGAAACTGCAATTGCCGCCTATGTGGGGAAAGGGATGAGACTGTAAACCACATAACTCGTAAATGTAGCCAACTAGCCCAAAAGGAATTTAAAAACAGACACGACAGAGTAGGAACAGTGATACACTGGGAACTGAGTAAACGAATGGGACTTAACCATGCAGAAAAGTAGTACCAGCACAAACCGGGGACAGCCCTGGAGAATGGAAAACACAAATTACTTTGGGATTTTAATATCCAAACCGACCACTCCATCCAAGCGAGAATACCGGACTTAGAAATTGTGGACAAGAAGATGAGAACCTGCCTACAGACCGCTGAGTCAATACGATAGAGGGTGAAAAGCTAGGAAAATACCAGGACCTGGCAAGACAACTGACGGTTTGAAACATGAAAGTCAAGGTAGTACCAGTAATTGTAGGTGCACTCAGAACTGTACCAAAGATACTGAAAGCGAGATTGGAAGAAATATGGATAGAAGGAAGGATAGAGACTATACACACCACAGCACTGGTGGGGACTGCACAAATACCGAGGAAAGTACTAGAAATATAAATGTACAACCCTAATTGTTAGCATTGGCCTATCAGGGAGAAGAGGAGGGGAAGAGGAAAAAAGTGAGGGAAATATGAGAGGAGGACTGAAGATCTGAGGGAACTTACTTTCACTCAGCCCTCACTAGACCATCAGGCAATCAGTGTGAAGCTGTAAACCACAGCACTTGAGAGTGGAGAGAGGAGAGCTGGAGACCCAGGGAGACTTGCTGTCTCTCTGTCTCCAGCTGTGACCAACGGGCAACTGGTGTGGAAATGAATAGTAATGATAAAAAAAAATCAACCTCTCCCACAAATGGTGGTGGAGGTACGAACCAAAGCCCAGTTGTGATGAATGAGGGAAGGCTGAAGACCTGAAGAGACTTGCAGTCACTTGGTCTCCTGCTGTGACAAACAGGCAACTGGTGAGGAAATGAATAATGATATAAAAAAATGAATACATATATGAATATATTCATATATACACATCTACAATACATATATATATATATATGCATATATATATATATATATATATATATATATATATATATATATATATATTTATATATATATATATATATATATATATATATATATATATTTGTATGCATGTATGCATGTATGTATGTATGTATGCATGCACGTATGGGTGTGTGAATGGATGTGTATATGAATTTTGTATAATAAATGAATAGATAAATCAAATAACTTGGACACAATATGTATCTGTTACCTTCAAAAGTTGTCACTAAATTTATCTTTTCCTCTCCAAATAGAGACCCCTCTCTCCCCTTCCTTTTAGAATTAGGCATAATAACGCCAGGTCTTGGTAAAAGACGTGCACACAAGAGGATCATGCTCAACCTTACATGGAGAGATCACAAGACAGCACAGTATATTAGTGAGAAAACAGGTGTCCGAGACATCATAGAATCCGATAGAAAACTCAAATGGCAATGGGCTGGTCACGTTGCAAGAATAGCAGACAACTGATCGACATTACGATTCACAATATGGATCCTCAGAAATCACGTGCACAACCAAAGCCGGCAGAATACAAGATGGAAAGACGAACTAGACAAATTCAAAGAGTATTGGCTCTGCAACGCCTGCAATAAAGAGGTGTGGCGGATCCTGGGGAAAATCTATGTCCAACGACAGACATTAAAAGACAGATGATGATGATGGCGATGATAAGGCGGTCGATATAAATGAGATGGGAGAAGAAATCTATCCATAGCCAGTAAATAAGACAAGTTGAATGGACACAGCCTAGACTTTTAACAAAGTGGAGTGTAGTTCATTTCAAACTATCAATGTTAGTACCAAAATTCTTTCAACCAAGTCCGACTAAAAGCAATAGTTCCAGAAAAAAAAACCGCTAAAGAGACCCAGTTAAGTGCCACTTATTCCATTTCAATGTCCATCTTTGCTGCAAGAAGTTTGCTTCCATCTAGTTTTTCTAGAAACGATTACAGGTGTCTTCATTGTAATTTGTCACTAATCCCATACATATTGATTGCAAAATGAACTAAAAGGTAACTTTAAATTTAATCGAGACTGCCTCTAGAGGTCCATTCCTTCCCTCCCCTCTTAGAGGTGGGTATAATAACACTAGGCCTCGTTAAAGATATATAATCTCACTATCCAAAGTTCTGTTCAATTATATAGTTCAAAGTTCTATGCTAATTTTTTCCGACTACTTTGTCCAATTTAATAGTTTATCGTAAGCTTTCTTGCTTGACCCTTTTTTTCTGTTTTGTTACGTTTACCGAACGGTTCAAGTCATCGCAGCACCAATTATGCTAAAAAATCCCTAAGTTCTCTCTCTTTTTTGCTCAATGAATATAGGTATCAATGTTAAAAGATTACTTCTGCTTTTGGAAGAGTATCAGTAAATAGGTATTGATAAAAAATATGGTGCCAGGAACAATGGACACCCCTTGCTAGAAAAAATAAAATGGAAACCCCGAATCTTCAATGGAAATTAGAAGACCCTTAACCCGAATCGACCGTCATGCGATTCAGTAAAGGTCGCGTCCCTCAGAGAGGAACCAGGCCGAAAAATTGGCTACTGGTTTCAAACTCACATAAAAATGGTCTGTTAGATCACCAGGGCCGGGATGATCCAAACCTTGAACCGACCGTCTCACCATCAAATAATAGAATCTGGAGAAAACAAAATAAATAGAAAAGTGAGGAGTACAAACAAGTTAATACATCTTTCTTCACTGTATTAAGCAGATCAGAACGATACCACATTGACCAACCCTCCTTTTATTGAGAAATTTAATCGGATATGATCAACGCCTGTAAATAAGAGCTAGAAGAAACTTACAAACATGCATCGAGACATTATGAAAAACAATATACTTATTGATGCAGAACTGGAATAGATCATAGACAATATCAGCAACGACGAGGATGATCAGAATGATGAAGTCAATGAAGATGATGAGGGAAGAATGAATAATGACAATCATGCTATGCAAATAGCAGATGCTAGAGCTAACCTAGAAATCAAGGAACATCCCCCCTTTGATATCACATCGGAAAAGATGATTTAACAACCACCAATTTGAAAAGGAGAACCGAGAGAAGATATCTGAGGCAAAGATGATATCTTACGAGAACTCAATATAATCCAGCATTTGGATATGGCTAGCAGAGAACAACTACCTGAATTCCTAACTAACAGACCCAACTCACAAAAAAAATCATTATGTTGCCCTTGGATTATTATTATAAGAATTGGACAAATATATCACATCACTAAATGATATAATCTACGCAATTGCCACAAAGAAGATGGACAAAAAAATTAAGAAAAAGAACAACGCTGTGGATAAACAGTCTTGAAGGAAAACAAAAATACAAAAAGAAGTTGAAATGCTAAGAGGAGAGCTATCGACTACTGGATGATCTATTAAAAGGTAACAATGCCACAACCCGTAAGGTTAGAAAAGGTAAACGAAATTATAAACTAATTGACAGAAATGAAACCCTAAAAGAGATTGCTAGACAAAGAATACGAGTTAAAGCCCGAAGAATAAGACGTTACGACAAAGAAAAAAAAACAACATTTACAGGCAAAATAAAATCTTAAGAACAAATTCTAAGAAGGTTTACAGGGAACTGGGCAAAGGAACAATATAAATCAAAGAGCCCCTGGAAATGAAGGATGTAGAAAGCTTTTGGAGAGAAATATACGGAATACGGATAAAGGATTTAACGAGAATGCTACCTGTATAACAAAAGAGGAAGAAAGAATAATCAACATCGAACAACAATAATGGGTAATATCAATATTGAGGGGCCTAAAGAAGCACTCAATGAATCCTTTAAATGGAAATCTTCAGGAAAAGGCAAAATTTCCAATTTCTAACTCAATACCCAAACCCAAAGGCGCCAAAACTTAGTGAATTCTCTATCAGGCATTTTACGAAATCCAGAGAAAACCACTGCCTGGTTAACTGATAGGGTGACATTCCTACTACAAGAAACGAACAACCCCCTTAAAAAAACATAATCAAAGGCCTGCCACTTGTTTAAGAACAGCGAATAAGATATTAACTGCTATCTCAAGTGAAATATTCTTTCTTTCTTGATCAAAATAAGATTTTTCCTCTCGAGTAAAAAAAAAAACCCTACCCCAGCAAAGACCAACTCCTCATGAATAAAATGATCCAAGAGAATTGTAACTCAAATCACCGTAATTTTAGCGCAGCCTATATAGACTACCGTGAGGCATTCGTTAGCGTCCGTAATCCATGTATATTAAGATCTCCCGAACTCTACAAGATATCACCGATAATTAAGAACTTTCTCAAACAAAGCATGACTCAATGGATTACAAAAACCTTCCTCTCCCATTCTAATGGGTTAAATGTATCAGAGATTAGACTGTGGATTATCCAAGGTAATTATCTCCCCCTTATTTTGTTTTGGTTGTCTTTGATACGAATTTCACATGAGCTCAATAACATCACATACGGGTACGAAATCTATGATAACGCCATTACTCACCTCTTCCGTATGGATGACTTGAAGCTGTATGGTCAAAAATGATGAACAACGGGAATGTCTATAAGAGACTATAAAGAGATTCAATGACGACCTTGGGATGGAATTCGGACTTGATACGAAAGTTAGTTTTGTATAGGGAAAGTTAACCGCTTCACAATCCATCAATTTAGTTGTAAGTACCAAGTTGTCATATATCATCATCATCATCATCATCAACAACATTGTCTCATCATCAGTCTTTTATAACTATATCTTTATAGGTTTTTTCTTGGTCTAATTCCTCCATCATCATCATCATCATCATCATCATCATCATCATCATCATCATCATCAGTCTTTTAATGTCCGTCCTTGGACATAGACCTTCCCCAGGATTCACTACAATTCTTTATCATGAGCGTCGCGGAGCCAGTATTTCCTGAATCTGTCCAGTTCATCTCGCCGGCAGAACACAAGATAGAGAGATGAACTGGACAGATTCAGGAAATACTGGCTCTGTGGCGCCCATGATAGAGAATTGTAGCGAATCCTGGAGAAGGTCTATGTCCAACAACGGACGTTAAAAGACTGATGATGATGATGATGATGATGATGATGATGATGATGATGATGATGATGATCAAGATAGAGGAATTAGACCAAGAAGAAACCTATAAAGATATAGTTATAAATGAAAGCAAATGTGTATCGCACAATAGCATGGAAGAGAAAAGAAGAAAACAAAAGCACCATATGAGGAGAAGGCTGATGATAAAAACCGAACCTAACTTGCGAAAGAGAATACTGGCCATTACCACATTAGCTCTTCCAGTAGTCCAATATGGTTTCAACATCATCAACAGGAACTTACCAGAAATCCAACAAATGGACACAAAAACGAGAAAATTGCAAACAATTAAAAACAATAAAATGCATCACTCAAAGGCAGACGAAAACAGATTACTTTCCAATGAAAGATGATGGAAGGGGTTCATTCGACAGGAACTCTCATATATGACAACTGCCAAATCTACATCCAAACTACCAATGACTGGATGATAGAACTAGTAACAAAACACGAAAATGGCAAAAATATGTACTCAATTAAAAAAAGGAGGCAAATAAATACAAAAAAAAGACCTAACCTTGAGGATGAAAACAAACCAGAGTCTGACTCACGAACTAAAGCAGCCAAATGTGTCAAAAAGAAAGCCAAACAGGAAGGAATAAGAACACTTAGTAAGTACCGGTAAGAAAAATCGCTCCAAAGGCCAATACCCCATTCGTACCAGAGGAGAAGATGTTGATCAGTATAGAACCCATCAGTGGTTGCTAAGCTCAAGACTTGAAGGTCGAAAGGGAGGGTTACGTATTGGCAGCACTGGGCCGAAGTCCTCGAACACGAAAATATTAGACTGACACATTAAGAAATAGTGCTGACCTCAATTGTAGACTGTGATGATACGATCAAAACAAATGTCCACATTACACCTGATGAACACAAGATGAGACAAAATAGAGTCTGACTGTACCTACACCGGATCACTTGTGAACACTTCAATTTCCCATCTGTTAGAAAATGGTACGAACATAGGCCTGAACCAGTCACAGACGCCAATGATGTAACTATATTATGGGTATCCACTATACTTACCAATAGAAAAATGAACGCTTACAGGCCAGACATTACAGTGGAAGGCTTTAAAGCAAAAAAAAAAAAACGCGTCTCCTTATAGATGTGTCTGTCGCAGCTGATAAAAACACATTGCCCTAAAAGAATTGGACAAAACCTACAATATAAAAAGATCTTGAAATAGAAATCAGTATAATGTTGCAACCGAGGACCAAAATGATATCTGTACTTGTTGGAGAACTTAGATTGATCACAATAAGAACCCATGAATGATGACAACATACCTAGAAAGCTTAGTATATTTGAAACACAGTATATAGTTTTTACCTCCACTCTGTACACCATTAGAAACTTATGTGAATGTATGTACGATATCAAGCATAGATAATTTCATGTATTTGTTTGTGAAATCATTGTATCCGCTGTATAATAATAATAATAATAATAATAATAATAATAATAATAATAATAATAATAATAATAGCAATGATAATAATTTTTGATAATGATAAATTAACTTTAATAATAATATTGGTATTTTTTTAATATTATCTTTTTTAATAATTAGAAATTGATAATTGTTATCATCTCCAGATCACTTTACTTTTTAAAGAAAGCTATTACTACAGTAATGCACATTTCCGTTGTTCAAATATGTCTGGATAATATCCATTACTAAGTCTTATTTTTACCTTGGAAAGGGAAGACATTTTAGTGGAAAGGACTGATAATAGTTACCCTACATGGTTAGCTAGACCTAATTGACTACAACAAGACGAGTCAACTTGCTCGGGTCGAATGCTTCATTTGAATCCCCAAATTCCAATTTTCCTTTCCCTTGTATCATTTGTGTGTATGGCCAAACCCAAGTCGCTTGCAAGATTCCCAGGGAATAATAATCTCCGCATAGCTTGTTCTTATATTCCTTGTGAGTCAGTTTGTAAATCTCAATCTCATTTTTCCTCCCTCCACACAGACGAATTTTGATAATTATTTTATAAATCCTAAGCTAATACACTAATCTTTGACTGTCATTACCTGAGACTCATTTTTTCGTTTCAGATGTCCTCCACGTTGACATATCCTAGATATTTCGCAGTGTAGTATCTACTTGCAGTACATTCTTTGATAGCTTTGCGTCAGTGCAATGCAGTAGCCGATGGTGGGTTACCGAGGCTCGGTATTGCTAAACGCAAGAAGCTTAGGGTCTGTCCTGTAGCCTCAAAAATAACTCTACCCAGTCTCGGGGGATAAGTAAGCCCTGGGCCAGCCCCTTCCCATTGCACAAAAAGGCAAGGGTCGGGCCTGCTCTGATGCCTTTGTAACACAAGTTGCTGGCGCTGGAGCATTTTTTCTAGCTTTTCCGTGTATGGGACCCAGCATTAAACAGACCCTAGGTTACATCATGCTCTTGTGAGGAGGCGAGTAAATACGAATCAAAGTTTAGTATTGTGCGCTAATTGAAAAGTATCAAACATATATATACATATAATTATTGTGTCATCCACAGACAGCTGTTTCGATGTATTACATCTCTTCAGTGTGGCTATAGACTTTCCATTATCCCATCCAGTACCACGAGGCAGAATTGAAACATTAACTTCAGACCCGTAGGCCGACATCGTACCTCCTGATTACGGAACTGGACAGGCAGTAAGGCTGAATTTAAGCGATATATCTTAAAACACGCAGAAATCCCTCATCCACCAGAGTGCTCAATTCCTATAGAAGAGCATTGCATAAGCTTACAGTAGATGAGTTACCCCACTTAAAGAGTGCTCAACCCTGAATAGAGGAGCATATATACACACATACATGCTCACACACACACACACACACACACACACACACACACATATATATATATATATATATATGAATTTGAAATTCTAAATTGTATGATTATCTGCGTTAGAAGTAACAGTGCAGACATGGACAGTATATTAACTAAATTTGAAGATTAGGGATTGAAGCACTTATTTAGGCTTCTCCATTGGGCTGTTTAGCTTCATGACTAAGAGCGATGCTATGCTGAAGCGGATACCTTATTGGTAGCAGGTTCGATTCCTTCTTCAATTGTTTATTTCATTTACGCTGTTTAGTGACTCATTCTCTGTTTAACATCGGTAGGTCATTGCAAAAAGTCTTTCAAATAATATTACGCATTCATAAGTATTCTGTCAAATCTATATCCATTTCTTAATAATAATAATAACAATATATATACATATATATAATGCACATTTTATAAGTGGATTATTATAATTTTGTACAAATCTGGTGGTTATTGCTGGAGATCAAGAGACAACAATATTCTTTGTATCATTTCCCCAGCAATCTTTTCCTGCCCAGTACTGTAGTAGTCTGGATTTTCTCAGCCTCGAACCTCTATATCTTTGGTGTGGTTCTCAGCGTTCCAACTTTTATGGACAGGGTCCATTAGAATTATTATTGTAGAAATACTTGAACGACAAAACCTAAACCGCGGTAACTTTAACATAGTTAATGCTGTCATTACATATACTTGTGACCTTAATAATAAAATGACTATTACATCCATTACCCTGTTGTTGGGGTAACCATGAAATGAAACTCCATCTTTCGTTCAATTTTCTATACCAAACATCTTTATTGAGACGGAGCAAACCTTTCTATTTGCCAGTCCGCTCGATTGAATTTCACATTTGGTATTTCGGTTTTGGAATTCGGGGGACGAGCGGTCAGGCTTGCAGTTCTGGCACCGAGGCGTGTAATGGCCGAGGCCTGACGCTCACAAAACGCTATTTTTATGGGTCACTTCCGCTTTTGTGAGGATGTCTGTTAATATGGCTGACACGGGACATGGTGGACAATATCCGTTATTTTGCATGCACACGCCGAAGTTTCCTCTTTCCCAGATGATATTTATCCCCTAAAGGATTATCTATCTATCTATCTTGGGCTATTCGTAACTTTCTTGCTCATTTTATTTCTCTCTTTCTCTCTCCTTATCACACATACATCCACACGCACGATGCAATGAACATTCGAGTAGTATTATACATGACTGAAAACTCATGTAAATTTTCTCTCTATAAAAACATGCAAATATTTAACATAGTCATCTGCACATTTATACACGCACATTTCCTCCCTCTCTAACATTAACATTTGCGTACGTATACAGGTACACTATCTCTTATCCGAAATCTCGAAAACCGAATATTTTCTCGAAGAAAAAAGTTCGGTTTTCGGAGGTTTTTTAATTAAAAAAAAAAAAGGAAAAAAGAAGTATTTAATTCTTGACGTATTTTCTTTTCTGACTAAAAAGGATAGTCTCGGTCAGTGGTTTCGAAATCGTTTTTTGGGGGGAGGTTTTAATCTTTATGGACTTAAGAGAAATTATTTCTGTTATTCTTACCAACAAAATGACTTAATTTTCGATATCTAACCAAAAATGAATAACTGGAAAATCCAGCTTCTTACAACGTGTGCGAATGTTAGCAAGTTCATTTTCTTCAAATGTGTCCACACATCTCTATAAGACGCGTTTCGGTCGGTCAGTCTTTCTATAGATCTATCGGTCGGTCGGCCCCGGGTATGGTGAACAACAGGAATAGTGAAGGAGAGAGGAAGGTAAAGATATGATGTCATCAAAAGATGTTACGTCAGAATGATGTGACATCATCAAAGTAACTATGATCTCTTTTTTACCAGATGCTTATCATATCGTAATATAATCTTTGTATTTTGAAGAGCCAATTGTAATATTTTACAAGTATGAGAATCAATTGGCTCAAAGGAAGACTACTTTTTGTTGTTGTTGTTGTTGTTGTTGTTTTTGTTGTTGTTGTTGTTGTTGTTGTTGTTCTTCTTCTTCTTCTTCTTCTTCTTCTTCTTCTTCTTCCATTACTACCACGGGCGATGGAAGCATCTTTGAACTTATGGTTCTTGTCCTTTTAGACGTTACTGGAGAGTGAAACATCTAATCTATTTATTTTCGAGTTGATGGCCCCCACTAAATAAATTAAGCAATGTCATCCCCAAGAAG
>OY735235.1:18367268-18372317 GCA_963457665.1 Thysanoteuthis rhombus
GCAAAGGAGAAAAAGAAAGAAAGAGAAAACCAAGGAAAGAAGTGAGGAAGAGAGATAGGAGGAGAGGTGGCATGCACAAAAGCAATAAAGAAAAAAGAGAAAGGAGGAGAGAGAGGAACACGGGGGGAGAGAGATAGGAAAAAGGGAGAGGACTGAAAAGAAGGGAAGGGAACAGAGCAAAAAAGAGAAAAAATGTTAGGGAAATAGAGAAAAAAGAGAGGACTGGAGAGAAGAAAGGAGAAAAAACGGAAAAGAAAAAGGAAGATGAAAGAGAAAGAAGGAATGAAAAGAGGAAATCGAAACAAAGCATTAGAGAGAGAGGGAACGAAAGAAAATGAGAGTGAGAAAAAGGAAAAGAGAAAATCAAAGGGGACATAAAGAATGAGTGGTATAAGAAAGTGCTCTCATGCTTGGCCACGACAACAGTGGTCCCTGTCCAGACTTCACATATTACGAGTTTCTCTTCGTTCCGGATTTTAGGAAGTTTTAGCGTCATGAGAATACTTACAGGTGTCACTCAGTGCACCAATAGCCATTTTTATCCATTGCTCGGGAGAGAAAATGGATTCATGCTTTTCCCAAAGGCATTAATGCCAGTTTCAGTTCGGAGTTTGAACTCAGCTCGACCAGTCCATTATCCTCGCTGTTGAACGATTGGTCACCGGCACTTGTATGTAATAATCTTAAAAAAATCATATAGTGAATATAAATCATCAGAATACAAAAATCTCGAAGAAAAACAATGAAAAACGAAAAGAAGCAACCGAAAAAACAAACAAACAAACCGTTTGTTTTTTGTTTTATCAAACATCTTATCTGTTTTATGAGTGCATTATACCGGCATGTTCTCAAAACGAACTTATTTCATTCCGTTTTAACCAGTTGAACCCGTCGAAATTCTACTTCTATGAGTCGGGATTCTCAATTATTATATAATTCAAAAACAAAATACAGTTATTGTGTTGCAACTTCAAATCTCTGTTCAACTGTGAGATTCAGTCTCTCCTCTATAGAACCAAGCATCAATAAGTTTGTAACAGACAAACAGTGTCAAATTTCACATTAATATGATCTTTTTACCCTAACGTCGGCTTGAACAAAAGGATTTCAGTAAACATACATATAAAAGAGGGATAACGTTACGATAAAAAAATTGAGTAACATTTGATACGGTGTTCTTTTGAGCTAAGTTCAATTTATTTAGAAGAAATTGAGTTAGCGGAGTTCTTCAAAAGATGTAATGAAACTACCACTACCTTTCACAAACTCTGATCTATGTGAGTCTGGATTCCAGATTATTACACATGAGATAATATGCATGAACGATTCACGCATATTTTACCGAGATGATTATTTTTTTTGTTTTAAAAATCAAAAAACAAAAACAAACCGAATTCATTTCAATGGAAGAACCCATTTTTCTAGATAGTCAACTGAAGATATTTTATCTGCAAAATTGTTATGTTTTGATGGAAAAGCTCATTGTTACAGACAAGAAAAACACGTTGTTGACGAAATAAGTAGATTCAAAAACGAAATATAGAAGGCCTACGAATCTATGTTTTCATACTTAGTTAGCATTAGTTCAAAAGGAAGGATCAAGTCAACGTATCAATAAAAAGAGGGTGTCCATGGTAAATAGTTGGGCTACACTTGACTTGTTTAGTGCTCTGTCATTACATAAAAACATTTTTTATCCAGTAAAGATTGAAGAAGCTGCAGTGAAGAAGATGTGACATCAGAATATACACTCTATCAACAATAGTGTCTCGTCCTTATACCAACTGTTATTAACCTACTAGTCATGTTTTTGAGGGCTAGAAATTTTACTTCGTTCCAGTTCCCTGCTTTCCTTTTAGTGTGGTTCATGCCTTTTCGCGGCCATTCCTCTTCAATCACACACTCGATATTGTGTTGTATCGTGACTTGTCAATTCTAAATTTGAATGCAAGAAATAACAATATAGCAAAAAGCAATCATTTTGAACAAAGTTACTTAAAATCGAAGTTCCTAATGCCATCAGATAATAAAAACAGAAAACACTTTTTGGATAACCCAACACTTTCCTGAGTTATTTTTTTTCTCATTCGAGGAAGGACTATCAACAGTTATTAATTGTTGACCAGTATTTTCTTAGATCTAAATTTTTTAGTTGCTTTTTATCGCAACTTACTTCGGCCGTCGATCTACATCAGTAAGTAAACAGTGCAAATCGTAGATAAAAGATTAAAAATAAGTTCTAGACGGTGCAAGAACTCACGCCCCTTTCACCCCCGGACGCTGTCAATATACGGTACATCTCTGACAGAAAATACTATTAAAAATTAATAATAGTTGACAATGTTTCATCTGACAAGAAAATGAATCGGGATACTACGACTGCTGCTATTAATGATACTGTACGTGAAATGCAGTATTTATTTTTGATTCTTTTTTATACAGATTAGTATGGTACAAGGCCAAAACACAACTAAAAACTGAAGACGAAAGAAAATACCAGTAAAAAAATGAATAACTTAATGCTTTACCAAAGCATGGAACAAACACCGAACTCAATAAGTCCTGGTAAATCTAATTTTTAAATAGTCAGCTGATAAAGAAAACAAAGAAAAACAAAAAGCAAAAAACAAAAAACAAAACACAAAACAAAACATCAAAATTAACATTCTGAAGGAAATTATGAATCCAATTTACACTGTTTTTAACCTCGTGAATTAAGCAGTTGTCGTGATAAAAAAACAAATTACCTTGAAGAAAATCCAGTATGGTTCGATGATAAATTTATGATAAAAGCAAACAAACAAAAGATTGACTGTCATGGACAAATTTAGTATAAACTTTTATTGCAAATTGATGGGGGATTTGAAAACAAAAGAAAAAAACCCATATCATTGAGGTGAATCCGTGTATGTGTGTGTGTGTGAACAGAATTTCAGCTTTCTTCAATGAATACTTAGGCCTGCCTGGGCCAAGTCCGGATAGATGCATAGATACATATAGCTACCTTGATAATCTGAGCCCTGCGACTGTGTTTGGAACGTCCACAGTCTAGAATCACTTTAGGAAAAGTTAAAAATCGTGGATAATCAAATCTGGGCAGTCGGAAGACTGACAGATCTAGTCTCGTGCGATATTTTGCCAAAATCTTAGTACAAGACAAATGGGTAGTTTCGGTCATTGCCGATGCAACAGTCACATACAAAACGAGTTCATTAAATGGCGTATAAGTGCAGACTGAGTTACCCTGCTATAGTTCCTGTTCACACATCCTTAATAATGTCTCTTCTGACTGGTTACCAAGTTACACTAAGGCCACACAACTGGTTCTCGAGATATTCAAAATGGCTCGATACTTTTCGGACGAACTGCATATGTGATTGGATTTATTAAGAATTTCCGTTTGTTCAGCAATGCTGAATATATACGTTCAGCGTTGTTTTAACATCGATCCATTGTCCTACGAGTTTATTTCGTTTCCCGCCTTTATGCAGCCGATTGTAATGTTTTCTCGGATGCGTTTTGATGTTTGAGCCTCCGCTCCACTGATTCGGTCTTCTGTATCAGTGACTGCAAGAGTCAGAATAGAAGAGCAGCTTTTGGTGGCATTACGATCAACTGACAAAGCAAGTTAGGAAGAAGCGAAGCAAATAAGAAGGACGAGAGAGTCAGGAAGGGTGATGAGTGAAAACAAAAGTGAAAGTGAAAGTGAAACTAAAGGTAGAAGAGACGAGAGAAAGAGGTGAAAGAAGAGAAAGAACGAGAGAGAGAGAGAGAGAGAAAGAGAGGAAGAGAGTAAGGAAGAGAAGGGAGAAAGAGATATGGGAAGAAAAAGCAGATGCCTAGAGAAGAAAAAATCTGAGGGAGGGAAAGAAAACAAAAAAGAGTGAGAAGAGAAACGGGGAGAGAAGGAAGAAAAGCAGAGGGGGGAGAGAGAAAAAGAGAGAGAGAGGATGGAAAATGAGATAGAGAAAATGAAGAGAAAGGAGTGAGAGAGAGAGAGAGAGAGAGAGAGAGAGAGAAGAGTACGAAGAGAAACACAGAGAGGAAGGAAGAAAAAAGAGGGAGAATGAAAAAACAGTGGAGAGAAAAGGAGAAAAAGAGAAAGGAGAGTCAACTGTGAGAGGGAGATGAGTAAAAATGAACATGAAATTTGAAGTAAGAGAGATAAGAGAAGAAAAAGAGTAAGAGAAGGGAAAATGAGAAAGAGAGAGAGAGAGTGGAGAGAGAGAAAGAGAGAAAAAGAGAGATGGGGGAGTTAAAAAGAGAAGAGGCAAATTAGAACGACGAAAGAGAGAGGCAGTGTGATCGGTGAAAGTGAAAGTTTGGGTATAAAAGAGTAATTTGCATGAATCGGAAAGACCGAAGAATTAAATAGGAAAAGAAGACCAATTTCCTCTGTCAGCATGCCTTGGTTGGGGTGATCAATTAGAATATTGGAAAAAGCGGTCTCATCGAATAAGCTATTATTGCTTTTTGTTCTGAATTTTCAAATAATAAGCGTGCACAAAATTAGGGATCAATTTAGCATAAAATTACATTGTGAATTGAATCATCCCTCCACTAAAGTCCTATTTAGGAGGAGATATAAAAAAAACAAAAACAAGATACTTATTGTATATAAAATAAAGGAAAAATATTTGAGTTTTCAGAGCGCTAGCTTCATCAGCGCAGTCTGTAGGCGTGACACATAGCTAGCCAGCCAGATTAATTTGAAAACCCAAGAAACCTGTGTTGATAATTTTCGCTCACAGTTTTGGTTGACAGTTTCTATAAGACTACATTGATGGGAGGAAGTTGGATGGACAGGGGAGAAAAAGAGGGACTAAATAGAGTAGAAACAAAGATTGAACGCAGAAATTGAGAAGGAGGAAGATGAGGAGGAGGAGGAAGAGAAGCAACGTGTGTCAGGCACTGCCAGGAAGTATGGAAGGGAGTTAAATAGATGAGGGAGAAAAAGAGAAACGAAAAAAAAAAAGTAGAAATAAAGATTGTACGTAGAAATCGAGAAGGAGGAGGGGGAGGGGAAAAGAAACGTGTGTTAGGAACTGT
>OY735235.1:18372517-18392517 GCA_963457665.1 Thysanoteuthis rhombus
TCTAAATCTAGATCTAAAATATCTAAAATGGCAACACCGAAGAGAAGAAGCCATAGTTTGGTACGACAGAGAGACAAATATTTTACATGGCATTTATGGCAGGCTACTCTACATGAAATCTAGCCCCTACTAATCATGTCCTCAAGGAACGGGTATCGCTCTTGTAACTATAATTGAAAAAAGTAAAAAAATGAGAAACCAGAAGGTGGAAGTGAACAAATAGAAAAAAAGAAATAGAAATCGATGAAGCAATCATAAAGAATGAGTCTGGTTATTCATTCTAGAGAAACCGTCACCTGACCTATGTATTTTGGTAGCATATTGGGATGATCAATCAAAATGAATGGATAGGTTACTTATCTCACATTTCGTTGCACAATGATCGCTCCAAAAGTCTGAACTTGAACAACAAAAAAACAAAACAAAAAAAAACAACAACAAAAAACAAAAAAAAACAAACAAAAAATTTAGCGTGAATGCTGTCGGACACAAACCAAGGTATTAATTTAGCAGAAATTTACAATGCTAATTGAACGCCCACTAAAACCCTATTTGGAGGGTAATAAATAAAACAACCCCCGAACGTTTTCCCAAGACCTTATAAGGAGTGAATATTGAAACTCTCCCGCGTCAAGTTCCAAGGATGCAGCCAAACTATCTTGAAAACTGACAAAAACCTATTTTGGCCCTTCTGGTTGGCAGTTTCTGATAGAGCTTTGAGAGGAATTAAAAAAAGAAGAAAGAAACTACAGACAGAAAAAAGAGATGATAACGATGGAAGGAGAAATAGGGAAAATAACGAGAGAAGAAATCACAGAAGGAAAAGCAAAAGAAGCGAAGATCGTGCTTCTAAAACACGATAAGCATCTTTTAAAAAATAAACCCGCTTAATTAAATTAAAAGTCAATTTCTGAATTAAAATTTCTTTATCTTATTAAAACTTTTTATGTATATATATTCAGTCCATAAGGTTTTAGCATGATGAAAAGTTCAAATCGAGAATTTGATTAAGAACATTTATTTTGTAAACGGTTTTATCGTGTTTTGGAACCACACGCTTCAAACGTTGAGAGATAAGAGGAGAAAAGGCGACAATGAGGCGGAGGGATTCTGATCACGTTAAATTAGAAGCTAGCAAAAAAAAAAGGAGGAAAGAAGTAACGAATAATAACTATAAAATACGTTGAAGGAACGGCTGACAACATCAATTTAAAAGTTAGGGAAGAAGAAACGGCGAAGAAGAAACAAAGAATAAAGGAATGAATGAAAGTGAGAAGGAAGAAATCAAAGCTATAAATTCGATGAAGAGAAGCTGATCACATCAAATTAGAATTTGAAAAAAAGGAGAAAAGGTGAAGATAAGGAAGAAGAATGAATGAAAGATAGAATGAAATAATAATAATAATAATAATAATAATAATAATAATAATAATAATAATAATAATAATAATAATAATAATAATGATAATACCAGCACCACGTGCAAGACTATGGTACAAATACGAGATGAGACAAAAAGGTATTTCTGTGGCAATGGAAGAGATACACCAAGGAAAACAAAGCAAGACTGAAGAGATATAGACAAAGGGCCTCCCAATACTCACAGAACCGCAAATTCCAAAACAACGAAAGAAAATTTTACCAGGATCTTAACTGGGAAAGAAAACGGAACATAAAGCCAGATGCCTCAGAGGCAAAGAACTCCTAGAACGGTATATGGGGACACACGAATAGATACAACGAAGCCCCGGAATTGTTAGGTAGAATGGAAAGAGAACTCCAAGACATAGACGACCGGCAACAACTAGTATTGAATGAAACCACATTGAAATACACCTTCGAAGTCCCAGAATGGATGACCATAGGCAGAGCAACCCTCATTTAAAAGGACATTTAGAAGGGGGACCAGGCCAACAATCATAGACCAATCGAGTGCCCACCACTAATATGGAAGATCCTGTCCGGACAGATAGAGGAGAGAATGTATATATCCATGAAAAAATGAGGACTATTACCATAAGAACAGAAAAGATACAGGAGAGGAACCAAGAGAGCAAATGCCTTACTTCACATCAACCAGATGATCCTAAAAGAAGCAAGAAAAAGGAAGAAGAAAGTTGCAATCGGATGGATACTCTATAAAAATGCATACGACATAATTTCTACACAGCTGGATGCTCGGATGCCTCAGAATATTCAAGATCAGCAAACCAATGATGAGATATATAGCCAAGTCTTTGGAAAATTGGAAATTAGATCTGACAACGACACGAAAGGACCTAGAAGGGGTGAGTATAAAAAGAGGAATCTTCCAGGGGGACTCTCTGCTCCCGCTACTATTTCTTCAAACTATGATACCACTCAACAGAATCCCGAAAAACAGCAAAGGATACCAATTTTCCGAAACACAGGGAAAAGTCAACCACCTAATGTACATGGACGACTTAAAACTATTAGCAAAGAATAGAGGAGACTTCGAGACGTTGTTCAACAAAGAGAACGAATACAGAGATGACTTTAGGATGAAGTTAGGAAAAGAAAAATGTGCACTAATGGTATCGCACAAAGGAAGGCTCTCAGCAGCAAAAGGAATCGAATTACCGGATATCAGAGCATTGACCACACAAGACCGATACAAATACCTGGGAGTTCCCGAATGTGACACGATAAAACGGGGAGAAATGGAAGAGAAAACAAGAAAAGAACGCCTTAGGAGGATTAGGAAAATATTAGAGACTAAATTAAATAGCACGAATCTGATAAAAGGAATAAATACATGGGCTGTATCGGTAGTAAGATACACAGGGCCAGTCTTTGAATAGACAAGAAGAACTCCTATCAATGGACCGACGAACAAATAAGCTTACGACATTGCACAAGGCCTTAAATCCTAGAGATTGCACAGACTGTGTGAAGAAGAAAAACGGCAAAAGAGGACTGTATCCAAAGGGCCAGAATAGGACTAGAAAAGTATGTGTAAGCAAATAGTGAAGACATTATAAAGAGCGCCCGAAGCAGTGCAACTCACAACAAAAAGTAGCGAACAAAGGAGCAGCAAAGCAAACAAAGAAAACTATGGAGAAAACTAATACTGAGATTTCAAAAGGCAGGCACAGAATGCTGCAGAGGAGAGATCATGAACATGTCTACGCAAAGGACACATGAAGAGATAAACAGTATCAACCATCATGGCAGCCCCAAACAAATGCATCAGGACTATATCAAACTATATCAAAGCGACGATCGACAGAGCCCAAACAAACAGCGAATGACGCCCATGCAGGGAAAATGATGGAACTGTAAGCCAAATAACTAATGAATGTAGTCAACGAGCCCAGAATGAATATAAAACACAATAGGGTAGCAACAGTGATACACTGGGAACTGAGCAAACGAATGAGATGCAAATAGGTGGACAAGTGGTACCAGTAAAAAACAGAGGCAGACCTGGAGAATGGAAGCCATAAATTACTCTTGGACTTAAAGTTCTAAACTGACCACACCATCTAAGCAAGATGACTGGACCCGGTCATCATAGACAAGAAAAGGAGATCCTACCAAATAATTGAAGTGACCGTGCTTGCAGATCACAGAGTTGATAGGAAAAAGAATGAAAAGCTGGGATAATACCAGGACCTAGCAAGGGAGCTGAAGTAGGCGTGGAACATGAAAGCAAGGATAGTACCAGCTATAGTAAATGCATTCGAAAACGTACCAAATGAACTGAAAATGAGATAGGAGGAAATGGGGATAAGAGGAAGGATTGAGATAAATCATACCATAGCTCTACTGGGGACTGCACAAATACTGAGGAGAGTAGTAGAAATATGAGATATACGACCTCAGCTGTTAGCGATGGCCTAATAACCATAAAAAGGCATAGTGGAGACGGTACAAACCACAGCGCTGCTGTGATAGGTGAGGATGATAGGAGAGCGGGTCTGGAGACAGGAGAAAACTCAGCTTTCAGTAATGACCACCAGGCAAGTGGGGTGGACTGTGAGAGTGCGAAGGGAAAGATTGGAGCATAAGGCATAAGGTCTCAAGTGAGCAAAATAAGTGAGGAATAAAAAATCACAATCCTCGTATCCAGTTTCTTTGGTTTCTTGAACCACTATTTTGAATCAGCTATTTAAAATGGCTAAAATCATTCTGGATCCAAAGATATCGCTGTTTATCTATCTATCTATCTATCTATCTATCTATCTATCTATCTATCTGGCCGTCCAGTTCTGAGTAGGGCAGGGGTAGAACATCAGCCTCTGGGTCTAAAGCGAAGATATCGACCCTACCTAGTGGTACTAGAGGGGATACTGGATAGTCTATAGCCACACAGAAGAGTTATAATACAACGAAGCATCTGTCTGTGGATGGCACAATGATAATTATATATATATATAATTCCCAAACTTTCGTGTTCCCACAGTGTCTATTAAATTCACCGTACACAAACACACACACACACACACACACACATATATATATATATATATATAAAACACGAAAGTTTAGGAATTCGATTGAATTTATTCCAGTTACATGTTTCGAGCGACTGTTGGCTCTCGATGTCAAATGGGAAAAATGATAAAAATTTACGATTAACAAGGTTTGGAGAGGAGGTGGGTAATGCAAAATTATTGTTTTTCCTAATTTGTTATCTTCATTGGCAAAAAAAGAGATGTCTCCGTGTCAAAGTTGAAATCAATGTGCATATAAATGAAACTGGGAGATGTTTTGTGTGTGTATATATAGTTTTGTCGAATTACTGTTATTGGGAAAATTGTAAAATTGATGGCCAGGAAGGTTCTCAGCAAAAAGGACGATGTCGTCCACAATTTCTAGGTTGCTTAGGTATTTTCCAAGTCTAGGTTCCGAAAGGTCATCTCCGGGCAGACAGCAAAGGGTTTGGGTGAGCTGGTATCTCTTTGTCTTCTCCCTTTTTCGAGCTAGCAGGGGTCCGAGTATTTATCTCGCCTGATGAAGGAACCACTGTGTCGGTAGATATATTGCAATACACTAACATATACTGGGTCTACGCCTTGATGAATGCATCGATAACCTTGAGGATTTCCATTGAGTCGAAGGCTATAGCATGGAGCATTTGCTGCTTTTTTTTTGTTGATTTACCGTATAGAGGTGGTTAATGGTTGAGTAGCTTCTTCTTAAGCTAGCTGTTTTCCGTGGTTGGTTTTCACAAATGATTTCAACTTTGACTCGAAGATATCTCCTTTTCGCCAATATAGATAACAAATTTAGAAAAGCAATAACCTTGCGTCATCTGATTCTCTTCTACAAACCTTATTATCAGCGAAACTCCATCGGTTTTCCCATTTGACGTTTTATAACGGAAGCAAACAGTCTCTCAAAACAAGTAACCGGATGAATTCAATCCAGTTTCCAAACTTTCGAGTGTTCATACTGTCTATTGAATTCACCATTATGTCGAATAAATCTTATCCTTTTCCTCAATATATATATATATATATATATATATATATATATATATATATATATATATATATATATATATATCCAAAGACGTTCCAATAGAATACATATTTCGTCTGGCATCGGGATTATCACATTCTGTCCAATCTAATGTATGTATATGTCCAATCATATATATATATATATATATATATATATATATATGTGTGTGTGTGTGTGTGTGTGTGTGGTTCCTGCAGGAACCGAACCTGGGACTGATAGGGTAGTAGCTTCAAAGTAGCGTTGCTCTTACCATTGAGCTAAACAGCTGCTGGTAATGCAAAGGCTTAGATAACCATCATAACTCCAAATTCCCCTCATGCTTGTTTATATATATATATATATATATATATATATATATATATATATATATCCATATTATTATTATTATCATGATGATGATGATGATGATGGATATATAATCCAACAGCATATTTATGATTGTATTATATTATTTTGAACTACTCGGGAGAATGAGTCACTTGGCCCAGACAGCATAAATAGAATAAAAGATTAAAGGAAATCGGACTGTTGCAAAAATCAAACCTGCAACTGATAAAGTAGCCACTTCAACGTAGCATCACTCTTCCTGCTGAGCTAACATATATATTTATATACTTTGATCAAATTTAAAAGGAAAATCCCCGGTGGATGTTAACATTTCATACCTTGCGCATTCGACACAACCAAAAAATCTGACCACATCAAACTAAAAGTTAAAAAGAAAAAAGGTGAAGAGGAAACGAAAAATGCATCAATGATATGGCACCGAAAAAATGACCACAACAAATCAGGAGTTCGAATGAAGTAAAAAGATTAAAAATGAATGAATGATTAAAAGAATTAAAGCTATGAAATACGTTGAGGAATAAGCGACCACATCAGATTAGGAAATTAAAAAGAACGAGAAAAGACGAAGGAACGAAGTGTGAATGAATGTATGAATTAAAAATGTAATAAATGAATGAAAGGAAGAATGACAAAACATAAAATATGGAGAAGTAAACCGCGTTAAATTATAAAAGATAGAAGAAAAAAAGCCAAATAATAAATGAAGAATCAATGAAGGAAAGAAAGAATAAATGGGAGAGAGAATAACAAATGCAAAATTTGACGAAGAAAAGCTGTTCAAATTAGAAATCAAAAAGAGATAAAGCAAGGAATAAAACAAAGTATGGATGAATGAAAGACAGATTAAATGAATAAATGAAAGAATGAATGAGAGTAAATGGAAGGTATAAACTACGGCAAAAAAGCTGATCATATCAAATTAGAAGTTACAAAGAAGAAGAAAAGGCAAAAAGGAATGAAGATAGAATGAAAGTTATAGAATCCGGTGTTGGGAGCTGACCACATAACATTTAAATTTGAAAAGAAGGAGAAAAGATAAAGATAAGGAAGAAGAACAAACAAATGAGTGAATGAAAACAAATGGAATTAATAGTTGAAAAGAAGAAGAAAATACGACCATTGAACGATGAATGAATAAACGAATAAACGAAAGAACGAACAAGAGAAACAAGTGAAAGAATGGATGAAAGAGGAAAGGCGAAGAAAAGACAAAGAATGAATTAAACGATGAATGGGAGAGGGGAAGAATGGCCGGTTTAAGATAAGGAGAAGAAGAAAGGGTGAAGAGAGAAAGAAGCATAAATGAATGAAAGAAAAAACGAAGGCTGTAAAATCCGGTGAAGAAAGGCTGACCACATCAAATTAGAGCCGAAAGTCATCGGTGTGCATCAACATTTGGTCCCATTAATCATCCTACACATCAGACGTCGGCTTATCTTGGAGAACCGCAGTCAAGCAGATATTCCATTCAGATCGAAGGTCCCGCAGTGCAAGCCGGGAAAAAAAACCCCTTTTTATTAATGGCGCCGGCCTTGCGAGACGCAACTATTGGACGCCGGTGTGGTCCAACAATTTGGTCACGCAAAGGTACACACCAAAAACTACGCGATAATTTATTGTTTCTGTGCTGGACATTACACAAGAATGACATGACATGACCACGTCTTTTGTCGGTCTTTTGTTTAGACTTTTCGTTTTTCTCTCATATTCTTTTATGGTGCTCTTTCTCAAGTTCTTTCTTTCTGTTTTTGTCTCTGAGGGAAGAGGAAGAGTTTAATTTGTCTGATTTACGTTTTGATGGACGTTGGGTCTGATCTATTCACTGGAGCTAAAGAACTCGGGAAAAAAAATCTTTAAATCCATTCCTTAACGCTTAACTTTTCCTTTGTCTTTTTTTATAAATAGAGTGCCAAATCGGATGGAATTGTCTCAGAAATTGAATCCACTGGCATTTAAAAATTAATCATCAAGAAAGAAAAATCATGGATAAAACGCATTCGTATCAACTGAAGTATTAACTTTTTTCTCTTTTCCTTGTCATATATCTTTTCTTTCTTTTGTTAAATTCCAGTACACGTTGGAGTTCACTTCTATTAAAAACAATGAAAACCACGCGGACGTGAATACGAGTTCTCCCGCTACCCGAAAGTAGTTTTCCGATTAAAAAAAAAACTCTCATTAGTCTAAATGGCATGAAGAGAAGAAACAATTCCCATTAATATATATGGAAATTTTTTGAGCGTTCCTGGCCCCAAAAATTGTTGATGATTATATGTTGGGTTTTGTCGTTGGAGTGTTAATTATAGGGCAGGAAAAGAGAGAGAGAGAAGAGAGAGAGAGAGAGAGAGAGAGAGAGAGAGAGAGAGAGAGAGAGAAGGGGGGATTGAGAAGTACATCTCAAATGTCTCATTGCAAAACAAAGGCTTAACTCTGTTTTCGCTTTTCGCCTTTTTTCGTAAAAGCAAAAATCAAACGTAAAGCCAACATTCTAAAAGCAGAGCATACTTGTATAGTACTTGTGACTGAGATACTAGGATATTTCTCACAGGCGACAGTGGTAGATGTTCAGCCCAGTTAAAAAGCTAGGATTTCAGATGCTGATTTCAAAGAGGTGGTAGATCCCCTGGAGATTTGGTGCAACATAATCTTCCTATGAACATTCCCCCCTTTTGACCTCGCGCTATACTAAGCTATGCTTTTTAAATGCTGAGAAGGCTAGAGAAAAAAAAAAACAAAATCTCAGCATTTTACGTCATACAAAATCTACTCGCCAAAATATTGAAATTTCATAAAATTGTAATTAATCCACGAAAAAAAATTTGTTTTCAATCGGAACAAATGGAAACCTTGAATGTACAATCCAACAATTTTTTCCTAAATACTCCTTGATGGAATGGACATGGGATGTTCAATGCCATCAAATTCAGTGCCCAGCAGAAAATACTTTCACGCGTGAAAGAATGGAGCTCGTTCGTTAAGTTCCCTGAAGCGTTCCTGATGGAGGCTGGTCAGTGAATCGGCCGAAACGCAGTGTTAAGGACAACAGAGATGAAATATTTTTCTGAATAAATCATCAGCTCATTTGCATCTTATCAATCTATCTGATACTCGCTAAATAGTTAAAAAAAAAGAAAGAAAGAAACTTGCCATCGCAGTCGATAATTGAACAACCGTAGCGTTCATATTTGGAGTCATCAAAAAATATTTCATCGAAGAATGAAAATGGTCAGAATAAATTCTGTTTATGACATCAGTGGCGTTTTCCACGGGAAACCATCTGGAATAGACTGATACAACATCTAGAAACTTCGAGCTTCTGGAGATTCTGGATGTTATTGATTAATCAGTCAAAGTAGGGCTCCAGTGAGGTCAAAAAAGCTTTTTCTCCCCTGTATCAAAAGCAGCACTTTTAGAAGAGGTCTAACAGAGTGCTGCAGCCAATTTTCAAGACTATCGACGGAACGCTATGGCCAGGCATATAGACAAACATAAACCAACTCACGGACACGCTCATGTAAAATAAAAAAGGATAAAACCCTTACTCTCCTTCAGTGGCTAATTCTGTTCAATCTTTAAAATCAGTCTGTTGTTGTAACCAAGACATGATGTGCATTACTCATGGTATGTGAACAGGGGAAGAAGATAGATGTATGTCTTTCCTAAGGGCATTAGTTTGCAGTGAACACAAACTATCCTAGTCGGAGATTGAACTCAACTCGCCGATCCCATTCTGGTACCTTTAGCTTCCATGAGATGTGCCTTCGACTGGAAGAATGCCAAACCATGACGCTGTACACTCGGTTGTTATTTTAACGAAATTGAAGATATCAATAGAAATAAGAAAAAATAAAATAGTGACCATATATCTAATTTTGCAATCTCGAAAAATCGATGTGCTAAGTACCAAAATTAACTTTACGTAAATTAATTATAATACCCATTCTTTTTAATCGATAAATCTCTGACCTATACAAAATAGTTTGATATTTTTTGAGCCGATTTCATTGTTAGCGCTGCCTTTTCGTTTCACTTGATGAAGTAAAGATTACGTTTTGTGCTTTTTCCATTTTTTTTTTGATCAGCATAATCAGTGAAACGCATAAATATTTTCAGACCGTTATCGCCTCTTCAATATTTTTACTCGCCTCTTCTTCTTGTGTGTAGGAGGTGAAGGTGGCCAAACGGTTAACGAGACGAAAAGTGGAATTGACGAAACGAGTTCAAACAACGGTCGCACAAATGCCCCCTGGGGAAAGACACAAGTTCATCTCTTATCCCTGCAACAATGGTTAAATAGCAGGGCAAAGTAGGAGTCCTAGCCATGTTTGGCAACCAGTCTACAAGCTGGACTATTCTCATTCCCTTCTACAAACTTTTTGATGTGAAAGGGGGCTAAAAGTAAGGAAAACAATAAAAACAACCAAAAAATCCCAACCAAAGATCAAAAAACAAAAAACAAAAAATATAAAAACTGGAACAAAAACAAAAAACAGGAAAAAAAAAACAAACAAAAAACAAAACAAAAACAAACACCAAAACAAAACGGGGTTAAGCCCCCTTAAAGGTGGGTGGATACCAACTTGATCCCCGCCAACAGCTCCCATAAACAAGCTGATCCCATAAGTATTGCCCCAATTTTCTTTGGACTACATCAATGATTTGAGAGAGGAGGGTTCTTTCGACCAGGTTTATGCCCAAAGGAGAGGCATGAATCCAGGACTCCCTCCTTCCAGCCATGGTTAAATAGCTGAGCATATTGGAGGCTTTAGCCCTGTAAAGCTGTCTATCCTGAGTTGCTGCCCCGTTGGAAAAAAAACAAAACAACAACAAAAAACCCACAATCACTTCAAGCAAGGATTGGGCATCCATGGATCGTTCAATAAATGGAGATAAAATCATAGCCTCATATGCGGCACGACACAGGAAGACCCGAGTCTGAGCTTCTAATATGCGAGCAATGTCCTATTTTCGATGACTGATACAGAAGAAAGATCGGCAAATCATTGGATCTGGCAGAATCGCACTAAGGCATCTGAAAACGGCCGGAGATTATAACGATCAGAATCATTTCATTGGGCGGTCTATTGTCTACAGGGTGTGGACACACACACACGCACACACACACACACGCACACACACGCACATACACACACACACACACACGCACACACACACACACAGACTGACGGACACACACTCGAAGATAAACAAGTCCTGATTCAGTATTGCCAGCTAATTAGATGCGCCAGAATATTTAGTATCGATAGCTGTTACTGACTAATAGGCTATTGACTGTCTGACGGACCGGCTGACATACCAAAAACTCCCACAGCCTTTCAGTTCCTTCCATTCCTTCAATACATTTCTGAGAGAGCAATAGAGAGAACTCCCGCATATATGGTCCGATTTTCAGGTTGATTTTGATTCTTCTACTTTGCCTCAACTTTGTGCTCGCTATTAATTTCTACAGTCTGGACCTTTAAGCAAGTCTGATTACATCAAGCAGTTAGCAGATGTTTTACGAAAACAATAATTACAAAATATCCAGCGTGAGTTAATTATACAATTAAGGCGTAAAACTGGCCAACAGTATTTGTACATTACTTTCTCGTTTCATGATATTGACTTTGAATTCATGTACTCGCCACGTCCATTTTTCAATTACGTAACAAACTAGATCAGCGTTTCCCAACCTTTGCAAGGTCATTCCTCACTTTTACTAATCAGATTACGATTCCACCCTCCATTTAAGTTAAGTTTCAAGTCTCAGCCGGTCTAATCGACGCGTCGCTTTTTGCTTAAGTCCGTGATAGTTGCTACTAATTATATTAAAATAGAATTACCACAAAATCAATTCTAGGAAGCGAACGTTGCAGTCGTTTACGAAAGTTAAAAATGTTATTGAAGTTAATAAAACTAATTAAACATAACAAGAAGCCATCAGTAAATTTCAAATGATCCTAATAAACAACGCTGGTAAGGAAAATTCAGACCTTTGACTGCTTATATAATCCATCTTGCATTACACATTCCCATTACCATTGAGCTCAAAACATTCACTACGACTTTTATTTCTACCTCATGGCCTTATTCCCTACTTAAATACCCCCAGCTAGAAACCACTGAACGAGGTCATCAATAATCCACTTGAGGATTTGCTGCCATAACTAGTTGGTTAACATGGCTTAATATCGACCAGGAGGTGCAATATAAAGATTTCTGCTGCTATCAAAGAATAGAGCAATCCAATAAGAAACATTCGTAAACCAAAAGCCATAACCATTAGTTATATAGGATAATTTTTGAGCCTTCAAAGACACAAAGCATAATGGTATATTTGGCTTAGTCATGGGGGTTTCGGGTAGTGTGAGGTACAGATGGCTTGGGCTTAGGAAGAAAAAGAGGAAACACGCTGCCTCTATAATGATTCTTTACAAAACAAAAGCTGGGCCTCTTTTAGCTTTTCGCCCTTTTCCGTAAAAGTGAAAAGTGGCGTAAAGCAAAGTTTGGAAAAGCAAGGGATACTCGAATTAAGTTGTTTCTATCCATTAACTCACACAGTAAAAAATCACGACTGGGTTTGAGCAACATTGCACTGAGAACTGTGCAAAGGATTCGAACAGCTTGCAAAGAATTCAGGATACGTAGTTTTGTGGGATGGAACAGACATTCAGCAGTTATCAATGTTATTATTTGATGTTATTGTGATTGAAAAATTCATTAATATTTTACTAAAATATTGAGTCCTTATAAAGTATCATTCCACAATGTTTCATTAATTGTTAAAATATGTTTTGCCCCGAGGGAGAAAAAACGGCATTGGAAAGATTTTAATTAGCAGTTATAAACTCGATCAAAATAACTGCCATTGTCCTACTATTTTTCCACTTGTTTTATGCACAATTACACTTTCTGATTGTTTTTCCCTCTCTTGATATATTTCAGTCTTTCTCTACTCCCTTGCAACCCACCTTAATCACTTGAGGTTGGTAAACTTTCAGTAGAACAAGCTCAATTTACAAAGACAAGAAAATCTCATTAGTCCTGATAAGAAGGGTATACAACCTATGCCTCCTCTTGATAGTCGCCTATGGAACTGAGAAATAGAACCTGACTAAACGATTGACCGTAGAACTTAGAACTATGCAACGTGCACAGGGAAGAATCATAACCGACATCTCATAGAGAGACCCCACGACAGCAAACCATATTACTGGGAAAATCAGGAGTCAGATACACTGCAATCCATGAGAAAACTCAAATGACCATGGGCAGGTAACGTAGCAAGAATATCAGACAACTACTGGACATAATAATCCACAACATGGATCTTCAAAGATCATACGCGAAACCGAGGCCAGTAAAAAAATAATATAGCATTACAAACTAGATAAGATCAGAGAGTACTGGCTCCCTGATGTCCACGATAGAGATATCTGTCCAACGACGGACACTAAAAGGCTACTGATGCTGATATATATATATATATATATATATATATATATATATATATATATATATATATATATATATATATATATATTCAGGGTTGAACACTTTTTAAGTGAGGTAACTCGTCCGTTGTAAGCTTATGGAATGCTCTTCCATAGGAATAGAGCACACTGGTTGACGGGGAATATAAGCTAAATAAATCTATTGCTTAAATTCAGCCGAGCTGACTTGGAGCAGAGGCAGGATACCGGCTTCCAGGTCCAAAGCGAAGGTTTCAATCCTACCTCGGGGTACTGGATGAGAGAATGGATAGTCTATAGCTGCATTGAAGAGTTATATATATATATATATATATATATATATATACACACACACGCACACACACACACTTTTGTCTGGTACAAGATCTTTGTTATTGGTCATTCAATGAAGATCCAATTCAGTTCACACAAAAGCGTTAAACTGCCATCAATCTCATCACGGCAGAAGACAAATATAGTTAGATAATTACTATATTTAGCTTAACCCGGCACAAACTTACACTCCAGCGAGGCTAATAACGATCGCTCTAAACGTACTTCAGCACAGAGACTTGCAAATAGAGTTTCGTCAGACAATGCTGGTAGGTTCGATCCTTGCTGATTTTTCTGTTCCATGTCAAATTCAGCTAAGCTTTGAAACTATCCTGATAGAAATGCACGCACTCTGTGCACACATGTGCGCTCAGAGAAATCACGTATGTTCCTGGAATACATAGCTTCACAATCACGCTCTCCTTTGGTGACAATAAAAGTGAAATTGCGACCAATACGTAGTGATTAGAGTGGACATCCCCAGACAACCACTGCCGCTGACAAAGCCAATAATTAGTGGACAGTACGGAAGCTCTCACTGAAGCTGTGTCACGTTGAATTGAGGACAGATCGCCGGACATATCCTGGCTCAAAGATCAGCCTTAAATTTGACGCTAGGAAAAGACGGCGAGTACTTTACTGAAAGGTCGGAAGTGTGCGTCAGTATTGTCAGTTGGTTTACTCAGTTGAAGACTTTAGCACATTTATATTCAACCTGTTTTCACCACGTGACCTTTTCACCATGTTCCAGGCTCCTTTCAAGATTCTCTAGACCGCAAAAGACATCCCAGATTATATGCATATCACGCTTAAAAATTCATCTATTTTCCCTATGTTAACAATTATTCGTTTACTTTAAGAAAAGAAAAAGTAATCCAACTGTAATAGAAGTGCCAATATAGCATTTCAGTTGCCTGACATCTCGACAAAGTATCTTGTCAATGGTATGCCACAATGATTGATGGCAATGGATGAGTATGCATTTGGCAAACCTATTTTCCATGTGTATCTTATTAGCTCAAGTAGTTGTAACAGTAGATTAGCTGCTATACCTATTGTCAACGTTGACAAGCTATATCATAACTATTTCTTAATGATCATTAATATGGTCTCTAACAAACCATTGCTAACAAGATTGATACTTATTTGAAAATCCTTACTTTGATCTTATACCAGATTTGGCTTAATCCAAGGTAATTTTTACTCACTTTATCTGATGAGAATTGGAGAGATATTGAGAATACTCACCATTAAACCTTGAATTCATTGATAAGATAAAAGCTGAATTGTCTGAAAATCATCAGCATATTTGAATAAGCTGTTACACCCATTGCCATTATTGCCAAGGGTAAGATAAAAAATACCAATCGATGCGTTTAGTGATGACTGACTAGATAGAAAGTGAGTTTTTGGGGGCATATCCATGAAAGAAATGATTTATACGTATGTTGAACATTTCTGACCTATATACAGAGAAAGGCAAACAGGAATAGTCCCTTAACATTTCTCATATTTATGCAGAAGGCAAAAAGTAAATAAATAGATGAATGGTATGTAAATGTATTTGACAGTGACTTTGTAATTGGATATGATACAGATGCAATGAACTTAACCTCAAAGAAGAGTTCTCGGGCTTTGGGAGAGCGGAAATGTGCAAAACCTAATTAAGCATGCACTGTATCCAATATGGTCGGATTAGCAGAAATATGGGGGCACCGAAAGCAAAGCATACCCCCCCCCCACACAAAAAAAAACAGCAAACAAAAATAAAACAGGAAACAAGAGCATCGAGTACAAATTAACATAATTATTATTATCATTATTATTATTATTATTATTATTATTATTATTATTATTATTATTATTATTATTATAATTATTATTATTATTATTATTTTCCTCAGTTCGTTTACTGAACACGCAAAACTTCGCACATGCGCACAGACGCATTTGATGTTCACTTCCATGCTCAACTATAGAGAACAACCACACATTTCAGTCACATTTTTACATAACTGCATGTGTGCACACAATCTTAGAAAAATGCATACGCATACGTGTGCATGCATACGCGTGCACCCATACATAAACGTATATGAATATTGAACAATCGTTATGATATATACAATGTGCATGTTAATATATCACTTAAATCAACCTTACTGACCGTCCAGTTCCGCAATGCGGAGGTAAGATGCCTGCCTCTGGGTCTGAAGCGTGGTACAGGATGGACTAATGGATAGTCTATAGCCATACTGAACAGTTGTAATACACCGAAACGGCTGTCTGAGGATGACACAATAATTTTATCTATCTATCTATATATACATATATATGTCTCACACTGGGATTGATCCTAGAACCATCAGAACATGAGATAATAATAATACTACTAATGCTACGAGGGGAGCGTGGTCAATATACCCCCGTCGGTTAAATAAAGGGTTCAGTTCGTTACTTTCCCACACCTACTAGATGATACCTGATGAAGGCCGTAGAGTACAACGGCCGAAACGTCATATGAAAAACAACTAAGATGAGGATGGTCCGAATATAAGTAGAAATAATAATAATACCTCATCTCAAAAATTCGCTCCTGGTCCTACCGTTTTGTCTAATCAAGACTCCACTAGATCCCTTCTGAAAACGTTTTTTTTTTTAAATTTAATCTTTGGAAAAAAGTTTATTAACATTTTCGGTGGTTTATTTTGACGGCTTTAGAAATGATATCTACATTCTCCAAAATGGAGTTAGAGGGCTAAAAATTTAAACATTCGCTCCTTGTCATGTTTTGAAATAAAAATTTTTTCTCTCAAAATTGTGGAAATTTTGTTGTTTATGTTCGTATTCCTATGTTAAATAATACATGAAACAATATTGTAGGTATAATCAACTGCTCTAATGCAGGGATTTCGGGGATTTAAAACAGTACAGGCATTTTAGCTGTATTGATCGGGATCAACTTCCACTTATATCTAACTTTGTGAATTAATTTAAGATGCTCACGTTTTTTTTTGTCTGACTTTGATTCGTGTATGGTTATTTAGATAATAATGTTTACTTCTATTTCACTGTCATTCAATTTAAGAATTAGATGTCATGGGTTAAAATATACGAATCTATTTAGTTTAAGTTGAACATTGAGAGGTACCTAATTTTGCTATTTATACATATTAGATGCGTGTAGTTTATTTCGCTAATTCTATGTCATGGATTTCATTAAAAGAGTCTATTTAATTTATGTGGACCGTCAAATATGTGCCCATCATCATAAACAAAATCATAAACAGAAATTCTTATTACTCGTACACTATTTGTAAGGGAAATAACTAGTCACATCAAATTTATTTAAAAAAAATGCCCATTGTATCACCATTTGATTATTGTTTTATGCAGAAAATGTGTAAAATATATTTTGCGAGAGAAAAATAAGTAGCTAGGTAAAATAAATGAATAAAAATGCTTGTTTCAAAAATCAATGCTTTTGTTGGTGGGACACTTCAATTAAAAAATTGATTTTATTTTAAGATATTTAATTTTTTTCCTAAATAGCATTTTCTTGTTTAATATACTTTTGGCGTAGGTATAAGCGAAGCATTCTTGAATACTTGGTCAAAGATAAAATTTTACCGAGTAACCCTTCCAGACGCAAAGAGGACTATTGAAACATTGTAGAATCATTGACAAGATAAAGCGTGGTCGCTTGGAACCCCCACAGATAGATAGTCAGTCATGGATACTTAATGAAAAAGACAAAAATGTGAAAAGGGGGTGATAAAGTAGGGACGGCGGATGAGGATTCTAACGGCGAAAGTAAGAAAGATAGATTGCAAGTCAAGTGGTGTGAAAAACAATAAAAAGCAGGAAGAGAATAGTAGCGAAAAGGGTAGATGAATATTCAGTTCCGGTATCAGGTAAAAGAAGAAAGTAAGTTAATTTATAAAAAGAGATAGCAAAAGAAAAGTGACCCTTGCCTTTGAAAAGGAGACCAAAGGTTGGTCACCAGCAGAGACTACTAGAGTAGGCAGGCAGGGAGATAATAGAGTATCGGAGTTGATGGTTGCTCTACGGGCCATTGGCGGCTCTAGCCGCTGGCAGTAGAAAGACATTGAACTCTCTCTCTCTCTCTCAACGAGCTCTGCTTAGTCTTCTATTAGTAAGACGAAGAAGAAAATAAAGGTTCAATTTTGAATCTCGATATGAATCCTGCATCTTTCGTTCCCTCCCTTGCTATAGCCACGATATGCAAACGCAGAAAGAAACGTCGTTATCCTTCACGTCATCTTCCGAACATACGTAGGATGAATTATTCGTAGAAGAATAATTAGACAAAGTGAATAAAATATTTTAAAAAAAAGACAGCAAAAACAAACACTTTTCTCACCTCTCATGTCCTTTTCACATCATTATTATTCCAGATTGGTAAAGAAAATTCGACTCTCATCCTTGACTGCTCTAAATAAACTGATCATAGCATTAGTTTTGCTTCTCGCTCCCCTGATTTTATTCATTTATTTATTTATTCCTTTGCCCTTAACCTCTCTCATTCTATATCTAGGCTTGGCTCTTGTTACGTGGCCCCAAATAGACAGTCCTTAGTTCTCATTCAGGTTTTTTCCTTCAACTCTCTTCTTATCCCCCTTCATTCTACATTCTATGATTGGCACCCAGGGATTTCGTGAGATTATGGCATTATGCCTCACATGAGGAATGATCCCTGTTCAAGTTTTCACCGATTTCGAGTATCTTTTTCTTGCTTTCTTCTCTGGGATTGATGAAAAAGTTTCTAGGATTTTTTGACAAAATATTTCATTCATTTAAATTCATTGCATAATTATTCAGTAATCAAAATATTTGCCTTTGCTTTCCATAACATTTTGCTATATTACAGCCAAAGTGTAGATTTCATCATAAAAAAACGATTCTACTTTTCTTGTTAGGAAGTCTTTAGGGAAAATTTTTGATACCTTCAAATTGTTGGAAATGCTAACCAGAAAAAGAACTGTTGCATGAAGATAGTATGAAAGTGACAGGTTTGGGAAATGAGTCGCCTGTGGGTGAACTTCCAGTCCGAGCTCTATAGTTATTTGTTGCACCACATTTGTAATATCACTGGTCGATCTCCTTATGTAATAAAAGGTCTTTTCTTTTTAAATGTGTTGGACAAGAGAGTTGACTGATTCATCTGTAGTTGTTTTAATAGTCCAAATTTTGCCTGAGCTGCCCTAGAATCAAGATTTAATGAACAAGAAATTAAGGGAAGAATCGAAATTCAACAGACCACATAGGATAATGATTAAGTTGCTGGATATATGAAGAGACTTGTTGTCACTAAGACTTCAGCGACGACCACCAGGCATCTGGTATGAACTTGCAGATGTAGCAGTACAAGCAAGGAGACCAAACCTAGTAATAGTGAACAAAAAGAGGAGAACCTGCCAAATAACAGACGTGGCTGCGCCTGCAGACTAGAGTTAATAGGAAAAAGAGAAAAAATTGGAAAAATACCAGGATCTGGCAAGGGAGCTGAAGAAAGTGCAGAACATAAAAAGTCAGGGTAGTGCCAGTAATAACAGGTGTACTTGGAACCGTGCCAAAGATACTGAAAGTAAGATTAGAAGAATTAGGGAGAAAAGGAAGGATCGAGACTATACAGACCACAGCACTGCTGGGGGATTGCACAAATACTGAGGAGAGTCCTGGAAATATGAGATCTACGACATCCAGCTCTTAGTAGTGGCCCAACAAGTAGAAGAAGGAAGAAATAAAGAACAAAACAAAACAAAACCCCAAACAAACAAACCAACAAACAAACACCACATGATGGTGGAGCCACGAACCACAACACTGCTGTGATAGGTGAGGGAGATATGAGAGGAGGGCTGGAGACCCGAAGAGACTTATTGTCATTCAGCTTCAAGCAGTGGACACCCGGCAAGTGATATGAAACGGTTGATGATAGCACAGCTGTGAACTAAGAAAGTGTGGAGAGGAGGGCTGGAGATCTGAGGAGACTTGCTGTCACTCAGTCTCTAGCTGTGAACTAGGCAACTGGTGGGAAATTTCTGCTGCTGCTGCTGCTGCTAATAATAATAATAATAATAATAATAATAACAGCTGGGACTTTGACATCCAAACTGACCACCCCATCTAAGCGAGAGGATCAAATCTGATAGTCGTAAACAAGGGAAGGAGAACTTATCAAATGATAGATGTGGCCGTGCCTGCAGATTAAAGAATGAAACGCTAAGGAAATATCAGGGCCTGGCAAGGTAAGTGAAGGTGTATAACATGAAAGTCAAGGTAGTACCAGTAATTGTAGGTGCAAAAATGCTGAAAACGAGATTAGAGGAACGG
>OY735235.1:18397517-18442517 GCA_963457665.1 Thysanoteuthis rhombus
TAGGTGAAAGAGAGGCGAGACCTTAGCTGAAGACCTGAGGAGACTTATTGACACTCAGCCTTCAGCAATAATCATTGGCAAACCGGTGTGAAACTGTAAATCGCAGAATTACTGCAACCTACGAGTACTAGGAGAGGAGAGCTGGAGACTTGAGGAGACTTGCTGTCACTCGGACTCCAGCAGTTACCACCAGGCAACTGGTGTGAGATTCCAAATAATAATAATAATAATAATAATAATAATAATAATAATAATAATATGTATAGGCCACTGCACTGCTAGGAACTGCGCAGATACTGAGGAAAGTGCTAGAAATATGCTAGAACTGCAACACCAATCGTTAACAGTGGCCCAACAGAGGAAGGGAAATGAAAGCGGAAATGTGAACCACAGCACTTGCATGATTGGTGAAGGAGAGGAGAGATGTCGGCTGAAGACCTGAGGAGACTTATTGTCACTTAGCCTTCTGCAATGACCACTGGGCAACCGGTGTGAAACTGTAAACTGCACTAATACTGTCGCCTATGAGAACGAGGAGAGAAGTGCTTGAGACTTGAGGAGACTTGCTGTCACTCAAAATCCAGTGGTTACCACCAGGCAACTGGTGTGAGATTGCAAATAATAATAATAATAATAATAATAATAATAATAATAATAATAATAATAATAATAATAATAAAGCACCAGGACCTGATAGGATCCAGGGATATTGGTTCAAGAAATTTACGACACTATACGACTGGCTCACCAACCAACTCCAAAGTTGCCTAAATGAAGGCGATGTCCCAGGATAGCGACCATAGAACCACCCTCACCCAAAAGAACACTGAAAAGGGGAACCAGGCAAGCAATTATAGACCAATCACGTGCTTATCACTAATGTAGAAAATCCTGACTGGACAGACAGCGGAGATAATATACATACATCCATGAAAAGAGTAGGACTTTTACCAGAAAAATAGAAATGATGCACAAAAGGAACCAAGGGGGCGAATGACTTGCTCTACATCGACAAGATTATCTTTAAAAAAGTAAGAAAAAGGAAAAATAAAGTTGAAATAGGATGGATAGACTTTTTAAAAAAGCATACGACATGATTTCCCATTGCTGGTTACTCGAATGTCTCAGAATATTCAAGATTGGTGAACTAGTGGTGAGATTCATTGCCAACTCTATGAAAACCTGGAGAGAAGACATGACAGTCACAGGATAAAACTCAACAGAGGTGAGTATAAAAAGTGGAATTTTCCAAGAGGATTATATTTCCCCGTTACTGTTTGTTCTAACTGTGATAATTCTCAACAGAATCCTGGAAAAAACAACAAAAATACCAATTCTCAAAAGCAAACAGGAAAGTCAACCACCTAATGTACATGAACGACATAGAACTATTTGCAAAGAACAGGGGAGAGCTCGGAACGTTGTTCAACGAAGTGAAGAAATAAAAATAAAAACAACAGCAGAAATGATGATGATGATAATAACCTATCATAAACAGTGCGATATTTTCCATTTTTCTGTTCAAAACCTCTGCTAGAAGGTACGGATGATACACTTCAATCCTTGGGAGAGGCCCTTAGTAGATAATTGGAGGTTTTTTGCCTCTTGATGCAACCAAGCTCGTAGCTATTTTGCCCCACTAAACTGTAAGGTGACTAAAATGAATAGTTTTTACGAATACAAAAGATTTCAAACATACACACACACACTCACACACACATTCACATGAGTGTGTGTGTATGAGTATTCTGTATTGATGACTTTAATTTTCTCAGAAAAGATATGTTAATCCATGATGAATAGGCTAAAAGATAATTGACCCCTATTGATGCGTGTACTTAATTTGACGAATGATTTTTCGTGTGGAAGTGCATGTGGTTGTCAAATGATGCTGTGTCTACCCATCAGCGCGTAGCTATATTGGCTTTTTCGGAGGGTGTGTGTGTGTGTGTGTGTGTGTGAGAGAGAGAGAGAGAGAGAGAGAGAGAGAGAGAGAGAGAGAGAGAGAGAGAGAGAGTTTAACTGTGGAGATAGAAAGTAAAATAGTCCAAATGAATAGAATTAGAATGTTCGTTCAACGTCTTGGTAAATAAGAGAGTGCCAACTGGTAAACAACGAAACTTAAATAAATGAAATGATTCTTCGTTTTACAATACGGTGTGCATACAAGCATCCCATTTTGACAACATACAGAGCATCACTTGTAAAACAGTTATGCAGCTTCGACTAATAACAGAAGTATATGCATTTCTGCCCTCTCGTGTTTCGTCTTCTTTCCCTTAGTCGTTCGTTCCCAACTCAAATATTTTCGGATTTGCGTTGCTATTTGTTTCTGTTACTACGTTTTATGTGACCCATTTGAAAGACAGAATATGTTTCTGTAAGTCTACACATGCAAAGTGCAGCAGCATGTTTCATGCCGTATTCGTGCAGGTAATACTCCGGCTATACAAGTCCAGATTTGGTGCAATGCTGGTCAAGCAATTGGTAAGAGCCGACCAAAAACGGAGGCGTTTGGGATTTTGCTATAAATACATTCGCTGATTCAGATGCAATTCAGGTAGAAACGAGCAGTCCGAGTCAGCACATAAAAACAGATATACCACACCAGCCAAAAGCACAACTTTCAAATCTCCATTTGCTGGCTCAAGCCTGACGAAATTTCAGTTTGAAAGAACACCTTTTGACGAGAAAATATATTTCTACGAAAGAAATTTGACTCTAAATTAGGTGAACATTTTACGAAACTTTACACACACACACACACACACACACACAAACACGTCATAAATCAAGTGAGCATTTTATCCTCTGAAGTATTGAATATTTAAAATTATCTCATGATACTAACTGTTATCCTCTTTTTGCAGACTGTTGATTTAATCGAAATCGTCTTATAACATGAACTGATACCCTTTATTCGTGAACTGTTGATTTATTCGAAATCATCTTATAACATGAACTGATACCTTTATTTGTGAACAGTTGATTTATTCGGAATCGTCTCATAACATGAACTGTTATTCTTTATTCATGAACTGTTGAAATAAAAGCACAAGTTTGAGGGCTTATTTCACGGTCCTCAATCATTTTTCTCTTGTCAAGTCAAGTGTTCAGGTGTCTGATGACCAAGGAATGACGCTATCATGTTTTGTTGTCAGAAAATATATCATTATCAATATCATTATCGTCAGTCTTCAAACGTCCGTCGTTAGACATAGACCTTCCCTTGGATTCACCACTCCTCTCTATCGCTGGTGTTGCATAGCCAATACTTTCTGAATTTGTCTAGCTCGTCTCTCCATCTAGTACCCTGCCGGCCTCAGTTACGCATATGGTCACTGGGAATCCATATTGTAAGTTGTCATGTCCATCAGTTGTCTGCCATTCTTGCAACATGGCCAGCCCATTGCCACTTGAGTTTTTTTAGCAGATTCAATGATGTCTTGGACTCCTGTCTTCTCATATATATATTGTGCTGTCTGGTGGTCTCTCCATGTGAGGTTGACCATAATTCTTTCATGTGTACGTTGCATGCTTCTCAGTCTGCATGTCAGTCTCTTGGTTAAGTTTCATATCTCAGCTCCATAGGTGACTATCCGGAAGATGCATTGTCAGAATACCTTTCTTTCTAGGATTAATGGGATCTTCTTGTTTTTGAAGGTTGAGCTTGCTCTGCCAAAGGCTTGCCGTCCTAGGGTATTCTTCTCTTGATTTCTTCTTCTTTTGAGGGTCTCATGAAGATTCGTTGTCTTAGGTAGATGTAATTGTCAACTATCTTCAGTTCTGCGTCTTCGATTTTGATCTTTGTGTTTTTATTCTTGACGTGATTGTTGCACACGATCTTTGTACGTGCAGAAGTTTATGTATCTTGTTTCTCATCTAATATAATTTTCTATTCTATTCTTTAGAATTTATTCATTTATTGACTCTGAGGTGAATTTCTTTGAAAAATCTTCACTCTTCTATCAATCGTAGCGCTGTGAATCTACGACTCGAATATATATGAAATATCGGGATCAAATATCCTATTTCTGATATTTTAAAATTTGTTCTTCATTAATATCACTTATCTATTTGCAAATATATTTTTCCTCGCTCGAACACTCGGTCCCTGCACCAAAATTCTCTCCCAATCTGGTTCATCACGCATGCGCAGTCGGCTAATTCGAGCGCGTGACTTGCAACGTGAACTTGTCTCTGTGAAATTAAATATTAAAATTTAAGTATACGGTTTAGTTCTCCATTGCGATTTCTCAATCACAAATCGGTCCAAGATATTTGTTTAGCTGATAACCCATTGCAAATGGTGGAGGGTTATTCCTACTATTACAAACACCGTTAATGAAATGGCACGACATCATCAACTGGAGAATAATGTCTGATTACGGGGCAAATGGTTGTCGGGAAAAGTTAAGCTCTTTTGTTGAACAAATTTCCAGCAGACAAATTTGAGATGATTAGGGGTACAATCATGAATTTGACATCTAACGCCGAGCAGATCAGAATTAAAGAGCCAGGTTCGTTAAAACTCTTTGTCGGGTAAAACTTTCAACTTTTATTTAATTTTTTTTATTTTGAGAGAGAGAGAGAAGAGAGAGAGAGAGAGAGAGAGAGAGAGAGAGAGAGAGAGAGAGAGAGAGAGAGAGAGAGAGAGAGAGAGAGAGAAAGAGAGATGCTTTGCTTGAAATGAAATCATTAAGACCAAGGGAAAAAATAGATAAACCTGTGATATGTGAAACCCGTACAGGGACAGCTGTAGTCGTAGTCAGCGCAAGGGCACTACTTTTTTTTACTTTTGAATATAATGAACTATGACCGACTTAATACGTACCAGGATATTTGATGATATTAGAGATGGATCTAATTAATTCAACTTTTAAGTAGATCGATATAGTACAAAATAATACAACACTTGGGTGTGTAATTATCTATCTATCCACTTATCTCAGTCTGTTCATATATATACATATATATATATATATATATATATATATATATATATATTTATATATATATATGTATGTATATATATATATATATATATATATATATATATATATATATATATATATCTGTGTGTGTGTGTGTGTGTGTGTATGTGTGTGTGTGTGTGTGTGTGTGCGTGCGTGCATGTGTGTGAATGTGTGAATAAATGTATTGGCGAGCGAAAACTGTTTGGAGAGCTTACCGCAGCTGTTAGACCATAAACAGCGGGGCCTATGTATGGATTTTCTTCCCGGCTTGAGCAGTGGATTTCCATATAGGTTGATATAATTTTGGGACAGAGAAATATCCCATTTCTTTTCTCGTCTTCAAATATATAAACAACAAAATTTTCTGTGAACCGATGAAAATATTTCCTCCTAAAAAGATGGTTAGAAGACATCGAAATACATCAAAACATGCCCAAAGGATAATAAGAAAAATTGAGATGTAACATGTACTTTCTCTTGAGTTTTTCTCTTCACCATCCGATTGTCTCCTTCAACACACACACAAACACATACACACACATGTATACATATATCATAACCCGTCTCTCTCTTTCTATTTCTCTCTCTCCCTCTATCTATCTATCTATATCTATCTATCTATCTATCTATCCTTCTATATATATATATATATATATATATATATATATATATATATATCAGAAAACTCAAGAAACTTACAATAAAAATGAACCGGAAAAATGTATGTATATATAAATGAAAGTTGTTTAGAAGAGAGTGCGCCGCCTAAATGCACAATGTCCTATAGGCAAACATTTGATTATACATATATATATATATATATATATATAAATATATATATATAAATATATATATATATAAATATATATATATAAATATAAATATATATATATATATATATATATATATATATATATATATATACTAATAAAAAATCCGTTGAGTATCTGCAAAAATGTTTGCATGAATAAACTTATGGAGGGAGTGTAACATGCCAGGAAAAACAAACATACACCCCCCTGCAAAAAACAACAACAAAAAACAAAAAAAAAGCAAACAAAAAACCCCAATTCGAATTGAAAATCAAACGATAACATTTTTTTTCTAAAAGATTGAAGGGAAAACTTTCGAATAGGTGCCAATAGAGTTCGTGTATTTTGCATTGAATCCACTTTCTCATCTGGAAACGCCATATTCTGTAATGATCAGTTGTTGAACAAAAAAGCGTTTGTTTGTTTTTTACTCAATTTTAATCCATCTAAAACATACCTCAAAAATATTCAGTCACTAAAGTTTCAAAAACTTTCAACAACCCAACTTCAATTAATCAAAAAATTGCTGCAGTGGTTCTCAAACTGGTGGGAACCTTCCTCCGAGGAGAGAAATCTTAAAATCATTGGGGGAGTTTTATTCCATTTTAAAGAGTATATAAATGAGCCTAAGGTGTTTGTTTGAATTGTCACGTCTCTGACTCACCTATTTTTCATAATGGAATCGACCGAATGGAACACTTTGAAACTAAGAAATGGGTGGGGAGTAATACATCATTTCCATTTTAAGTAGGGGAATTACTTTTGGTACATATGTCCAACACCGGTGTGTCGTTTCAGAAATACAAAAAACAAAAAAACAAAAAAACAAAACAAAACAATAACAAAACAAATCTCGAAGAAAAATTAATAGTATTGCATTGCTATCTTCCATTTTTGTTTTCTTTGTGTACTGTTGTTAATGTGAATCTTTGGTGGAAAAGATGGGGTGCTGAAAATCTTGATTGGGGGGATATGTTGAAACTGGTTGAGAACCACTGGGCAAGATAGATGAATAGAGAGGCAGATTGTTAGAGAACAGAGGTGGATAGTGAGATATATAGATAGATGTGAATGGACAGCGAAAGGTAGATTGATTCTTAGTCACTATATATTTAATCATTAGAACAAAAGGAAAGTTTGAGGTATCGCCAACATACATACAACACACACATATATATATATATACACACACACACACATATATATATATATATATATATATATATAAATATATATATATATATATATATATATATATATATATATATAAAAAATACAAATCAGGAATGCAATATAATATAATACAATATCAGATGGGCTTATTTGATAAAGTGCTCGAAAGATTCAGCATTGAACATCAAGTTTATTTAGAGTAGAGCTTGGAATAAAATAAAGTGAGGATTCGCTACACAAACACGCTTATGTTCTGTTTAGGCTTCTTCAGGCGTATGATTCGATTTATTTTAGATTCCTATTAAGAACATCTGGGGGGGTGAGTGTCTATTTTTCTAGGTTGTATGATGTTCGTTTAATTCTATATATATATATATATATATATATATATATATATATATATATATATATATATATATATATATATATATATATATATATACATATATATATTCGGACCATCCTCATACAACGTTTTGCACTTCGTCAGGTATCATCTGGTAGATTTGGGGAAGTAACGAACCGAACCCTTTATTTATCCGACGGGGGTATATTGACCGTACTCCCCTCTTTTAGCGTTAGTAGTATTATTATATTATCTCACACTAGGATCGAACCTAGAACCATCAGATTACTTTACTGTAATTTGTCTGATGCTGTAACCACTGCGCTATGTGTCCATGTGGTTCGATCATTTCAAAACGTTGAATCAAAAACAACTAAGATGAGGATGGTCCGAATATCAATAGAAATAGTAATAATACCTCATCTAAAAAATTCCGATATATATATATATATATATATATATATATATATATATGTATATATATACACACACACACACATTATACATATGGTACAGATCAGGCATAATATAATAATATATTAATAATATAACTTCTGATATGTGATGGATTTATTTCATAGAGTGCTCGATACATTCAATTTTATACTATGGAAGTTAAATCGTTTTAGAGTAGACCTGGAAATAAATAGTAGAATGTGGATTCGCTACACAAACTAACTTGATGAGGCCCGGAGAGGGCAGAAACGTGAGCTAGTTTGTGTAGCAAATCCACATTCTACGATACATACATATATATATATATATATATATATATATATATATATATATATATATATATATATATATATATATATATATATATATATATAATCAAGTTTCAGCAGCAAACCAACTCAGTACCTAATCAAGCACTGGATAAACCAAACACAACACCCAACTCCGACACAGGAACTGAGAACTATGAAAAAATAACCTTCAAATAAGAAAAAATACACCATAAAAACAATATTTTAGTAGCATAAAAAGGCAGAAAAAAGTTGTCCGTAGATTACAATAGCAGCGCGAAACTGATCAATTACAACACAGTCGTGAATATCGATCTATGCTCTATTTCAAAATATTGAGCATTATCACCATAGATAAAGCAACCCCTAAAACAGTATATATATATATATATATATATATATATATATATATATATATATGTGTGTGTGTGTGTGTGTGTGTGTGTGTGCGTATGTGTGTGTGTGTATCTGTGGTTGCGTATACGCGTGCCTCTGCGTATATATACATACTTGTGTATGTGTGCGCGCGCGTGTGTGTGTGTGTGTGTGTGATTGGGTGCGCATGTATGCACTCTCTTCTTTATTTGTACATACAAGTATATGTAAACATATTCATTCGTACATCTACGAATAAACCAGAATCTTCACTCATCCGTTTCTTTTGTATTCGAATGCACGGTGAGCTGAGAACATATCCTATCAAGTGTCCCCGGTAAGAGAGCTGGAAAACTCTCTGCCTGAAATATTGGGTCCGTAATTGAACCTGACACAAGTGGGGCAGTATCCGCTTGAAGGCCTCTTTGCGACAGAACATAAGAAGGCAGCGTATAACAACGACGGCAGTGACAACAGTATCTTTAATAACAACAGATGTAACATTAAAAACACTAGCAGCGACAATGACAGAAGAAAACCAGGAAAAAAACGAGCTTTTTTCCCCCCGAATCAAAGCAAAAGAAAAATATGGAAAAGGTGGGAAATGCTTAAAAGAATATATGATAGAAGATAAGGGGGAATGTTTGAGTTTTAAAAAAATACTTGGTATTTCTCTCTGTCTGTTCATATCTATCGATCCCATCTATACATATGTTTCTTTCTTTCTATCTATCTATCTATCTATCTATCTATCTATCTATCTATCTATCTATCTCAGTCTGCTGATCAATCAATAGATTCCTAATCCTCATTTTTCGTTTTTTCTTCTGTTCTCTTGCTGGAACATACGCTTGATCGTAATGAGATACACAGAGAGGCACACAGACAGAAACAAAAACAAAAACACCCGTATAACCACACAGATACACACACACAAACACGCAGAGACATGTGTACACAAAAATACATACATATATACACACACTAACACACGTGCAAATACCTACAGACACATGAGCACGCAAGTGCGCGTACAGAGACAAGTTCACGAGTACACGCACATACATCGAATATTCATGAATGCACCTGAGCATAAAGTCTGATTATTTCATTGCTCTGGCTTCATAGAAGAATCGTTTCTTCTTTTCCCGCTGACTTCTTCTTCCTTTCATTCTCAGTAATTCTCTTTCCTTCTTGATATTTTCCAAACGGTATTTGTAAGATTTTGTTGCGCCAATCTCCAAAATAGAACCCCGGTAGGCCTCAGGTGTGGGGCACTCATTGTGTTCGCCTACACATCTATGTTTACCACCCTCTCTATCAAAATGCAAGCTTAATCGCCTCGTGGTAGAGATAGTTGCGGGTCTTCCACCAGCACAAGTGATTCAAGTCCGAGCCATTAGAGAGAGCAAAGGATTTTGATGTTTATTTTCAGTTTAAGCAATTCCCCCCCAACTTCTCACATCTCAAAGAAAGAGTACAGAAAGAAAAAAATTAAAGAAAGGAAGTAAAAAATAAAAAAAATAAATGAGAGGAAGAGTGTGAAAACATATGAGGAAGAAGTGTATTGAAGTAGATTGAAAGAAAGAATAAAAAGAAAGAAAGACAGCAAAAAAGAAAGAAAGAACGTGAAAAAAATCTGAGAAATATTTTTAAAAAAGAAGTAAGAAAAGGAGAAAGAGAAAAGATTAGGTTAGTCTCTTAATAGGAACCGTCAAGTGAACAACGTCTTTTGGCAGTATGTGGCGTTGGGAGTAATCAATCAAAACATTACAAAAACGGGTCATCAACGAATAAGTTACTTCTCTCGCCTTTTGGTTGGGCAGAAATCATTGAGTAATCAGAAAAAAATGCAGACACAAACTAGGTACTGATTTATCATGAACTTATACTGCAAACAGACCCCACAAAGAACCTATTCAGGGGGAATTAAAAGAAAAAAAAATTTCCGTTAACAATAAATTTATGTTTTAATTTACTGCACTCTAGCTCCATTGGTTCGGCTTGATACATACATAGCCAGCTGGACCAATTTAAAAACTGAAGAAATCTATGTTCGTGCTTTTGGTTAACAGTTTCTCATGGAAGAGCCAAAGACAAAAAGAGAGATATAAAAGGAAGAGGGACGGAGGGGGGGTGCAATATTTTGCTCTACGCCAGGCGCCTTTCAACATGCTGTTTCAAGATATTCATTCATTTATTTATTTCCCTTTTATTTCACTTGAGCAGTTTATCATAATTCACTCCCGGCTTTCTAGGACTATCGAAGCTTCACCAGAGCCCCATTGATCGTGCATTTCGGGAACATGTTCCTTCGTCTTTCTGTTTCGGACGTCTCACGGAGCTGGACGAGGGACTTGACTTTCCGAGTTTGAATTCAGGATTGTCCGTCTCCTAGACTTGTTGCCAACCAAAGCTGAAAAACCCAGTCTCTCCAGCAATTTATCCATAGCTGGTAGGGAGAAAAGTTGGATTCATACCATTCCAAGGGGCATTAGTGCGTAGTGAGCGCAATTCGATTCCATTTGTGCTGCTAAACGTTAGAAAACCTGCACTTCTGGAACAAGGTTAACAATGATAGAGCGTTCAATAAAGATCGAAGTCACTCCAGTTGGTCAGCAAGAGAAACATGTTGACATTCCTTGACACTACCAAATCTGTCCTAATGTTAGTGGGAATTAGCAAACGCCAACTCAGAGTTGATTTTGCCCCTCCCTAAACAAGAACAGCAAGAACAATCCTCATCAAATATACAGGGAGTAAACTCCTCACTGCTTGTCTATAATATCACGGTAAACCAAACCTATTGGATAAACATTTCCCTACTGCGACCATGTGATTGGAAGGCAGCTCTCCTACCAACTGAACTAAACTGAAAATATACTCACGAATTTATTTATCATATACGATGAGAAAAGTTACAGTAATCAGCTTCAGTAGGAATAGAAGTAGGAGTGGAGTTTTGTCCTGCAGTATCTTGACTTGTTTTACCTACCAAATTTTAGTGCCAGGATTCTCTTTTGATTTTGATCATAATACGATATATGGCCGACGTCACTAATTTACGCTGACAAATGAGCGAAGGAAACCCCGTAATTAGAAGATACGAATATTAAATATTGATCATCCCTCCGCTGGTGATGACCTTAATTTGATATTTTACCTTCCGTTGACTGTTTTGTTTCTCGCTCCTGACTATGCACACGAGATGTCAAAAAGTTCTCCGATAATTTCAATGATAATTTCACGAGGAAGAAGTGATTTAATTTTTGAAAGGATCCAGATATTTGCTTCTATTAGAGAAACCTCATTAGATTTTTCGTATATTTCTTTATTTACTCCTATCTATTCACAAGATAAAAGTCCTCAAATGAAATTTTGTAAGAGATTAGGGTTATGGAGATTAGTAGTAAAAAATGAATATATTAATATTCATTTTTACAATATTTTGACTTATAAAAATAGACGATAAAAGATTTTTAAAAAAATACTCCATTGTGGTAATTCACTTGAAAAAATAAATAAGTTTCCTTACGCTGGCCACGGCAGCAGCTATACCTGCCCGTGCTTCAAACCTCGCAAGTTTTCTCCTTCTCGTTGTTCTTATGTAAAACACACTTCAACACATGCTATTTCACCTACAGCTAAAGGGGGCATTAGTGCCAGTTTCAGTCAGGATTTGATCTCGGCTCGCCCAAAGCTCATTTCCCGCGCTGTTAACCGATCGGCTACTTGCACTTCCTTCATGACATGATACCGTATCATTTGAAAATAGGTTGAAGCAGTAGCTGCAGCTTAACGTTCGCAAACTAGATTTGTTGGAAGAAGGAGAAGAGAAATGAAAGGTGAAAAAAGACAAAGAATGAAAGGCTTTGGAAGGAATGGGACAAGAAGAAGGTTGGGATGAAACTAATTCGTTATAATTTTAATCACTTAAAACCAAAATCTTGCGACGCCTCACTTTTCTTTAGAATTGTCAGCTTTGAAGACATCAGAATCCGCTTGAGTGAACAAGAAAAGATATTTATGCGGCCAGAATCGGTGATGTGAAACAATTTAATGAAAGTTAATAATTGTCTTCTTGTTTTTTTACCGTTTGTACCATCAATGTCGATGTCTTTCTTTCTTGTTTTAGGGGCATTTAGTATTTTTTCTTCCTTTCTATCATCTTTAAGGTGAATTTTGTCTTTATGTTCTTTCTTTCTTTTCATCTCCCTTTCTTCCTTCCTTTCTTCCTTCTTCAAGGTAGATTTTGTTTTTTTGTTCTTTCTTTCTTTTAATTTTCCTTCCTTTCTTTCTTCTTCTTTTAAAGTGGATTTTATCTTCTTCTACTTTTTTTCTTCTTTAAAGTCATTTTTTGTCCATTCTTTCTCTCGTTCTTTTTTTCCTTTCTGCATTTTTTCTTCCTTCCTATCTCTCTTTCTTTCTTTATTTCGTACTTTCTTTCTTTTTCTTTCCTCTTTTCTTCTTTCTCAGGGTGTATTTTCGCTTCCTTCGACATCTATCTATCTATCTATCTATCTATCTATCTATCTATCTATCTATCTATCCGTCTATTTATTTCACTATTTCCACATGTATGTGTGTAAGTACGTATCTATCTATCTATCTATCTATCTATCTATCTATCTATCTATCTTTTAATCTTAGACAAATTACATAAACTAAGTAAACCGCTGTCAACTGAAAATCATCTTTAAAAAAAACAAAACTAAACATACGCCCATTCTTTTGTTTCACACTTACTCAAACATAAAAGCCAGAGCAAGTCAATATAATGTGGACTTGAAAACTAATATATGCTCATATTATGAGTCTATAAAATCGACAAATGTGATTAAATATTAATTCAAATTGTAAAGTGGATAAATTCAGGTACTCATTCAATAGGAGAATACATTTCCGGAATTTTTGAAACTAGGTGCTGTTATTGAATAATGTATCTTTTTCATTCACAAAGTCATATTTTGGTCCCAAGATTTCGACCACTGTACTCTCCAGCCTTCCTCGTGTGTTCCCCGTATTCGTAGAACTTCAGAAAATTATGAGCAGATTTTCTTTTTATTTAGTATTGAAAACAGATGTCTGCAGTCAAGCCAGAGGGAGCCAGGAATACGCCCCAGTCAGATTTTTTCAAGCAAGAAGGAATCATTCCCTCTTCCTTGGGGTGGTTTCAAGGTTTCAGGAGGGTGGGAGGAATTGAGACCATAGATTGGCAGACTCAAGCTGTTGAATTATCGATCTTTTGGCACTACTAGTACTTTCCCTTTTGAATAATAACCCGCTTAAATGCATATGCACTAACATGGAAAAATAAAAGTTTTCTAATAAAAGATTCATAATATTGAAAACGCACTTTTTGAGTTAGACAAACTTTGAGGAGAAGAATGTTTAAATGTGTGCATAGGTGAAAAAAGTTGATAACCCATGATCTGATTTATGTAAATATTACGGATTACTATTAAAGAGAATGGTCAAGACATTCTTGATATCCACAACGAGACATAGTTGCAACAGGTAGTTTTTGAAAGAGACAAGTGTGAATAACTTGACCATGTATCAAATTCGGTATCACGTTGGTGCAGGTAAATAAAATATATTTGTTGGATGAATGACCTCTATCCTATCTCTTACAGACAATGGAACGTCCCCCACCCCAAGGCACATGCCTAGGAGAAACGTATTGAGATCCTGGATTTCCCAACCGTCAGAATGCCCCTAGTCTTTCTCATATAATTCAGATTATGGCAAAGAACCATACGTGTGGCCTCTCTTGGCTGCAGGAGCTGTTCGGGAAGTGAAACTGTCTGAAGGGTTTGGAATCAGAATGGTCTTTCTCCTAGCCTGGTTGCCTTCCGATAGCTAGAATCAGTCCTGGTAATCTACCAATAGCTGTGGTCGAAGAAATGGATCCATGCCTTTCCCAAAGACATTAGTGAAAATAAGCAGTTCCTACCGGATTTTGAACTTAGCGATAACACCAATCACATCCCCATATACCTATATATCCATTTGATATTTGTTACACTATGGAAAATGTAAATAATGAGACAATATCAACATGAATATGGAACAACAGATTTCGGAATAAGCAGTCGCTTTGGCATGGAACTATGGTTTGCAAGCCAATCTCTGAACTGGGTGCCCAACATTTGTAACCTTGTGCCAGACAAAGTTAAATTTTTGAAGTGAGTTCGATCCTAATTGGATTCTCATAACTTGCGGCCATGTGTTGTACCAAACAAAGCTTTGTAGATATCAAGTATATCTCGTTGTGAATTGGTGGTCAATAAACTAGTCTCGGAGACCATTACAACTGATGTAAGTTTGAATCCCATTGGATATCCCATAATTTAGGCCCCTGCACCTTGCTATTTTAACCCTAGACAAGGTAAGGATATTTGCGAAATATAATTAAACAGCTTTAAATCACTGATGAAAATTAAAATCAACGATTGTGGAAAGATAGCGATGAAGTAAAAGAATATAACGATGAGCAGATGATGAATTAAAATTGGATAACGACGCCGATAGAGGCCAAATCAAATCACAGGTGTTAGTTAATGAGTTCGACTAATCCAAATGGAAATGGTGACAACTTTTGACGACGTCTGTCATCTCGTATTTTAAAACAGTTATCACAGCGAACTATTGGTTACATAGGTGGTGTGACAACCATCGATCCAACACCGCCCTTTAACATCCATGCAAACATAAAACAAGCGCAAGATCATAAATTAGTACGAAGTCTGTCCGGAAAGTATCCCCCCATTAATTATTTTTAACAAAAAATATCCCATTAAGGATAATGGCGTCTTAGTCCTTTCAAAGAACTCTTTGTAGGACCACACCTCTCCATCTCTGTGATACACCTGCACACATACATATATCTATCCTAGCTAAAAAGCTTCACAGCTTTAAACACTTAATTTAAAAATCATCAACGGTTTTATGTCATGTAAATACTTACGCACATACATATATTCAAACTCACCGATATATAGATTTCTTGATACATACATAAATACACACACACACACATACACATACACACACACACACATATATATATATATATATATATATATATATATATATATATATATATATATATATATATATATATATGTATGTGTGTATATTCCAGTACCGCTAGATAGAGGTGAAACTTTCACTCCAGACCTGGGGGTAGATACCCTACTCCTACCCTAAACAGAAGTGGACGGTCATGAGGACCGAATGGAGTGATATATTTTTTACGCATAATTCCCTATCTACCAAAGTACACGATTCCAGAGTTAGAAGAGCATTGCATAGTAGCTTAAAGCAGCTAGATGCCCCAACTCTATCTATCTATCTATCTATCTGTGTGTGTGTGTGTGTGTGTATGTGTGTGTGTGTGTGTGTGGCAATCAATCCTGGGCACCTGTTTGCATTGTTTACCCATTTTCTGATATTGTCAGCAGAACAAAGTCATCTGCCAGCTGGTGGAACGTTAGCCAAAAGGTCAAAATGGACCCGGTCTAATCTAGTGTTGCCAACACTGCTATATCTAATTCTCAAGTTAGTATAGGATATAGAACAACGCCTTATTTCAAAAGATTGTTCTTTATCCTATTCTAACTTGTAAACATCATCTATTCCTATAACCTTTCCTACATTGACTTGTAAATGTAGCTCTATATTATGATATAAAACTGATATATTATTTTTCGATTTTTTTTCATTTTAAAGGGTTTTTGTTTGAAAATGGCATTTTTTTTAGATATATTCCTGATCAGTTAAACGTGTTCTGAAATCCCTTTTAAAAATGAAAAAAATTCCAGGAAGGGCAAAATTCATGACATTCAGACACCGAGGACATTTCATAATCTCCCATACTCGTTCAAGATTTCCATACTGTCATAGATGGGGATTGTCCGTGCGGGTAACAGCACTGAAAATAAACTCGGAAAGCCGAGGTCAAAGCTCGGTTGACCTATATTTTTTTTCACTTCGCATTAATGCTATTGGGAAAGGTAGTGCCGAAGTGAAATGAGTGACGTCACATAGTATGTTTCACATATTGCAAACGATCCGAGTAAGCAGTAATGCAATAGATGGAGTCCAGGCTGTAGCTGTTGCCAACGTAAGGTCACTACCTACTTTTCCTTTTTACAGATATCCTCCATTGAAGTCCAATATAATTTCCCTCCCTTTTAGCCAAGAGCGAAGACGTGTATTTCAGCTAATGCGATATGGCTATTTACTAAGCATATCTTGGGTCGGCACAAATCTTCTACTGCAGGATACCCGGTGAGATTCGAACTCACTACCCAGCATTATTGGTCAGCTAGATCGAGGCATCCATGATACTTGGGTTATATCTTTATTGACATAAATCAGTGCAGTAAGTGTGATAGATAAGTGCATGAAACGGGTACGTCACTGTGCTGCAGTGATTAGCAATCCCATTCTTGCAGACCATCGTGCGTTCGATCCTCTCAGACTGTTAATACAGTCATGAGTTTGATCCTTATTTCCAGGAGTGGTACACAACGTATTCTTGAAGACAGTTTCCATTTGTAGACCAGTGAGAGGCTAAACAATGCTCTGTAAATAACGGCAAGTGCAAACCTTACTAGAGTGACGTGGACTGATACTGTTAAAAAAGTTACGCTCCAACTGATGAAAAAGTAAGTAGTACCCTTATGCTTGCTTCAACCGTCCCTGCTTGGACTCCACATATATCATTACGGTTTGCAGTATATGAATAAGACTTTCAAGTGACAAGCATTCGAAGTGGCATCACTCAATTGACTCTGTGTCTTCAAGTAGCACCATGACAACTGTATAACATAGATTAGTTCAATAGACGAAAACGCATATAAATATTTGTATAACGTTTCTAACATGTATACAATCACAGTAACTCCTTTCTCAGGCTACATGAAGACTCTGAACCCTTCCAGCTCGAAAAAGGAGTAAGGCAAGGTGATACCAGCTCACCCGAACAATTTACAGCCTGCCTCAAGATGATCTTCCGAAACATGGACTGAGAAAATATGGGAATCAATTAGACTGCGAATATCTGAGTAACGTTAGATTTGCAGACGACATCGTCCTTTTCACAGAGAACCTATACAACCTCCAACTAACGCTAGATGAACTAAACGAAGAAAACAAAAAGTCGGCCTACACATGAACTTCAGTAAAACAAAAATCGTGTGCAACAATCATATTGAGAATAAGAACATAACTGTCAAGATAGAAGATGCAAAACTCGGCTAGGTAGACCACTACATCTCCCTAGGACAACGAATCTCCATGAGATCCTCAAAAGAGGAAGAAATCAAGCGAAGAATCACTCTAGGATGGCAAGTCTTCAGCAGAGCTCTACTTTCAAAAACCAGTCGATCCCAATAATCCTAAAAAGAAGAGTATACAACCAATACATTCTCCCAATAGTCACTTATGGAGCTATATCATGGAATCTAATTAAGAGACAGACCTGCAAACTGAGAAGCATGCAGCATGCGCATGAAAGAATCATGCTCAACCTCACATGGAGAGATCACAATACAGCAAAGTATATCAGGAAGAAAACGAGAGTCTGAGCAATCTCAGAAACTATCAAAAACTCAAATGGCAATGGGCAGGCCATGTTGCAATAATGAAAGACAACCAATGCACATCACGACTCACAACATAGATCCCAAGAGATCATATGCGAAACCGAGGCTGGCAGAATACAAGATGGAGACATGAACTAGACAAATTAAAAAATACTGGCTCCGCGACGCCCGTGATAGAGAATCGTGGCAAATCCAGGGGAAAGTCCATGTCCAACAACGGACGTTAAAAGATTGATGTTGATGATGATGATGATGATGATGATGATGATGATAACAGTCTTATTTATCTCAATTTAATCAGACTGCAATTTAAGTAATACTCCTGCCGAGACGATCAACGTAACAACTATGGTAGATTATCAGATGTTGCGTAATTCTGATAGCTAGCCGAAATAGCTCAGTTGGGAGAGCGTTAGACTGAAGATCTAAAGGTCCCTGGTTCAATCCCGGGTTTCGGCATCCGGCGGCTTGCAATGTTCTTTTTAGTGAATTTTACATTTAAAGACTGTATCAACCCAGAGGTTTGCGATAAAAAGCGACCATTATAAAACGAAGTAAAACTAGTTATAAAATAATTATAGTTAGATTAGATTGTCTGGGAGTATCAGGGTCTGCAAGCAGCTTGGTCTCTGTAGAGAGCCTCCTGTAAATCTTATTAAGTAGGAGACCAATCGCTACACTATGCTCAATAAAGGTACGCCAAAGGCTCCTTCCCCTATCCCACCCTTGCACTCTCTGATTGTCTTGGCTGCTAGCGACAAGATATGAATGACTGAACCTCCTGTTGACCTAATTGTCCTTCATAACAGTTTAAGCAACAGCCTTACTAGATTCTTATGTAAAGTATATAATATGCTGTAGATTTTTCATTGACGCCAGCCGAAATAGCTCAGTTGGGAGAGCGTTAGACTGAAGATCTAAAGGTCCCTGGTTCAATCCCGGGTTTCGGCATCCGGTGGTTGGCACAATCAATATTTTTGCATTTCTTGAAATTACGTTGTTTAATATATTTTTTAACATTTCTAGGTATTTTTTCAATTTCTGTAAAATTACCAGGAAATGAAATAAATCAAATTTTTTGATGATGAACAGCGTTACTATTGTCTTGATGGATGAAAAATATCTCTTAAATGAAGAAAAAAAAAACAACCTGAATCCACACCAAAATGCTATTGAAGTCTTGAAATGAGCAAATGGTTCGTTCGATGAAAAATTTGGAAATATTTCTCAACACAAAATATTTCTGCATCAATCCCAAAACTTGACCACTTCCTCCTTAAATCATTGTCAAACCTTCCACGGAATTTCATTGAAATTCAAAGATAACTTCTGGAGATATCGTGTGGACAGAGGGACGGACGGACAGGCGAATGAGGGAATATGTATCAATCCAGAGTTACCAATTTGGTTGTTTTCTTTTTTGTTTTGTTTTTGGTTCGTTTCGGGGTGGGGTTGGAGGTGGGGCGAATTTGCAAGTCAAGAGTTGAAATCATTCAGATACTTCACGATTTTTTCATGTTTTAAAGTCAAGTGTTCCTCGTTGAGATATTTTTTAAAAAACTTTTCGAATTTGAAAGAATCGAAAAATTGAAAAATCACAACCAAATTTGATGGCTGAAAATTTAACATTTACTTCTCATTGTGTCAATAAAAAACGTCGAAATTGATCACCCTGGAACATACATATATATATATATATATATATATATATATATATATCCAATGCTATTGGTAGAGGTAATAACCTAACAAGAGCTTTAGGGAGTTTTATTAATGTTCCGATGGTGATAATAATCAACATCGGAATATAAACAAAGCGATTTAAAAAAAATATTGATTACCCACGACCATGTTTTTTCATTTCATGTAAGGATGTGGAGCATATTTTGATTATAATACTAATTATCATCCCAATTAGTTAATCCTCGCAGAAATATCCTCAGATACCTGAAAGTTGTTATCATCAACTGGAAGAGTACATTGTTACGAATAGAAAAAGAAATTAGTGGTTATAACGTTGGCAGATGTATGTACCTACCGACTGCTTTCTAGTTAACAAAGTGATTGATGATTTGAACTATCGATTTGTGGAATATTCCCCCCCCCCCAAAAAAAACAGCTCCTGAAAATTAAAGTTAGAAAAATGTTAATCAATCAATGTTTTAACCGGTTGAATTAAAGACATGACTTTACAATATGACTCACCATTGTCACTTTTTGTACGTATGTCTATAACCACCATATGTTGACCTAAGTAGACTGATGGCAAACAAATGTGCTACAGTTTCAGGGTGAGAGTGAATGAGAATTCTAACCCCAAGACAATGTCAGTCAGTGAGATAGGTGGTGGGGATTGCGGGGATAGATATCAAAACAGCCGATACTGTGAGACAGGTGGCCTGAATGAGAAAAAAAAGCAAAACTAAACTAACCAGAAGATAAAAATGTGTCACCAGAAAGCGGCAAGCAAATTACTAACTTATTACGGTTGAATGAAAAAAGCATACAATGGGATAAAGTTACAAAAAAAGGCTTATTAATTTGATAATTAATTCCATTCATTTTTCATTTATATTTGTTACCGTATTACCTCAAGGACTATGTATCAACGAATACAATTATTTTTTATTTAATATTTATAGCTGTATTACCTTGAGTACCATGGAACCTCACGTATTATGCGATCCCCAATTTTTTAAGCAAAAAATCATTGATGCATTTTATTCTCTTCCCGCTGTAAATTTAAAAGCGCATAAAACACAAAAACTGAAGACATAAAAACACAAACAGTAAAAGTGACATGGTTCCTGCTTTTGCTAAATAACTTTTAGTATGAATATACTTTAAGATCCAAAATCTGTATATTTGTTAGTTGTCGGACAACGAATCTCCTTGCAATCCTCAAAAGAAGAAGAAATCAAGCCAAAAATCACTCTAGTCTGACAAGCCTTTGGCAGAACGAGCTTAACTTTGAAAAACCAGACGATCCCATGAGTCCTCAAAAGAAGGAGATACAACCAATGCATCCTCCTGAAATTCACTTATGGAACCGAAACATGGAACCTAACCAAGAGAATGACCCGCAGACTAAGATGCATGCAACGCACACATGAAATAATCATGTTCAACCTCACATGGAGAGACCACAAGACAGCACAATATATATGGGAAAAGGTAGGAGTCCGAGACATTAGAAAAATTAAATGGGAATGGGCTGGTCATGCTGCATAAAATGAAAGACAACCGATGGATTTAAAACATGGATCCCCAGAGATTAAATGCACAATCGAGGCTGGCAGAATACAAAATGGAAAGTCGAACTAGACAAGTTCAGAAAGTATTGGCTCCATGATGACCACGCTAGAGAGGTCTAACCAATCATGGGGAGGGTCTATGTCCAATGATAGACCCTAAAAGACTGATGATAATGATATACTGCAAAAAGGTTTCCCGTCACTTTCACCGGGTTCTAGCTAGTCAAAATATAATTTCTATGCATTCTAAAGAACACTTGCTAAATTGAACTTTTTATACACGTATCATCTCCTGTCAGCAAAGAGAACCGTGATCATAGAACAATATGCACTTTTAGTTTAAGGGATATAACTTAATATTACATTAGATGTGATTGCTTGAAAATACTCATCAGCTCTTCCCCTCTTTTATTTTTTCTTGGGGATGAGCATAGTCTTTATAATAATAAAAATGTACAACGTCCGATGTCTTCTATCTCTAACCAAAATCAATATGGCACCCGTTAACTTTACACAATACGCACTCTTTAGTCTGGAGTAGATGACTCAATATTACATTAGATGAGAATACTTGGAAATACTTAACAAGAATCAAATAGAAAAGATTTGATTTACTAGCAATGGTTTGTTTATTATGTATTTAAATCTATATCTCTATATGCATCTAAGCCCGGGTCTTCATAGTGCTTACCACCCATATTTATAAATTTATTTTGGTCGATGAGACATTAGCAACGACTGAAAATAAATTAAATCAATTGCATTTTGCATATAAATATACTCTTATATTCGAAAACAAAATCACCCAGTGTCTCAATCTGCCTTAGCTTCTTCCTTCCTATTTATCTACCTACCTATCTATCTATCTATCTATCAATCTATCTATCTATCCATCCAGATGTCAAATTTGACGGAAGGTTGGGTTTAGTGAAGATCCAGTGAGAGACGAGCTCACTACCCCGCTTCCCAATTCACTGCGGTGGATGCCTCTCGTAGTTACAGGATATTTCCTATCGACAAGCCTTATAGATAAGAACAATATATGCATTCCTATCGACAGGTCCATTAGGTTCTCTGACCTCTGGCAAAAATATCCACTCAACTAGAGTGTCTGGCAAATTTTTATACCACGAAATCAATAATCAGTAAATGAATTAGTTGTAACAGTCGCGGCGCACAGCTTCGGCATTAATCAATGCCAATTTTCTCCATAAAGGCTGGACGTACCGACAAAGAGTCGCCATAATCCTTTCCAATTAGTTCAACTTGATTTATCAAAAAAGCTCGTGTGTCTCTCTGTCTGTCTGTCAATCTAACTACCCATATTTATATACAGGGTGTTTGAAAAAAGAATGCAACCATCTTTGTGACAACTTGTATGTAAACATTTATATTGTATCTTAAAAATTCCGCTCAGATTGTGTAATGGTAAGCATGTCTACCTCACACGCAGAAGGATCCAGGTTCGATTCCCGTACATTAACGAAGAGTGTGGAAAACTCTTTAAGAGAATAAATGTCACTGTGCACCCAGCGGCTGACTGAGTACACACTAAGCTGTGTGATGAAGGTGAAAAAAATTGGGAATGCCGTCGTGCTTTCCCCTATTCGGAAGGATAGTAGCGAGCGAAAGAGAACACAGTACACATTTTTGACTTGGACTCATGTACATAGACTTGCATATATGCATCTGGAAATTTGACCAGGAGTTATCTCCCTTACATTATAGAGGAGCTAGATCTAGCGCCGAAAGAGCTAAATCGATATATTTTATTCCGGTATTTAAACCCGTCCATCAGAGACGGCAATCAGCACTAGAGATGTTCATGCATCTAAGAACTACGTCTCAAAGACCAAAGATCTCATTTCAACTTCGAAATACTTGTTGAATGTGTAGTCCTTGAATCTTGATGCAGTTTCGTGTCCATCCATTACATAAACGTTTCATTGCATTGGTAAGCGTCATACTTGACACAACACAGAGAGATTTATGCTCGAATGCGGCTAGCACATGATGTAATATTTTTACTGCTAGATACTCTTGTCTTCGAATGCAGCGTTTCGATATGACAAATATTGTAGCACAAGATTTACGCGCGCGTAGATTCTTCACTATTATCCTTTGGGTCGCGTTTTTCAGAGAACACCTTGTATCTTAACTATCATAGCATTAGTAAAAGCCGATGGGATTATTTATGTATAAATAAATCACAGAATTACATACTTTATTATAGATTTATTTATTAGAAACAAAAAAAAACTGCATACTTCGTATTAAATTTTTATGTTGATTTTTTCCAACTCTGCTTCATTCTATTTTTTAATAGTTTTAAAGCAATAAGCCAAAACAATAGAGAAAAAAACAGATTTTTCCCCTAATATGTGAAATAAAATATATTCATGTAAAAACAGAGATGCCTTTACTTTTTTTCTGTTGTATGTTTGTTAAGACATCATCATCAGCAGCAGTATTGGTGACTAATAGTGATGTAGAGACGAACAGACACATAGCTATGGTATGCGATAAACTTTGCTTTACCACTGTCTTCTCTTAGTGTTTGCTTTTGCGTAACAGAAACTAACAAACAAAAAAAAGTGACATTGATTAATAAGATATCTCTTTATCTGCATAAGTCCAAGTATCTAAACTGACCTACCTCGTGGCTGAGGTATTTGAGTATTTTCAACCAGTTGAGCGAGGGGGGAGGTCTGGGGCGGATAAAACAGAATGAGTGATGGAGAAAGGATGGAAAAGTCCGAAAGGAACTTTGCACCTCTGGATGAAATTCCTCGCAGAAGTCCTAGCATCGCATACATATATATAACAAACAACTTATCTCTGAATACCCTCAATGAGATTTTCACAGATTCAATTGCACTGCCTTATTGCAACATCAAAACAAAGTTTTGTTTCTTTATTACAAATCACAAAGGGAAAATTTCAGTCTCATAATTTCTCAAATTTTGAATAAGGAACAATTGATTATAAAGTCATAACTAATAAAAAAAGTTCTTATTGCATCGCCATCGAAACTATTACTATTACTCAATATTCATTTACACTACGGCACAATGTTAAATGAGGTGAAATGCGAGTAGGAAGATCGTGTTATGCCAACAAGGAGGGGTCCTGCCTAGAAAATCAGCATTCGAAATCATACTGGGTTTCAATACAGTCGTCTGAATTGCAGTGACAATAAAGGGACCCCTTGTAATACATAGTATCATTTTTTGTGTAAAAATAGTAATGATGGTACTTTAAACTAAGTCATCAGAAACTGGAGTGATGGGGGATACAGGAAGTGGGGTGTGGTCGAGAAAGAGAGAGGAAGAGAGTGCGTGCTGACTCTGTAAGGGCTCGATGCAAAACATACGTAGAAAGTTTGTTTTTTTTCCATTTTCAGCTCTTTACCGTGAAAGTGGAAAATTCGAGTTGCTTAAAGCGGACTTAGTGAAAATTGGGGAAACCTGAAACACTAATTCGCTACTAGTTTATCAATTTTTGGGTCGATGCATTTATTTAGCGAAGTCAAATGGAACACCATCTTTGTTACTCAATATTCACTGAGCGTAGCTTGCTACGGCAAAAGAGAAGAGAATGCTGTTAGGAAGATCGTGCTACGCCAATAATCGAAATTGGAAAGACGCCCTAGACAAGAAAATCAGCATTCAAAATCCAAATCGTTGTCTAATAGAGATGTGTGGATACAAAGAATTCAAGCATTCAAAGTGTTGCCTTTTTCCCCACCGGTTCAAGAGGTTGGTGTTCGAGCCAAGGTAAAAATCCAGGATTTCAAATTCTAATTTTCTAGGTAGACAACCCGTTTCTGCTTGAAAGATTATTACAGTCTTCCCCAACCCCTATCTTCACAAGTCTTCGTCTAATTGGTCTCATATTATACAGAGCTCAGCAAATAGCAAAAAAAAAAAAAAAAAGAAAAAAGTATGACAGAAATTTCTGTCAGCTTCTGCCGGTAGGCGTCAATTATTTCTGTTTAATGAACCAACCTAAAAACAAGAAAAAGTTTCATCTTAATGATAAACTAATTGCAATTCTTATATATTTGTAAAAACATTATATATATATATATATATATATATATATATATATATATATATGTAAACCTTTTGAGTGAAAAATCTCATTCTTACGTTCTATTACTCCTTGCCACTTCGCATCAGCCTGGCCAGTTTTCAAGAGAGAAAACACAACAATATCATGTGGAATAAACCGAAAACACCGAGAACTAGCAGAAAACATGACTAAAAAATAAAGCAGTAACCGCTTCATCGTTATTGGCTGTCAAAGTCATAAACGGTTATTTCGATGAGCCATTAAGAAACAAACAAACTATTTTCTGTTTTCCTATTTGAATTCAACATAATTTGCGATGTCAAGACAAGAGTTTATAGCTTATTTATATGTCTAGAAATATTTGTTTTTCTTTCGTCATCGGTTATTGGTTGTACGCAAATATTGAAAACAAGAACCATAAGTTCAACGGCGTTCCCCAACTGTGATAATAGTGGTAGGAGGAGAAGGAAGAGGAGTAAGAAGAACAAATAGTCTTTTTTGTGAGTCGAATTCTCATACTTGTAAGATGTTGCAATAAAAGATATTCTGAGAGAATCATTTTCAATAAAAATCATAAATGGCATTTTTTTAAAAACAAAAATGTACTCGTACTTTTTAGTATTCCATTATAGGCATTGCTGAAGGCACAGCTTTAATGATATGTCTCTTGGCTCCTTCCTGTGTCTGTTGTTTAACCGAACAAAAAACGTCTTATAGAGATGTGTGGAAATGTCTGAAAATTCTCTTACAGCATTTGCTTCTTTTAGATACAATAAAAAAGCGCCATCTATCTACTCATAAAGTGAGAAAAACCGCCTGTTATAATCATCGAGAATGCTATCAAATCGTTTTTTAAAATCAAAATCGGTTGTCCTAAACATTCTATCTGTCAAATATATATAAAATGGCTTCCTCTATATACACTTCATTACAAGTTGTTAACCGTATCATTTTCATTTTTCTAGCCATATTTTCAATAAATAACTTGATCAAAATTTCTGCTTATTAGAGTTCCTGAAAAATACGTAATGACGGTTCTCAGTGCTTTGTGACTCTTCAAGAAAACTGACCCATTTTCCATCATCATCATCATCATCATCATCATCATCATCATCATCATCGTCATCATCATCATCATCATCCTTGTAGCGGTCGTCATTGGACATAAACCTTCCCCAAGATTCGTCTGACCTCTCTATCATAGGCATGCAGAGCCAGTACTTTCAGTAAGTGTCTACTCCGTCAAGCGATCTCATATCTTGCCGATCATATTTTTGCACATGATCTCTGAGGATCCACAGCCTGAGTCTGGATGTCCACCACTTGTCCGAGTTTCTTACAACATGACCAGCCCATTGCCATTTGACTTTTCTAATGGCTTCTATGATATCTCTAATCCCTATTTTTTCTCTGATATAATGTGCTGTCTTGTGATCTCTCTATGTGAGGTTTAGCATGATTCTCTTTTGTGCATGTTGGATGGTTCTCAGATTGAGGGTTAATCTTTTGGTAATTATTCATGCTTCAGCTACATAGGAGACTTTCAGGATGATGCATTGGTTGTATATCCTCCTTTTCCCGACTAATCACATTTTCTTGTTCTTTAAAGTCGAGCTTGCTTCACCGGAAGCTTCCCAACCTAGTGTGCTTCTTTGCTTGATTTCTTCTTCTTTTGAGGAATCCAAAGAGATTCAGTATTCTAGGTAGATGTAGGGGTCTATTTTCTCTAGTTTTGCGTTTTCGATTTTGATCGCTCCGTCTTTATCCACAGCATATTTGTTGTACACAGAATTCGTTTTGATGAAGTTCGTGTGGAGGCTAACTTTCTTGCTTTAGACCCCATATATGTCAGAATACTTGAGGGTTGATCTGACTCTACTGAAAGCTTGCCATCTTAGTATGATTCTTTGCTTGATTTCTTCTTCTTTTGAAGATTTCATGGGTATTTGTTATCCTAGGTGAATGTAGTGGTGTACTTTGTTTGGTGGCATATTCGATTCTGAAGATCGTATCTTTGTTCTCAACATGTTTGTTGTACATGACATTCGTTTTACTGAAGTTGGAGACCTAAGACCCCGTATATTGTATAAATATATTGCACTTGAAGGTTGATCTTGCTGTACAGAAAGCTTGTCAAATTAGAGTGATTCTACGCTTGATTTCTTCTTCATAGACATCATGGAGATTCGTTGTCCAACGTTGTACATGGCATTTTCATTTTCTCCTAGATATAATGGAACGCCATAGAGATTGAAGTCGTTGGCGTCAGCTTACGAGATTAGCTAGCTATGACTAGGGCAGGGGCTACATAGCTACATACATAGAATGACAGAATGCCTTGTGAAAATGCACACGTGAGGGTCTGAGGTATATAAGCAGGTAATGCAGACTTACAGACTTCATTTTTATGTGTCAAATGACACAGTTATTGGCAAGAAAAATATGAATGACAAAAGCAAAATTGTTATGACCAGAAGACGAGGTCAAAGCTATTCCAAAACGGCATAACTTGTTTGCGTCTCACGTTCGATTGGACTGAGTTACCTATTGGCAGTAATTGCAGGGCGAATATTCACCAACCATCACTGACCTGCAAACTGAGAAGCATGAAATGTGCACATGAGAGAATCATGCTCAATATCACATGGAGAGACCATAAGAGAGCACAGTATATTAGAGGAAATAAGGGAGTCTGCGACATTATAGAAACCATTAAGAAACTCAAATGGCAATGGGCTGGTCATGTTGCAAGAATAGCAGAAACCGATGGACATCACGACTCATAAGTACGACTACAGTGGAACAATTGAATGAATAGTATTAAGAGACAATCAGGCAGATAGATAGACGTGAGTGAATGCATAAACCTCTTCCAATTTCTCCGGCAGTAGTGAAAAGAGCTTTTTATAACCCCTTATATTTCGGGGCATATTCGAGAGCAGGATATCCTATTTATAAATCAGATTATCTTCATCGTGGCTCCTTTTGTATCTGTATGTAAATCCAGGGCCCTAAAGTTTCATCCTGTCGAGAACAGAGCAACGTTTGCGCATGGATTCCATCGTAGACAGCTACCACAAAGAAAATGGCGGCAACGCGATTATTTCATCATGTAACAGGATAAAATAAATGCTATAACATATTCCTCTCGTACTGGTTTCAGTTCTCGCCATTTGGGCATCGTCCCGTTCACCCTGCGAGATTTGTTGAAAGGAAAAAAAAGCAACAAAAAAAAAGCAAAAACAAAAAATTCCAAAGAGATTGGATGGGCGGTTACACTGGCATCGATTCCACTTTTACGATGTAGAAAAATTCTATAAAGGATATTGTGTACCCGGGATTCTTTGGAGAGGTCTCTGTAAATGAATCAGGCGAATACTGCGTCTTTGAAATCCTGTCCGGCTAATTCTGTAATCTGTCATGGATTATGTGTAATCCTTGGAGATTGTTGATTCTCAACGGTAATCAGAAGATATATTGTCGTGAGCATGATTATTCAATCAGACTAGAGATATGTGAGACGCATGCGCAATATCCTTGTTCGTGCGTGGTGGTGATTGCATATGAGGACGAAAAATACCCGAACTACCTTCACTCATACCAAAAACAAGTGTAAATATATATATGTATATATATATATATATATATATATATATATATATATATATATACGCACTTATATACACACAAATCTCTCTCTATATCTATATATATATGTGTGTGTGTGTGTGTGTGTATGTGTATATTGATTGCACCTAAGGACGACAAATACCCGAGCCACACCAAAATTCTGCATACACACACATGCATACATAAACACCCCCCCATATATATATATATATATATATATATATATATATATATATATATATATATATATATATATACACGTGCACACACACACACACACACACACATATATATATTTTAAAATCTACCCAGAACTATAGTGTCTGTAAAGCTGCGTTGGAAAGAAACTACTCTATTTTATAGCTATCTGCCTTGAAAAATTTCACTGACAAATGATATAGATATACACATCTGCAATATATATATATATATATATATATATATATATATATATATATATATATATATATATATGCTAAAGCTTATGCATTTCATGATTGTTTCACTCTGAAGCACTTTAGTGATCCAAGAACATTTTATATGTATCATTGGCTATCTGGGTAGGTGAGGTTCGTCATGATATAAATATGTGTGTGTGTGTGTGTGTGTGTGTGTGAATATTCATGTGTGTTATTGATAGCATTGCTCGTGCGTAGTGAGCACATGCGCACTCATGATGCAGTCTCGTTTTGCAAAAGGTTCTTTATGTGGATAGATAGTTTAGTAAACTCAAGCTAAATCTACATTCATCAACAGGACTGCTTGGTGCCAGGGATATATTTGTGATTACCCTTGCTCCTAAGCAAAACCAGGATTTCGAGGCAGGCAGACTCATTTCACAATGAAGATTGTCTCAACACAATTTTCTGACCACACATTTAAAAAAAAAAAATCTAGTCCAGCACCATGCTGGGTTAAGATGATATATATGCATGTAAGAGCAAGGATCATTTTTGTTGGTGAGAGTATGGCGGATTTTTGTCATCGTCGCCACTGATCGATTTTTGAACCTAAGAAAAAAAAGTTGATTACGGGAATTGATGCCTTCAGGTCACGTAGACGTGCCACAACTCGAACAGTGGTATTACCTTTTGATATACTTACTTGCTTACTTCCGACACCAGTGGTTGATGTTCGCACCCTGGTAAGAGTCAGCTTTTCAAACCCTGATTTTTAAAGCTGGCAGGTCTTGAAAACAAGAAGGAACAAAAATAAAAAAAACGAAGGAAAGAGAGAGAAAGTAAAAAAAGAATATACATATATGATGAGAGTACATAATGTATATGTGTGTAAGAGAGAGAGAGAGAGAGAGAGAAGAGAGAGAGATGAAAGTAATATAAACACAGGGAGCCAGATATGTATGTATAGCGACAGGGAGATAGATAGATAGATAAATTGATAGATAGATATATAGATAAATAGATAGATAGAGAGAGAGAGAGAGAGAGAGAGAGAGAGAGAGAGAGAGAGAGAGAGAGAGAGAGAGAGAGAAAGTGCAGAAACGGAGAGATAACATCAAAACCGCACAGACACAGACACACACACACACACACAAATGGATGTAGTAAGAGGGAGATAACAGAAAAAGACAGAGACAGACTTAGAGAAAGGGAGACAATTACAAAGTAATAAAGAGAAAGAGAGAGTTGTAGGTGGAAACAATAAAGAAAGACATGTAGAGAAAAAGAGAAACATCGTGACACGTAGAAAAACTCAGGGAGACGGCCTTAAAGCAAAGTAGATAGATAGACAGACAGACAGACAGATAGATAGATAGATAGATGGATGGATGGATAGAGATAACATAGGGAGACGACGGAGAAAGATGTAGAGAGAGATGTAGAGGAACGGAGACACGTCTGAGGAAAAGAGGGAGAAAATGGAGAAATTGAGAAAAGAAGTGACGGACAAACACACTGACAGACATCACCAAAGCAACAAAAATGAGAAAAAATTAAAAATATGAACACAGCAAGAGGGAAAAAAAGGTCCATCGATATTTCCGCGCAAGACAAATCCACGTCTACAAACCGGCACCGACAAACCTGCCCACGAAAAATTCATGCAAGGACTACTTATCACAAAATTGATTGTATTCTTCCAGCTCGTAGGTACTAAGTACAGTTAAAATGTATGTTCAATAAATCGTATTAGTCGTATTCAGGAACTGTAAGATGGTGCAGTTTTCTTTACAAGTTACTCTGGAATTGTTTTATCTCAATACATGATTAGAAATCCATAGTTTGTTTTAGACCTATTCAACAATGAAAAAATAATTACAATCAATTATAAAGATCGGGTTGCAGTTTTTTTTTATTTGTAATAAATCACTTTAACTCTGTAGTTTGTATTCCTCTGGGTAATAGGTTATCAAATTGAACTCGGGAAGTAGATTAATTAAAAAAAATATAATTCAACTTTTAAAAAATAATTTAAATTTTTCTATCCCAATAAATTGTTTCTACTTCATAATTTACTTATGTTTGTTTTTGCGTGGATTTGTCAGCACGGGTTTGACTGCCGGGTCATTGTCTTCCGTTCAATTTAATTGGCGTAAATTGAAATTTCCAAGAGCTGGTGGTACCTGTATAATAGATTGTGGGGGCAAATAAAAAGCAACAGACGATATTCAGTTGTGAAATATTTTATTTGTTCATAACTAGTCATACTTCATGGAAATATGTGATACAGAACGAGTGATATCAGAGAGTAACCTAGTGGTGATTATTTTTGGTATGGGAAAACTGACAATATAAAAAATCCTGGCTGTTTCTGTGGTTTTGATATCATTAATTCTCTATGAGAGAGAATGTCTTTCTTGTTTTAGACCATTTAACTAATTCTTCTCCGTGTTAGCATTCGAGTCAGTTAACGCACATTTAAAAACTATAGCGTGAGGAAATCTTGGTATTAGATTTATTTGATCATAAACGAAACGATTTTAGTGGCTAGACTTTTCGATTTCCCGGAGCGAATCTCATTTTTTTAAATTAAATATTCACTCTACTTTTATTTTTTTCGTGTCCACCATTTTTCTTACCCATAATTCAAAAGGGAGAGCCAACTGAAATAATTTCCTATCAGGATTAGTTTTAAAGTGATATTAACGATAAATATATATATATATATATATATATATATATATATATATATATATATATATATATATATATATATATATATATGTGAGAGGTTAAGAAAGCAAGGGTCTACATTTTCTTTTTGAATTAAACTGTTTTATGAGAGGACTAAAATCTTTTGTACGCCGTAACATTAATCTTATTCTTAGATATCTCTTTATATACTAAGAGCGTTTCGAGCTGCTTTTGTACTTACTACAGTAAACTTAGCACACATCAAGTACGTTTTTTCTTTCAAATCTATTAGGTTAGGACACTCGTCCGTGAGAATAAGAAGGTGAATACACCAACACGTATACACACACACAAGAATAACAATCACACAAACACACAGGGTGAGAGAGGCACAAACATACATTTATATATCTATATGTGTATGAAAAATTAGTGACAATACTGGAAGTATTTTGAAAATAAATGGAACATTTAATCCAACGTTTCGTCCATTTGTGAACTTTCTCAAGGCATAAACCTCACCTATCGCCTGTACAAGTTTCACTTTCTCTCCCATCATTTGTCTTGAGAAGATTCAGAAATGGCCGAAACGTCGGAATAAATTAATTCATCTATTTCAACAAGACTTCCAATATTGTCATTCATTTCTTTTTTTCCATTAACCATAATCCATACCAATATTTAATTATATATATATATATATATATATATATATATATATATATATATATATATATATATATATATATATATATATTTATAGGCAAACCCTGATTTCCGTGATTAATTCTCCCTAATTTAAACTGGCATGAGACAAATTCGCGTCAAGTCACCTATAAAATCGATTGAAATATCTCCTTTCGGATTAAGGCTTATGGCATGTTTTAAAAACAACTTTTAGCTGCATATAATGTCAAAACTATCAAGGTTAATAGCAAAATTGTAATAATTTTCATTTATTCTACAATTACATTATAACTAAACTATTCCTTGGAAATATCTGTCCTAAGTTGATTGCTCAGATTTTGATTTCTTTTTCATTATACCATTTCCCATTGTAAGAGATCGATTTTCTTAATCTCGAATAATTTTTCACATATTCTTCTAGCCATACTAAATACAGGGTTAAGTAAAACTTAATAGATCAGAAAATCAGAAAAAAAAAAGATCAGACAAGATCATACAGTATGTCAGAGACACATTACTATCGAGTCCAAGTCTGAGTGTCATTCTAATATGTTTTTTTTTTAGTCAGGGTCGCTCACAAGATTGTAACTTGAGTTTTCCAGTCAATTCCTGAAAAATATCGAGCTTCCCAGCTAGCAATTTCTACGGAGATTTCGACAGGAAATGGTAAATTTTGTGATTGGATTTAGCGTTTATTCAAGTAGGGTTGTGCAGGGTTTGTCTATATCTCTCTCTTTATATATATATTGAATATGAATATGCTGGTTGTATATATTTTTTGTGAAAACACATGAACTTATGAATGCATTATTTTTTGAAACCCTATCTGAAACGACCACCCGTTGTTATACAGGAATGAATCATTTGGCTTAGACAGCAAAATATGAATAAACAATTAAAAAGATAGGACTTCTGCACGTATCGAACCTACGACTGGTAAGGTATCTAGTGTCGCTCTTAGCCATTGAGCTAGACAGCCCGATGGAAAAGCGAAGGTCCAAATAACTGCTTTATACCCACATTTCTCATTGTTCATTCACTGTCCATGCCTGCACTGTTTATTTCTCACGCAGACAATCATATCTTTTAAGGAACGGATAAATAATCCCATAAATTATTTATGAATGCGTTCAACAGGAGGTCATTTCAAATTGAGCTTTGTGTGCATGTGCATATTTGTTATATAACTGATATATTATCACAAAACGAGGATCTAATGGTGTTAAAAAGGTGAGCATTTAACTGTTGTGTAACCGACGGGCCGCCCTCAAGACAGCAGATTGTCTGATGTGAATTTATGGGTATGCGTTCTTGAGACAAAGGAGAGTAAGCTTCAATCAGCAGAGACGAGAATCTACTACTACCTCTGTCCCATAATAGTTGTTTCTTTTGCATATGTACTTCCTACAGCGAATGTAACAACTCTTATGGGACAGTGGTTGTACTTTTAAAAATCTTCTGTTTTTAAATGTCTACGTCTCTTTATTTTCCGCTTTTGCTTTCTCTGATGACTTTTGATGTTTTGGATTGTAAAGAAAGAGGTCGGGGTTCTCCTAATCATAGAACAAAGATAACAAGACCGGAAAAAAGAAACAGAAAGAAAGCTAATCTTTTCACCAGTGCCACGCGATGATATTACCACGTGACACGATCGCACATCTGCGCATGCTCAACGAATCTAGCGAGGCAAGGTGTTGCAAAGCCAAAAGCCGGCATACGTGAATGTCCCGTGACCAATGGTGGATTAAGCATTAGGCTGAGTAGGCTTAAGCTTAGAGGTCCGGGAGATGAGGGGATTCAATAGCAGAAAAAAAAAAAAAGGTTTAATTGCGTGTATAGAAATGGTTTCATTGAGTTTACAAAAATGGTTTAAGTGAGTTTACAGAAATGGTTTGAATTTACAGAAATGGTTTAATTGGGTTAACAGAAATGGTTTAACTGAGTTTACAGAAATGGTTTAATTAAGTTTACAGAAATGGTTAAATCAAGTGTACAAGTGAATATTATGGATGATATTTCAGTACTATTGCATATATATTACACGCGTGGTACATTATACATAGTACGACGATATAAGTTATTCAAAGTGACTCAACGTCACTTTATTCTATTCAACCAAGTTGAAGTGCAAGGAGGTGGCGAGGCAGGGGGATCCTTAATAAAGCTCAGCCTAGGGGGCCTGGGTGGTGGATAATCCGTCACAGCCCGTCAAGATGTACTTTCAAAGATATCTCATGCTCGATTCCCTCCCCTATCTCTCTACGTACAATCTATTCCTCCTCACAGCGTATTTCACGATTTTTTTAATATTCACTCTGTTGTCATTTTTGTTTCGCTTCCAGTACTTCGTTTGATTTTTATGTTTAATGATTACGCAAATTGATTGAAAAGGACGGAGAATGACCAGAAAATGAATCGTTCCGAATATTCCAGCCATTTTCCCCACCCAGCTTTTCCATGTTTCGAAATTATTTTTCACCAAACCGTTATAAACCGTTCTGATTTTCATTGACCTTCAGATGTTTGATTATTGTTCACTTTATTTCTTTAGCTTAATATTATTTTTTTTTTCTTCTATGCCAGTCTCACTTTTTTCATTTCCATTATTCAGGGATTCAGTGTTTTTGTGATATACGCCCATTCCTTATTGTTTTTGAGTCATACAGTCAAATTTCTTTGTTACTGTCCTAGTCAAGGGAGGCAACCACAAACCAGATATGCGTTATTCGTTCCACCTTCTTTTTAGGAGCAGCAATAAAGATTAGAGTTAAAGCATTGAGCATGCGCAAAGCACTCTTGTACGAGAGGAAGCCATTTTGTTTTATTTTTTTTGTAGAAATGGTAGTTCGTAGCAGGAGTACATGTTTGTCCTTTCCCCGCCGTATAAGACTTTCTCCGTAGAAAAAATCTGGACGAGAAATATCCACGTGAAGATAAAGTTAGAAAAAAGCACGGAGCTTTCAGAGAGAATTGGGAGAGAAAGAGCAAAAAAACGTCTTTTTTGTACATAAGAACTCTCAGACTAAAATCAGAAAATTTATACAGGCTCACTATCTACAGAGTGTTACTTGTGGTAGCTTTTGTTTTTAATACAGAATGATAAATAATTCTGATCTATCTAAGGATGGCAATGAAAATCTATACTGACGTTATAATTTACAAGCCCTGTCCCATAATAGTTATTACATTTATATATACAAACGTAACTACTATCATTGGATAGGAGTATTATTTTATTATATTACGTTTTGTTATCATATCATATTATATCACATTGTATTATAATAAATCATATTATTAACTCAAGATGTCTAAAAATAAGTTTGAAACTATCTTAAATCATTAAAAACAATATAAGAAATGTTTTATGTTTTCTCATTTTAGAGAGCTCTCAACTTTGAAAAAATGGCATTTGAAAAAAGCAAAAAGGAAGACGAACCAATTCTGTAAAAGCCTGAGGTGTTTGAGAGAATTAGTCTCCTCCAGCGGATTCGGTGGACCCTATTAAAATCAGTTGGTATGAGACGCCACAACTCGATGTCTCAAACCTGAACAGATTGGTATTGTCTTCCATTTTTTTTAAGGCGGAAAATGAGTCGCTCGGGATATGACGAAATTGAACGCTAGTTCATATATAAACTAATATGCCTATATATATATATATAACTCATAGGCACAAAATATAGCCTTCCTTTTAAGTAAATGTAAACATATTGTCAACTGAGTTGAATTTGTTTCATTTTTTGCGCACAAAGAGACGATTTCTACTGCTATTTGTTGTATCGTTATGTTGTTCTTAAAAATACTTGCTTCTGATCACCAATTTATTAATGATTTTATCCATGAAACTGAAACCAGCCCTTATGTCACTTTGAAAACTGTACCAGTTTCAAAGACAGCTATATTCGTGTAATCATGTAAAAACTCAACAGTCCATATTATTGATAAATTTGAAAAAAAAATAACAACTCTTATTATGTTTAAGACAAAATGTAAACACAGGATTTTTTAAATATCAGTTTTCACCATGTTAAAGGTACAGGTGGGCTTGTAATTTGTACCTCCGCTTTTTTATATACTTATATATATATATATATTTGTAGATATTATTATCTTTTTAGTATCTCACTGAATCGTCATCCGCTTGTTCGTGAAAAAAGAAACATAGCAGTACGACGTTTCAGTCCACGTTGGCTATACAAAAAAAAAAAAAAAAAAAAATCAATGCTCACTGGACCTTTCAGTTCTCTCTCTTATCTACCTTTAATTTATTAGTGTAAAAACCTTTTTTCATTTCTTGAAGAGAGAACAAAAGATCAGCCCATACTTGAGACATTTCGTTGTTTAAAATGAGTGCTTTAAGGACAATGGAAAATAGAAAGAACAAAAGTGTTAGTTGTTATTTTTTTAAACGCCAACGATTATTATTTTTTCTTCTTTTTTTATTACAGGAATTGTAAGATTCGTTGGCAGTTGCTGTGAAGTATTATGTATTTAGTCATTACGTGAAGAGCAGCCCCTGACTGGGTGAGCACAAATACAAGGAAGCTTTATAATGTAGCAGCAGAGAATACGCTAAATATTAGAAAAAAAAACCCCAGAAAAACAAAACAAAGAAAAAAAAAGAAAAGAGCAAAGAATCTGGTATATCTGTGTTCTAGTCTAAACATCGTCTCTAGACGAATTTATCAGCTTCTCAAATTTAGGTGTTGTAAACTAAGGATATCATTAATTATCGAAGGTATTCTAATCTATGTTTTTACTTGTTATTTTTGGAAACCTAAAACTTCTTGCAAACGGAGGCCTGTGTATAGGAAAATAAGATTAAATTTACGAGTCGTTTTGTATCATAAATATTTTGGAGAAAAATTGATTATCTTTAACTCAATTAATGACTCCTACTATGTGCTGATAATGCTAATTCTAAAGTGAGTTTTGAGACGGATGAGATGAAGAATGCTATGGTTAAGTTACATATGAAACGTTGGAGATAGCAAAGGAAGTAAATAGAATGGTAATTATGACGGAAAACTATTTGGATAAACACAAACGAATAATATATTTATATATGTATCTATATGTAATTGCAGAGAATAAGCTAAATAACTCAAGAAGAGTGGGAATGCTAATTATACATATACACACACACACACACATACATACATACATATATATATATATATATACATACATACATACATATATACATATATAAATACATATATATATATATATATATATATATATATATATATATATATATATATGTATATATATATATATATATATATATATATATATATATATATATATATATGCGCTCGTATGTGTGTGCATATACTCTTACACATTAGCCAAAGATGAACATACTTCATGTAAATGAGTATATTTCTCTTAAATAAATATGAACATATATTGATAAATGCGTACAAAAAAAAAAAAAAGAAATATTAACTGTTATTTTCCTAATCGCTCCTTGTACTTGAAATGCCTACCCAGCCAGGAAGCATTTTTGCTGTCATCCAGACATTAAACGTATCATCGTTTTAACACGATTGCTGAGATAACTTACTTTAAGTACGACTACAATTATCTCTCTACCTTTGCCCTTTTTTATCTGTTTTTAAAAAAAAATCTTTTGGTGTCCTTTCTCTTAATTTAGTAAACAAAACAATACAAATCAGATCTCCCTGCCTGGTTTTCTAATTAGATTTCTTAATCGTCAGCGAGTTCTCGTTCATTTGCTCAACAGCATGGAAACTAGGGGAGGAAACTGGGCTACGGTGTAATGGCGAAGTCTAGATATGCGAATTTAACATTTAAGATAAGAATTGAGAATCTAAGCCGCTGTATTGTGTTGCTTTTAAAAAAAAAGGAAATCAATGAATGAATATAAAAAATGGTAGAATGTAATAACAATTTGCTTTCACTTGATCTTCATGGTTGAAACTAGTATAGTATCAGTAATAACGACAATGCTTCATTAAATAAATTCTACCAACTTAAGACTATGATGTCTATTACTAATTCTAAGAGGATACAATTAACAAAATAAGATGATAGAAAATCCTTATTAAAACTTATCCATGATTAGAATTCTTCATATAAAATTGGACAATTTAAGAATAGAATGTAAATTTGTCTGTGCTAATATAAACAACACATCAACGTGTTTGTATGCAGACATATGTCCAAGAGAGATTTTCAATAATCTCTCAACCGGAAGACATTTCGAAGAACAGTTGTAGTTTGGTGACTGTAATAATCATTTCTTTTTTAGTAGAAATACAGATAAAATCTCTCACACCAAACTGTGTTATCTTCAAACAAGAACAATAACAGAAAAACAGGAATGAAAATCTAAGACACTTGTATCTAATTGAAATGTTCGTTAAAAATATTTCTGGATGATAATTTGTACTTAGATCATGAATGCAGAGAGATACTGAAAATTCCCGACAAAAATTATTACAAAGAGAACCGGCGAGACCAAGGTCCGTTTATCAGCCATTATTCATTTTTTGACTAGTATTTTTAAAAATCTTCTTATTTTTGCTGCTTTTTATCGCAACTGAACAAACTTCGCGTCTATGGCAGTGACTACACAGCGGAGGTCAGGAAAAATAGCCCCAGACTTCTTTTTGTCTCGGGAAGTCCTTCAATATTCGGCAACTGACCTTTCAATAAAGCATTTGAAACTTTTAGTAGAAAGGTATGCGAGTTTGTGTCTCCCATGTGAACGTATTATTTCCAATCTGCGCTGTTTTTTCACTGCACTAGATTGATGCTCCGAGTAGTTGCAATAGAAAGCAACTAAAATTAAGATGAAAGAAAAATATCACTATATCACTATCATATATATGAAAGAAAAATATCACTAAAAGTAATTCGATTATCAATTCTATCTTTTGACAAAAGTAAGAGCGATTGAAACTTCACTCTTTAATTAAATTACTGCCGATGATTTTGCTCATCGAGTTTTAATGTCTATATTACCTAAACTTGTCAAATCAGCTTTATTGTCTAATTATTACGTTTAACATTTTTGTTTACCCCTCAATATATATAAGTGATCCGACAGAATGTTGATGAAAGTGACTGTCGGAAGATGGAGAGAAAAACTCTAGAGAGAACAGGTGTTACACCACGAATATTTTTAGTATTATCATGTGGGCATGATTAAATCTGAAAAAGATGGCTGGCAGCCGTCTAAATGCATCGAAACCTGCCCTTGTGATAAAATATTTTTTTGAGATGTGACACCTGGTTTCTCTCAAATTTTTCTCATCACCTTCCAATTATCATTTTCATCAAAATTATATATATATATATATATATATATATATATATATATATATATATATGTGTGTGTGTGTGTGTGTGTGTCTGTGTGTGTGTGTGTGTGTGTGTGTGTGAGTGCGCGTGTGTTACCGAATAGCTAGAAGCAAATTTAGTCGGCACTCATGCAAAACGATTTGTCTATGTCTGGTGACAGCCGTAAGTTTAAATTTTCCCCGGCTCCGCACTATATATATATGTATAAATGTATATATATCACACCTGAACATTGCATACACATATGATATATATATATCTTTATACACATTTATATATAGACGATTTACCCTCTTTTTTAAATCTAGAACAGACTAGTATATAGATATATCAGTTCAGCAAGGAGAAACGTCACGTGAGGATGATGACATTTTTTTTATATTCTAATTAACAAAGCAAACGTTACATAGTGTTGGAAGTGTAAGAAAGTATCATGAGTGATATAAGTATATTTTTACTTTTTTTTAAACTCTTTTTGCTGGTGTTCATTCCTGTAAAATTTGACCAGTGGATTGAAAAGTAAGACATAATAAAATGGCAGTTAATAAAAGCAAAAAAAAAAAAAAAAAATTCAAAATTTAAAAAAATAAAAAAAATGAAAAATAGTCAGAAAGATGGCTGGAAGAAAAAAGCCCCCAAAAAACAGTTCCAAATAAAACATTGATTTTTTTAACCCACAAAATTGCTCAAATCAAATTCTAACGACCAGAAATTAAAGTAACTATGATTGTAGTCATTAATAATAGAATTAGTAATAATAATAAAGTGTATATTGGTAATAGTACATCTTATGAAATAAATACATTATTCATGAAAAAGTTAATGCTAATAAATAGATTATTGTAGATATATTAATGCAGGTTCGATGCCGACTTTCAACTAATGGCCTGTCACCTCCTTGAATCCCAACAGAAATATGTGCAGACATTGGGATTTCTCACATGCTCTGACATGGGTTTCTACAGGCGTGTTTGGAAGTGTCTGTCAATTGTATATACTACGGTGGATGTAACTGATCAATCGATTTGGTAAAATTCCGAGCCTAAAGTTAAGTTTAGGTATCCGTGGTGGTGTGAAATTCAGGAGCAAGTTTATATTTCCCAGACCTTTCTTATCAATTGTATAGTGCAATGAAGATCGTACAACTTGCTGCGTAGGGGTGGGATGATAGTATTTCAAAATTCTTTCTAAGTACAGTAATTCACTTGTTTAATTAATATGCCTGTATCTGTTTTGTTTACAAGTTGTATTATTTATATCAATGTATCACATTTGACTATTTGATTTATTATAATTATAATTTCAAGCTTCTAACAGTCCTAAGGCTTTGAAGATATAATAGAGGCATAATCAGGGAGTCACCAGTGTCTCATTGAGTTATTATTATGTGACCTCTGTTCGTCCGGTTAAATTAATAACATGGATCAATTTTGGAACTAGAAGAACAAGAAAATCGGACATGTACCTGCATTATCATTTAATAAAAAGAATATTCAAATTAAAATTGAAATTTCTGGGTTTACTTCTATGTATAATGACATACTAATCAGAAAAATATTAACGATGATTAAGTTAATAGAATTAATGATGATGAGTAAAACAGTTTTAGCGCAATTCGAACAGAATGTAATATAGCTTAACTAATGATGAATTAAACATATATTAACGCATATATTAAAAACACCAGTCACAATGAAAAAAAGAGAAACAAAACTTCTATAAAGATCAATAAAAAAATAATAACCCGAACAATAACTTTCCATGGTCTCCTTTTTACCTTCGTATATATATATATATATATATATATATATATATATATATATATATATATATATATATATATATATATATATATATATATATATATATATATATATATTTCAAAGATCGTGCAATTTTTTTCTTAATAATTTTGATTTGGTACTTTAAAAAAATCTCCCTCGTGTTTCATTCATAAGTTTGTTATCTGTAATAAAGAAATAATAAATGTTTTTTTTCTTTTTTGTTTTACATCATTGTCAGCAAAACTTAATTAACTTATCATAATTATTAATGTGATTAAATATTATTTTCCCAAGCACCGGATAGAGGAGATCTAAGGGCGATAACTGTCGCCCTACCGGCCAACTCTCCTGGCTCGGAGATCCAATCTTCATCCTCTAGGCCCATTCAAGTATATGCAAATATATATTTTTTTTATATAATTATAATGGAACGAGAAAATCGATATTTAGGCAACAATAACAATTTTCAGTCAATCGGAAACAAATCAAGTATGAACAGAATATTATCAACAAAATTTGTTATACTTTCATAATTTATAGTTTTATGTTGTGGTAGTAGTTATAAATGTTTTTTTTGTCTTAAAAAAAAAGAGTTCCGTTTGGTTCCCACTGCTAGATAAATGGTATGATAAACACTTGAAAATACGATCAAAAAGACCATCATTAAAAAAATGGCTGACAAAAACCAGGGATATTATTGTATTAATTATCCTAAAAAACAAATTATAAGGAAAAAAAGGGATTAAATGTTCCGGAATAGAATTCGCATTAAATGAATAAATAAATCAAAAAGGTTAAATATCGGCTATGAAACGTCAGAGATATCTCATTTAGAGATATCATTTTTGCATTTTGTTCCAAATTACTTAGGGGACAAAAGCCAGGGATGATACTCTATCATTTTAGGAAGCAAATTATACGAAGTATCTAAAAAAAAATTTATGAAATACCCGGAAATAAATTTACAAAAAATAAATAAATAAAATGTTTAATATTTGCTATAAAACTTCAGGAAAATCGTACTTACAAATTTAAATAATTATTTTAGCTTTTTACTCAAGCATCAAATTTAAGATACAAAAGTGGAAGGAAAAAAAGTATTAATGTCGTCTATGCATTGAAATGTCCATGAAATTATCAAGGATTCTGTTATACTTCCTTATTTTAGAAAATACAGAGATATAATTTTCTCAAGCTAGTCCTTTAATGTTTCAAATCCCAGTATCTGGAACATCTAACAAGGAAGACCAAAGGCTTTGGATAATTATACAGAAAATTTTTGCATGAATGTGTGCAAATCCGATTCGTTATAAGTGGAAAAATACAAAGGTATTTATGTATCATCACTTCACATTAAAAAATCACATGACTTCTTTTTTTGCCGTTGATATAAACTGATTGACCACTTCACTTTTTTGAATTTCTATAATTTTGGATTTTGGTATTAATTTTTTTTTTCGGAAAATTATGTAAGAATAATATATATATATGTAACAATCATATCAGTGTTAAACAAAATGGTGGGCTTTGAGGTTTTCAATTGTTTCTCCGTAGCCAAATGTGGAGACTGCTAGCAGCCGGCCTGTAGTTCTCCTCCGTAACATGAAACAAACGAATACCCGACCGACATTTAGGGGTTATATTTTTGTACAGTGGTAAGAGGAAAGACAGAGTGATAGAGAAGAAAAAGAACAATTATTTGTAAAACAGACAGATTTTCATTGTACACTTTCATTTCAAAAAATGTGTTAACGCACACGAACCACTTTCTAATAAAATGCCGGTTCTTGCTCTCTGAAAAAAAAAAATTAAACAAAAACAAAGTGAAGGATATACAAACAAATTGAGTTTTCTGTCTGAAGTTGTGGAATGAGGGATTGTCAATATACATATATATTTTCCAGACCGATGTCTTCATCTTGGTTTATTTCTTTTCAACACAACGTTTCGGCTGTTCTAACCTAGGGCCTTCAAAATAAGCATCACCAACACGATGGCCTTGTGGTAGTACCCATCAAGACATAGACGGCAGAATCAAGATATTCTACTCCAATGCTTCAAAGGGGCCCCTGTTCTAACAATCCAAGCCCTATTTACGATACCCAATCGAAAAAAAAAAAAAAAAAAAAAACAACAACCCAAAAAGCCGTAGGACATGACGGTCGAAACCTTGCGTTAAAAAAGAAGTGCAAAAACGAGCTGAGGACAACAGTCCGTGAAAATCTATGTGAATTGAGTTTTGTTTGGCAAAATTCTGATTTATTTTCGTGTTTGCCTCGCCGTATGTTTTGATTTTTATCGTTGCTGACTCTCAAAAGACAGGATGCAAACTATAGAGAAAAGAAAAAGAAACTCTGACTCTAGATAAACGTATGACGCGCAGTCATCAGAATAATGGGATAATAATAACAGCATTACGAAGAATGATTTCAATAAATTTGGGAAAAATGTAACTCAAGATGGTTAATGCTACGGAATTTCACGAATATGAGAAGAGCAGTACTCGATAGAATTATGAATTGCATACGCCTGCAGTGATCTTATATGTATATATATATATATGAATATATAATAGTCTTTTTTATTCTAAGAATATAAGTGGAGTGGTTGAATTTTTATAATTTGATATTCATCTAAAAGAGTGCTCAATGTAATAGATAAGTTTTTAGAGCGAAACAGAATAATGCTAACATTATAGAAATCAGAGAGATATACTCTGTACATGTTCCGTGGCTCATCCATTTTTCAAGAATGATATATTTTTCAGGGAATTATTCAATTCTAATTTTTACATATTTTCCTCTTTGTAGTGATATCGCTCTTGAAAAATAGATAAACCATAAAATACGCGTAGAGTGTGTCTCTCTGATTATATGTATATAGACGATATTTAACTCGTGTTCACATCGCTATCTGTCTAACTGGTTTTACATGAATATACTCTTGATTGTTATATATGTAGATTTAATTCTGTTCCTCTATATGTAGATAATCACGTACATAAACATGTATACGTCCACACACACACACACACACATATATATATATATATATATATATATATATATGTGTGTATCATTTATATATCTATAAGATGCA